>OX465242.1:29654992-30254992 GCA_949987775.1 Aproaerema taeniolella | reverse complement strand
CAAACATTGAATGACGAGATTACTTCATACACAAAATTACAAAATGTCTATAATTTTGTATATGATTGTGTATATGTTAGGTTATCTATTTGCACTGCGAAAGTCGCCGCACTTGCAAGCGAGATAAGGGCGACGTCTAGGTCAACATGTATAGCCTGATGTGCCGCCGTGTGTACGTCGTATATTTGTAAGGACAGAAAGATGTTTGATTATCACACTTCTTCAAGCGGTAAGTTAAATTGAGCGACAGTGCTAATACAACAATCAAAGGTAAGGGTACTGTTAGATTATCTGCATAGAATGACTGTTTACGTAACTGATTCTGAAGGAAATAATGTTGATTGCAGACCGCAGAAATAATCTTTAGTAAGTATGTAAGAGAATGCCAAGCTTCTGTTTCGATAATTTCACAGAAGGGTTCTTAACTATGATCACGGCACGAGCGCTTAAGTCATTTAAACGCAAAAGATTTAAAAAGTTTAAAATCAAGTCGGTGTAAAAGTTGATATGAAAGTATGAATGTGAAGTAGGTACATGCGCGCGGGAAAATGTGTTCTTTACCTTTTTTTAAAGTCAAGTGGACCCTGTGAAGAAAAATTATAAATAATCTATTCAGATGTTGTAGGACCAAATGGAAAAATAATGTATGTGGAGCGAAATATTTTGTGACGTTTATTAACGATAGTACGAGATGGTATGAGGTTTATTTATTAAAGAGAAAAAGAGAAAGAGTCATGTTTTTACAGCTTTTAAAGAGTACAAGAATTTTGTAGAGAACTTGTCTGGAAAGAAAATAAAATATTTTCAGAGCTACAATGGTGATAAATATTGTAATAACCAGTTGGATAATTTATTGAAGGCGAAGGGAACAGTCAGAGGATTGACTATACTGCATACCCCGCAACAACCGTTTTGTTGAGGGGTAAACGAACGTGGTGTGGCCGAAATAACGAATAGGCCTTGGTCAAGATGGCAAGGTGTATAGTGTTATCATTTAATCTTCCTAAAAGTTTTTGGACTGATGCTATACTAACACCATGTTACGTCAGGAATCGTTGCCCCACGAGTAGCCTAGATGGTGCCACACCTTTTGAGAAATGGTTTGAAACATTAATGAAGGTAGACTATCTTCAGATATATACTTGGAGCTGATGTTTATGTTTTAGATACATAGCAAGCCAAAGATAAATTTGCGCCAAAAAGCATGCTTGGAATATTTATTAGTTATTTGAGAAACCAAAAAGGTTATAAAATCTGATTGACATATTTAAAGAAGAGTGTTGTAGCCAGAGATGTGAAGATCTGCTCAAGATGAAAAGCACTTAGGCTTCTGGAATCTTATTTGTGTAATAGGATCTAGAAGGTTGAGGTTAACGGCACTAGATCACCTGGGTCCACAGTCTGTATGGGCGTCCCACAGGGTTCAATTTCAGGACTATTCTTGTTACTCGTGTACATTAATGACTTGCCTTTTCTTGTTTAAGAGGCTCATGCGATCGTATTATTTGCAGATGACACATCACTTTTCTTTAAGTGAAAAGATATGACATTAATTATGACGATAAATAACCTACTCTTGAACGAGAAAAAACCAAATGTAATAAATTTACCTTGCCCAACGTTAAACAGGTAAATACCAATTTACAGGTTAAAAATGAAAAAATGGAAGTTGTAGAATCTACTGTATTCTTAGGTATCACTATTGACGCAAAGCTTCAATGGGGTCCTCATATTGAAGTTAGCGAACAAACTCAGTTCAGCAGCTTACGCGGTTAAAAAAAACCGTCAATTATCGGACGTTGAAACTGCGAGATGTTGAAACTATACGGGTTATATTTCAGTTACTTCCACAGCCTAATGTCATATGGCATTTTACTGTGGGGTAATGCTGCCGACATCAATAAGATCTTTGTCTTGCAGAAAAGGGCTGTTCGCGCGCTTTATCAAATGAGTCCTAGAATGTCTCTTAGAAATAGATTTAAGGAAATAGATATTTTGACATTTGCGTCCCAGTATACAGGGTGGTCCAAAAGGTGACGTCAAGAATTGTTTTTTAGATTCTTCACCCCTGGGTGCGATTTTTTGTAGTTTAGAAGTTGTGATTTTTGAAAGTGTTTGTTCGAATTTTCTACCAGCGCTATTTAAAAAAAATCATAACTTGTTTAAATGAGAGAATTTTCAAAATTTTTTGTGCAACTTTATCACCTTGAATCAGCCATTCATGTGATAAATCAACTATGCCTCAGTTTTCATTACAAGTTATCAAAAAAACGGTCGAAAGTGAAACTTTTGGTTTTTGATAAACGGAGGATAATAATTATTATATATACTTTATTGCACAATAAAACAGGACATCACAAAAACATAAAAACACGGAAAAATGTACAATAGGCGGCCTTATTGCTAAACAGTAATTTTTTCAAGGCAACCGGAGAAGAGAAATCAAGAAGAGAAAGAAAGTAGCGGGTGCAGCAGTATTAAATAAACTACATGACAATAAGTAAATGCTTACACCTAAAATAAAATAAAATAAAATTTAAATTCAAATACAACACAAATATACAAAAAATAAAAAATAAACATATATACTATTATGGACAAAAATGGAAAACTATAACGAGATACCTAAATATATGGATAAGAAATTAATAAAATAGATACATACATTAATTATTAAGGTAATGTGTTCTGAGGCGGCTTTTAAATGTAGACAGCGAAGGAGCTTTTCTCAACGATTCAGGTAAGGAGTTCCATAACCGGACAGCTTGTATGGTAAAGGATTTGGAAAAGAAGTCAGTGGAGTGGGGAGGCATATTTAAGGAAAGGTCATGTAAGGAGCGTAAGTGTCGGGTATGGGTGGAATAGCGGAAGCAGAATTGAGTCTTAAGATAGACAGGACAAGAAGGATTGTGAAGGATTGAGTAGAGAAGAGAGAGGATGTGGAAATTGCGCCGAAGTCGGATAGGAAGCCAGTTGAGCGCTGAACGATAACTCGAGACATGGTCATATTTTCTCAAGCCAAATATAAATCTAATGCAGAGGTTTTGTAACCGTTCGAGTTTGTTCAGCAGCTCAATGGATAGATTGGGATAACAGACATCCGCGTAATCCAGGATAGGGAGAAGAATAGACTGCGCGAGAAGTATTTTCGTCTTAATCGGGAGGAAATTTTGAAAACGCCTAATCGCACTGTAGGCGGCAAACATCCTCCTGCTGACCTCGGCCACATGAGGCCTCCATGACAGGCATCTGTCGAATAAGACACCTAGGTTTTTCACGGTTTTGGCGAAAGGAATGTGAACGCCGTCAAAAGTTACAGGTGGCAGGGCTTCAAAGCTAACTCTGGATATTAAACCTGAGCTGCCAATTATTATGGTCTGTGTCTTGCCAAAAGAGTGACTCCAACCAAGGATTAAAGCAAGATCTCTATTGGTTGTGACTATAGCGTCAGCTAGATTGGCCAGAGACGCCTGAGTGTAGATTTGTAGGTCGTCTGCATACATGTGATAGGAAGAAGAGAGTGAGGATGTGATAGAGTTGATAAAGATGGCAAAGAGAAGAGGAGACAGCACGCCACCCTGCGGGACGCCGGCAGCGACATCGCACCATGACGATACAGAGTCGTCGATGCGAATTCGCTGCCGTCGTCCACGCAGGTAACTTTGAAACCAAGTAATCACTGTCGGCGATAAATTAAGTGAACCCAGCAACCCCAGTAGAATTTCATAGTCAACGGTATTGAACGCGTTGCTAAAGTCAAGAAGTGTAAGAACTGTTAGGTGCCGGTTCTCCATTCCCAAGCGAATGTCGTCAGAGACTTTGACAAGAGCAGTAGTCGTGCTATGACCGGTACGGAAGCCGGATTGGAAGGGGTTGAACAGGTCATGGCTCGTAAGAAAACCTGAAGGTTAACTAATTTCTCAAGAACCTTAGAAAGAAATGGAAGTATAGAAATGGGACGATAGTCGGAAAAGGAAACTGGGTTGGATTTTTTAGGAAGCGGAATGATTTGTGCGTCCTTCCATGCGGTCGGAAATACACCGGAGGTTATGGAAGTGTTAAGGATGACAGTGATAACTGGGGAAAGGATATCAATAAGAGTGACAATCATATTCCGACCAATGCTGTCAACTCCAACGGCCTTCGAGGAAATGGAGAGTATGTTCTTCTTAACATCGCCAACAGTGAAAGGATTCACAGAAAAGGGAGGATAGTTAGGTTTAGGAGCTGAAGAGATACGGAGAATTGTGTCAGATTTGGTATTAGCATCAATGCAGGACGATGAAGAGAAGTGGGAATTGAGCGAGTTCAAGTCAACCCTGCATGAGTTAGAGTCGCGAGATTTACCGATAACAATCGATTTTAAAAAATTCCAAACTTTGGCAGGGTCGCCGTTCTCAACAGACTTGTGGAAATGGCGTCGCTGTGCATCCCTAATCACAGTATTGCAGCGGTTCCTAGCGGTGTGAAAGTTATCTCTATTTGTGTTTGTGGGGTTAGCCTTGAATTTAGCCTTAGCACGGTCCTTTTTCCTCATCAGCAGTTTAATGTCTTCAGACAGCCAAGGAGCAGGAAGATGTTTGACCCTTACCATCCGATACGGAGCGTGCACGTCGTAAAGAGGATAATTTTCAAAAATCTCTTAAATATACTAAATGGCTGTTTCATAGGTTCATAAAAACTTCAGTAATTCCTCAAAATACCAAATAATAAAAAAAAGATTGGTCTTAAATAGCGATTTTTCCATGAAATCGGCGTTTAACTTAGTTAGGTAAAAATGCGCTAAAAAAGTTTTATGTTCGAAAACCCTGTATATTTAATAATCTTTTATATTTAAAGAAAAATTGACAATTGTTCCAGAAAAATAGTGATAGGCACAATGTTAACACTAGATCAAATCAAATCAAATCAAAAATACTTTATTTTCATAGAACATACAAGATGTTTCTTGAAAACGTCATAAAAATACATTAGCAAAATCAATGTAAATCATTGAGCAAAATATTGAATCATTAGCATTTTTGACTTGGCGCCTATTCGCAAAGGTGCAGTCTTCCTCAGCAGAAGAAAAGGCAAGAAACTCCGAGGGTGGCTCTTTTTAAGTCAATCATATAAATTTTCTTACTTCTAATTTTAATTGACTTCATATATGAATAACTCTGGAGCTGAGCAATTTATTCCCATGGTTGCTTGTCTAACAGATAATCAGAAATTCTGTAATAGCCCTTTTTACAAAGTTTTTGTTTAATTATTGTCTTAAATTTTTGTAAAGGTAGGTTTTGAATACACGTGGGAATCTTATTGTAGAAGCGTATACAATGACCCTTAAAAGAGAAATCCAAGTTATGTTTGCTTCTAGTGTTTACATTGTGCCTATCACAATTTTTCTTGAACAATTGTTCATTTTTCTTTACATATAAAAGATTAATTAGTATATACTATTAAAACTGATAACACATATATGAAAATATTATACAAATACCCTAACCCAAAAACTATTTTAAGATTATATCTAAGTATATATTCTAAAATATTACCTTATTCTAAATCGAAATATTAACAATTACTTACCGATCAATCACAACACACATGCTGAGGCGCACACACACATACATACACACACACACACACACACGCACACAAACACACACACACACACACACACATACACACAAATTTTGATTTTTGTACTTGCTTCATTTTTACTCTATTTATTTTAGTTTCTAAGATCTATGGAAGAGCGGGTTCTCCTGCCACAGGCAAATTCATTGCCTACAAGGAGTTCCCTATTCCAATTACAATATTTGTAAAATAGTGTTTTTGAAAATAAATATTTTTGTATTTTTTTTTGTATTTGTATTTTTTTATATACTGAGACGCAAATGTCAAAATATTTATTTCCTTAAATCTATTTCTAAGAGACATTCTAGGTCTCATTTGATAAATCGCGCGAACAGCCCTTTTCTGCAGGACAAAGATCTTATTGATGTCGTCAGCATTACCCCACAGTAAAATGCCATATGACATTAGGCTGTGGAAGTAACTGAAATATACCGTATAGTTTCATTATATCGCAGTTTCAACGTCCGATGATGGACGGATTTTTTTAACCGCGTAAGCTGCTAAACTGAGTCTGTTCGCTAACTTATCAATATGAGGACCCCATTGAAGCTTTGCGTCAATAGTGATACCTAAGAATACAGTAGATTCTACAACTTCAAGTTTTTCATTTTTAACCTGTACATTGTTATTAACCTGATTAACGTTGGGCAAAGTAAATTTAACACATTTGATTTTTTACTCGTTTAAGAGTAGGTTATTAACAGTGAACCATTCAACTACCTTTGAGATAGCAGTAATCAAGTCGTCATAATTAGTGTCATATCTTTTCACTTTAAATAAAAGTGATGTGCCATCTGCGAATAATACGATCTCATAGGCATCTTTAACAAGAAAAGGCAAGTCATTAATGTACACGAGAAACAAGAATGGTTCTAAAATTGAACCCTGTTGAACGCCCATACAGACTGTGGACCCAGGTGATCTAGTGCCGTTAACCTCAACCTTCTGGATCCTA
This sequence comes from Aproaerema taeniolella, assembly GCA_949987775.1. NCBI lineage: Eukaryota > Metazoa > Arthropoda > Insecta > Lepidoptera > Gelechiidae > Aproaerema > Aproaerema taeniolella. The sequence continues at coordinate 30,248,415 of OX465242.1, read as the reverse complement.
TAACAGAAATAAGATTCCAGAAGCCTAAGTGCGTTTCCTCTTATGCTATAGTGATGCAATTTTCTTATTAGAGTCTCATAGTGAACTCAGTCAAAAGCCTTGGACAAATCACAGAAGACTCCAAGAGCATCATGTGAATCCTCCCAGGCCTCAAAAATGTGACGAATGAGCTCAACACCGGCATCGGTTGTTGAGCGACCCCGCATGAATCCAAATTGTTTAATATTCATAAGCTTATTAGCGTAAAAGTGAGTGGTTATTTGACTAAGGATAATTTTTTCCAAAATTTTGCTAAGTATTGGTAGTATTGATATTGGTCTAAAGTTGGTGAGGTCAGATATACTACCAGCTTTAAACAGAAGAATTACTTTACTATGTTTTATCAAATCAGGAAACACACCACCATCGACACAACTATTGAAAATAAACACTAAATGAGGAGCAATACAATCTATTATGCAATTTATTACTTTTACTGAAAGACCATCAAGGTCTGCAGTCTTTCACATGTTTAACATTTTAAAAGTTTTAAGAATGTCAACAATTCTAATGTGTGAAAAACTGAAATGAACCTTACTTTCTTCTACATTTTGCTTGAGTAACGATTCAGCGAGAGCGGGAGATGATCTAAGTGACTGAGTAGTAGAGACTGGAATGTCAGTGAAAAACCTTTCAAACTCTGCAGCAATAGCTACATCGGATGTTAGGATTTTGTTATTAATATTGAGCTTAAAATCAAAGTTGCGAGCCTTAATTTTTTCCCGTCTCACTATTAATAATTTTCCAAGAGGTCTTAATGATATTACTGCTATTTTTAATTTTGTTTCTAACAAACATAGCCTTCGCCGCTTTACATACACGTTTAAATGTTTTGGAATAAGCTCTAACATACTCAACAAAAGTTTCAGAATGGTTATATGCTTTCTCACCATAGACATCATATAGCCTTTCCCTGCTTTTGTGAATTCCCACTGTCGCCCAATCACTAAACTTCAAGGAGTCATAAATTTTTAGCGTCTTGACTTTAAACACATTGTCAAATTCTTGCTTAGATAAACTGAGTACAGAGTTATAAAGTTTGTTAAGATCATCCTTGATGATCTTAACAAAGTTTGTTAAGATCATCCTAAGATGGCCTTGGTCAAGATTGAGGTCAAGTAACTCTTGACCCATCTTATAATAAATAAAAAAAAAATATTGCCCGATCATTATTATATTGCTTCGTGACAATTGGGCAATTTGATAATAAAGCTTAATTTGACGCGGTGCGGGGAGGGAAGTGTGGGGATGGAAATGCCCGTTGCAATTTTAAAAAGTTTTCATTTTTTTTTTCACGGCCGCCGTCTTAGTTTTCAAAATGGATGTCAGTTTTGGAATAAGCACCCCCGAAAACCTATTAAATGACATCTATGACAGATTTTTACAAATAATACATGTCTGCCATCTTCAAAATGGATGTCGTATTCGGAATCAGCAGCCCCGAAAACCTATTAAACTACACCCATGACAGTTTTTTGAAAAATGTAAACGTCCTCCATCTTGGATATCAAAATACACTGGGCGTCAAAAATAAGTAGTACACTTTTCAAATTGCAATTACTCCTAAACTATAGTAGTTACACTTATGAAATAAAAAGCAGTTTATAGTAAACTTAACGAAGTTTATTAAAGTTATATTTTATTTGGCATGAATAAAGTTTCAAACTTAAAATTAAGATAAATACTAAAAAGTATCAATTTTTAACGATATGTCAACCACTTAATTTTCACGTTTTGGAACTTTTTCACAATTTAATAACTTGTGTTGCCGCCTCGGGCTCTAATTACAGCTTGGATCCGGTTTGGCATGCTGAACACTAAGTTTCGGAGGCGGTGTTGGGGAATATTTTCCCATTCTTCTATCAGCGCATGTTTTAGAGCCCTGAGTGTGGCAGGAGGTGGACTGCGCCTTCTGACTAGCCTCCCAAGCTCATCCCAGGCGTGTTCAATCGGGTTGAGATCTGGGCTTCTCGATGGCTAAGCCATCAAGTTGATGCCAACCTCCTGAATGTACTCTTGTACGTGGTGAGCAGTGTGTGGCCGGGCGTTATCATGCATTAGGATGGCTCCATCACCCATATTTATTAAATATGGCCCTGCATACTCGTTGAGGATCTCCGAGGCATATCTTTCACCAGTCAAAGTCCCATTTTCTATTACCACAAGCTCTGTGCGACTCTCTGAAGAGATACCAGCCCATACGTGTACAGAGCCCCCGCCATATTGGACTCTTTCCGAGATACAAGCTTGAATGTATCGCTCACCGGGTCGTCTGTAGACTCTCCGCCGTCCATCTGAAGTGTATAAAGAGAATCGAGACTCATCTGTGAATAAAACTCTAGCCCATTCTTCTTCGCCCCATTGTACGTGTTGACGGGCGTAGCGTAGTCTTGCTACGCGATGCTCTGTCTCAAGTTTGGGGCCATTTGCTGGTCTTAGAGGCTTCAGGTTAGCTTCAGCAAGTCTTCTTCTCACTGTACTCTCACTGATGTAGTCTGTTCGGGTCCGAAGAAGCTGTTGCTGAACCTCAACTGCATTAAGGTGTCGATTTCTTAACACAGTGGAAACAATAAAGCGATCTTCTCGGGTACTTGTGCACCTGGGTCTGCCATTACCTCGTCTCCTTAGATGGTTTCCAGTCTCTTCGTACCTTTGCTTTACTCGCTGAACCGTTCTTAAAGTTACACCCACCCTCCTTGCAGTACGACGCATACTGATGCCCACTTCGAGAAAAGCTAAGATTCTTGCACATTCTTCTGGTGAAAGAGGCATGATTAGTCAAATTTACTCTCTGAAGATACCTATGCTTTTCAATTACAATTGCTTTATCAGCAGCGAATGTGTCAAACACAAAAATCCTAAGTAAGACAACACCTTTCAACAGTTTAAAAAAAGTGTTTTTATTTATTCGTTTTTTTTAAAGTCAAGCATTATAAGTTCTTATAATGCATGAAGTTTTTATTGAATAAGATTAAATTTTCTTTTTAACCTTTTTTGTTTCAAAGGTCTAAGTTTTATAGTTTGGGAGAAATCGCAATTTTAAAACTGTACTACTTATTTTTGACGCCCAGTGTAGATGTCATTTCCGGAACCAGAATACCCGAAAACCTATTAAACGATACCCTTGTCAGCATGCCCGGAAATTTCATATCCGCCATCTTGGATTTTTGGTGGGGAGAATCGCGACGCTCCGGGTCACGATTCCCACAACCCACAACCAAAATCCAAGATGGCGGATACCTATGAAATTTTAGAAAGGCAGTCGGCTTGTAAGACGCTTGGTAATGCTTCGGGCTTCGCCTTGCGTGGAGCTCGGCCTTCGGCCTCGCCCTATAAGCAGCTCGCCTCGGCATACGGCCTCGCCTCACCTTTAGAATCTAAACTTATATAACGGCCATCTTGGATTGAGGGAGTTGACGCTCCGGGCTTCGCCCTCCGAGTTCGGCCTTCAGCCTCACGGCCTCGCCTCGCCCGTTCGGCTCGTCTGATTATTTAAATTGTTTAACATTTAGTTTATTTTAAGTTAAATGACTATATCACTATAATAATTAGAAAAAATAGTAATAAAATATGTTTGTATTATGTACTCTGCCCAAAAGTTGATGGGCATTGTGTATAATGCCCGGTCAATTTGATTATTTGAATAATTATTATCAAATTGCCCCCTCATATTGGGCATTATGAATAATGCCCAATTTATCACTTGGTCTATAACATATATATTATCAAGACACGTTTTGGTAGTTGCGGTAATTCGTGTAGGCTCTAGAAATTATAACACTTAAACAAGGATATGATTCTTTTACTAAGAGAACTATCTTCCAATAGGTCAACATTAAAGTCTCCAAAAACAAAAATGTTTTTATTATTATTACTAATTTTGAATAAAGCTTCACCTCCATGATTTTTTCAAAGGATTCATATGAGAACTTGGGCGGTCTGTACACTCATAATACAAAAAGCTGCTCAAGCTCTATACAGGCTATTTCAGTAGTGCGCTCAACAGACAAGCTTACTATGTCATTACGTTCTTTAAACTTTAAATTGTTACGAGCAAATATAGCTGAGCCTCCGCGTATGGCTTTATTTCTGCTGAATGCACTAGAAGCACTAGAAGCAAACATAACTTGGATTTACTGGACAGTATTCTCCACAAAGTAACAAACTCTTTTATGGATCAATGTATACGCTTTTGCAATAAGATTCCCATGTGTATTCAAACCTACCTTTAGAAAAATTGAAGACAATAATTAAAGAAAAACTTTGTAAAGAGGGCCATTATAAAATTTCTGATTATCTGTTAGACAAGCAACCATGGGAATAAATAAATTAATAAAAAAAGTGAGAAAATTTCTAGATTGACTTAAAAAAGAGCGACCCTCGGAGTTTCTTGCCTATTTTTCTCCTGAGGAAGACTGAACCTTTGCGAATAGGCGCAAAGTCAAAAATGCTAATGTAATTCACTATTTTGCTCAATGATTTATATTGATTTTGCTAAAGTATTTTTATGACGTTTTCAAGAAGCACTTTGTATGTTCTATGAAAATAAAGTATTTTTGACTTTGACTTGACGTAAGGAGATTAATAATTCTGTAGTAGAAGCTGACTCATTTCAGTTAGAAAAAGAAAAATCAATTGAAAATAATACAGAATTAAACGAACTGAAGACAGTAGAAATGGATATTAAACCTATTTTTTGTGCAAGATCTCCGTGAAAGGGGCGGACATACTGAACAGAAGATAAATCTATCATATGAACTTCCATGTAAACCACATCTAGGAGAGGATGGAGAACAATAACAGCAGCTGGTAGACCAAGAATTGAACGAGGTCACGTTGGGCGACCCAAGGAAGTTTACCGCAAGATTGAGGTAATACAGACGAATTAATCATTACCCATTGATCGCAATAAACAATGACACAATTCAACGATCACATCAGAAAATATATCTAGGACTAGTACTAGACGACAAGCTGACATGGAAAGGTCATATAAAACATGTAAAATCAAAACTAACATCCATTGCAGGGGCGCTAAGAAAGGTGGTAGGCTGTATTCCGCATCGTGTTCGTATGATGATCTACAACTCTCTCGTAAAATCTCATCTGGAATATTTAATTGAGGTGTGGGGCTCAGCCGCAAAATCTAATCTCCAACAACTACAGACTTCACAAAACAAAATAATTAAAACCCTATTCAATTATGATTATTTGCCTAGCACAAAAAAGTTTATGAGGAGACGAAATTATTTAATCTAAAGCAAATAAATACATTTACAACATGCATCCTTGGGGCCGTTGTCTCAAACGATTTGCTGGGCTATCCTTACTTGAATTTAATTTAATTAGAATAAGCTCATTATAAGTAAACTGTATTGTTTTTTATGAGTTAAATAAATTTCTCTAAACCGAAAGACGATGCAAATATGCAAAGTGAACTAGATACGTGTATATGTGACAAGATGGGCCATTAAGTGAAGTGCACCTCCCAAAAGACAGACAGCAATCTTGGGCAGTGTTATTTAATGCAGCATTAATAAGGAATTTTGAGCCATTTACTAAACGACGTGATATAACCTATGAACTGTTACACATCACCACCAATCTAAAGCCATTTGCACCAATATCAAGGCTTTAAGAAAATTACGGACAGAAGGTTCAACTTCTCGTTTTTTTGACAGCAAAACTTCATTCATTACCGGATGAAAACTATTGCTAAAAATTATTAAAGTCCAGAGGAATAAATGATGAAGACGGTAGGCTTGATGTTGAATCAAGTGGATCACTGGAGAGCACCTGCGACTTAAGCAGTGACTCTTTACGTTGTATCTCTCTTTCAACCCCTCGGGTGGTTAATCAGTCCATGAAACTGAACAGCTTTCCCAAGGAACATAGGTCAAAATACGGAAAAAAAAATTTTGAGTTCCCATACAAACTTCATCAGCATATAGCGCATTTTGTATGGGAGATCAATTTTTTTTTCTGATTTACTACCCGAGAGGTTGAAAGAGAGATATCTAAAGCTCTGTATTATATATACATACACATATATACAATGACTTCATTGTTGGAGGTCATTAAATAAAACTTAATAAGATAAAGTCTTTACATTTTTTAGTCTTCACATTGTGATTGAACTTATCTAATTATGTTTATAAAACTACTTGATAAATGCTTCCAGTTGTTAAAGGATAACACTGCATGGATTATGATAATATGACGTTGTCTTCATATTTATTTGTAAAAAATTTTTTTCGTACAATGTTTGTTAATGGCCATCTGTTATCCTGGTGGCATCTCTCGTTCATACCGTGAAGTTTTGATTACTTGAAAAACTTTGGAATAAGAATAAAGCTTCAAAAACTGAAATGAACTTAAGACTTTACATAAAAGTACATTTCCAATTCGTGAGGTCCGTTGACACTGATGTTATTTCTGTTCTTTTTCAACCTAATGTAAGAGTTCAGTTTTTTTTTTAACCTTTTGTCTTAACTTTTTGTGGGGTTTAAAATATTTTGTTTTAATTTTGCGGCATGCACGATCCGCAACCTAGATTACGGCACATTATGTTAAATAGGTATGAGTACATTTTTTGTTTGCAAGTTACTTGTAACTATGTGTATGGCGTGGAAGAAATAAATTATTTTTATTCAATTCTTAGAACAAAACACTCACTGGAGATGAGTTTTGTTTATGTTTGTGTCTGCTGCTTGCATCCCACTGAAAATAAGGCATAAGTGGTTTACCGACGGCAGGGCTCTATTTCACAAAAAGCCAATTTCGAAATCCAATCACCTACTCTGATATGTAAGTACAGTTGCTCGCTTCAAAGCGAATAAAAAGTTTCGATTGCTCTTTGGCAGTTCTAAGTTACACTACTTTACGTAAAAAAAAAATATTTTTTTAGTCTTTACATTGTGATTTAAAATGCAAGGTATACATTTTTCATTCTCAAAATATCGCTTTAACGCGATGGTTAATTTGATGCTTCTGCTTCAAAAAGGCAAAGGCATGCTTCTGTCGTTTCAAAATTAAATTTGAAATGATTCATCAAATTCAGTAGTGTTTTAGAGCGCGTTTCCGTCGTCTGTGAACAAACTGAGTCAATATCTATAGTAGGCCAGTCAACGAAAAGGTATAATGAGGAAATCTGGGTATTTTCGTAAAAAATCATAAATTAAAAAAATCTCTAAAACTATTAACTTTCGGCAATACATAAGGTTGTTGCATTTTGGCTGCCCTATCTAGTCCTACCAGGAACCCTGGTACGTCGAGATTCCGTTAACCCTGTATAGAGGAAAGATTCGTATTTTGTTTGCATTGAATAGGCTCCGAAACTACTGGACCGATTTGAAAAATTCTTTCAACATTAGAATACTTCATTATCTCTGAGTTAACATAGGAACGAAGTCTCGAGCTGAATGCTAGTTTTCAATAAAAAAGTTTTCAAGAGCGTATATCTTTAAAACAATACAAGATATCGAAAAACTTGGATGAGTAAAACTTGTAGAAAATTTAATCAGCTTTCATTTTGTTAAAAGTCTCATGTCGCTGGGACGCATAGTTTCCGAGATATATCCGAAAAAACACAAAAAAAATGGGACCTTCAAACCCCCCCTTCCCCCACGGCTTAACAGCCCTACGTCAATTACTGCGCACTTGTGAGACAAACGCGGAATTCCATGGTCTAAGGTATAACTCCAAAAAGAGTGAGTGTGGTGCCACTCTGAAAAAAGTGGAAAATTTTAAATATCTAGGCCATTGGGTGACTGAGGACATGTCAGATGACTTGGACATCGAGAGGGAGCGAAGGGCGCTGTCAGTACGGTGTAATATGTTGGCTCGCAGGCTTGCACGATGTACAAAAGACGTGAAGGTAACACTTTTTAAGGCTTTCTGCCAAACCTTCTACACGTGCAGCTTGTGGGTCCGCTACACACAGCGTGCTTACAGCACCCTCCGCATCCAATATAATAATGCATTCAGATTGTTGTTGGGGCTCCCACGATTCTGTAGCGCGTCAGCTATGTTTGCGGAGGCCAGGACCAGTGATTTTTATGCAATCTTGAGGAGTCGGTCGGCCTCTATGCTACATCGCGTTCGTGCTAGCCCCAACAGCATTCTGTCTGTACTGTCAGACAGGTGGGATTCCCTGCTGCTCCGACACTGGATGCGACTGCACACCAGTAGTAGTCGGTAGTCGCACCTAGGGCCGCACGCGAAATTTTATTTTGTTTATACGTGTGTTGTGTTGTGTCTATTTTTTGTTACTAACATTAGGTATACGTTTTTTGTGATTTACTAACAACTATGGATGTATAATCCGAATTAATTTAATTTTAATTTAACAGCTACGGGCGGGGACTTTTGATATGTTGACATCCTAACTAGTCCAAACAAAGTTACGAAGACAAAAATTATGTTCCAAGCGTTTCCCTCTACACTTTTTTTTGAGCATTCGTTGCCTGGCCTAATAGGTATTTTGCGGATTTTATATACGTGGTTAGCGAGCATACGTGTTGACAGTTGCGGACGCTTTGTGAAAGTTATACATGAGATTACATTCTCAAGATGAGTCGAAATATCTTCGGACATAGAATTAATAGTCAGTGCAAACAAATGGCTTTTAACGTATACGAATATTTTAGAAAAAAAAAATTGGCCCAAATTCTGCTGAATATAAAAAAAGATATACCTTTAAATAAAACTGTAGCAAAAGTTACTGGACTATCAGAAAAGACTGTATCTAGAATTGTACGACAAGGGAAAGTGTTAAAAGACAACGAAAGATTTAAACCACCGAGAAAACCAAAACAGGTTCGTAGAAAAAGAGTGCAAATAGACGATTTCACAAAAGGAGTGGTAAGCAGAAAAGTCACTCAGTTTTACACAATTTTCAAAAAAATACCTTCTCTGAAAACTTTGAATGCTGTACTTAGAGAAGAGGACATATTACACTTCGGCAGGGAATATTTAATGCTTTATTACATGATCTAGGTTTTATATTTAAGAAGTGCGGATCTATAAGCAAACTCCTTATCGAACAGCCAAATATCACTTCGTGGAGGTGGAAATACCTAAATACTATTAAAAAATATCGTAGAGAAGGAAGACATATTTTATTACCTTGACGAAACTTATGTAAACGCGTCTCATAACATTTCAAAATGTTGGTAATCAAAGGATGAACTTGGCGTTCTATCTCATATTGGTAAAGGGGACCGTTTGATCATCGTAGATTGTGGAGGTCAAACTGGATTTGTAGACGGAGCCCTTTTGATATTCAAATCCAAATGTAAAACAGGTGATTATCACGATTCTATGAATTTCGCAAATTTCAGTAAATGGATAAATCATGCCTAATATACCGCCACATTCGCATTCGAATGACGCAGCTTATCATTCGGTTCGAGAAGAGAAAAAGCCAACTATGGCTTCTACTATGCAAGAATGGCTACGACGACATAACGTACCTTTTGATGAAAAACTTAGAAAGGATGACTTATGTAAATTAATTAAAAGCCATTTCACAGAAGATATTTACAAACTGACGAGATATTGAATAGAAACGGACACGAATAATTGCTTTTGCCTCCATACCACCCAGATCTGAACCCAATTGAGTTGGTCTGGGGTGATATCAAAGGACAATTAGCACAAAAAAATATCGACTCTAATTTGGACCAAAAAAAAAGAAATATTAGAAGGATTATTTGCTGAATATCCCAAAGAAAAATGGGACAATTGGGTTAAACACGTTTTTTCCAATTTAATTAATTCAAGCATTTCATTGTCGATTTTTCTCGTAAAAAAAATTGAAACCAGCTTTATTTTCACCATAACTCCGTTGGTTTTTATGCTAGAGGACTTCGAAATAACGCATTTTAAACTTTTTTAATGGATTAAAAAAAAGATTATGAGCACTATAACCGTAAAACGTACTGTTTCTTCGTAATTCAATGTTGAAATCTGTAAATTTTCCGTTGAAAAAATGAGGCCTACCTTCAATGAGCTATAACTTTGTTTGTATTGGGTTCGGTTCACATTAAAAAATAAAAAACAGAATTCTTTGGTGTTTCATAACCTATAGTTTTGATGAATAAAGTTTTTTGATAAAATCAATAGTTTATGAGTTATATGTGAAAAATCGTTAAAAAACGTGGTTATTTTCGATAAAAAAAATCTTTTCGATCACGAATATCTCAAAAAGTATTGATTATTCAAAAAACTTCTAAGGAACATTTTAGCCTAAAATCCATCCTTCTATCGATAACTGGAGTTTTTTGTTTTTTTTTAATTACCACCCCCTAGTTGGGGTGGTATTCACCCCCAGCAAAAAAGCACACCTTGGCATAGGGTAGATTTTGCTTCTTGGCGTATTCCCTACTTCAAAATTTCAAAATTTCAGCAAAATCCATATTTCTTGAAAGAATTTCTACCCAAAAACCTTCATTTACGGTACTATAAAACCAATTTTGTATGCTAAAATTTTATCAAAAATTTGGATGATTTCGTTGAAATACATCAGTTAACCTTCAAATCTCGAAAGAAAAAAGGAATAAAATGTTGAAAAACATGGCGTCCAGTCAGTGAAGTTTTAGCAGGCAGATTCCACCCCAATGCGACTATAGTAAAGCTCCAAGTGATTTTTATTTCCGTAGTGCACTACAGAACCCTCGTAAAGGCTGCAATTTCCACTTTTTCGAAGGTACAGGTATTAAATTGATCTGTTATGCAGGCACGTTGAAGTGCAATGGCTGACATTCTATTTTAACCTAAATTTAAAATTTAGATGAAGGCACGATGAAGGTTTACATTATAATAAAAGTGCTCATTTTTGCTGCTTATTTTCAGAATGTCCTACAAAATCGCGCAGACTAATGAAAAAAGCGAAGACCAACTTTACATTTTTAAGAAAGGCATGGGATTCACTGGCCAAATAAGAAAAAGGACATTTTGGGAAAGAAAATTTCGCGAAAATGAAATTTTGCTGCCCTTATGAGTTAACTTCTTCGACAAATATACATAAAGCAAAGGAGACATTTGCAGATATCTCGCTCTGTGTTTAGGAGCTGTACTAAGTATACGCAATACGCTCCTCCTTGGATTGACCGTTTCCAGTTATAACACCATAATAAATATTATTAAAAATTAGCTAGCAGTATAAAGTACATGGTGATGAAAGTGAAAGTTGACCTAGAACCATGCTTGGAAACGCATTTCAGTAGAAGGTTGTGGACCACTCTATGTCAAGACTTGAGAATTGGGTAAAAATAGTAACCACGTACAATACAATATATTTTATTGCACTCCAACACAAATAAGGTACAGGTACATTTAATACAAAAAGTACAAAAGACGGCCTCATTGCTAAGAAGCAATATCTTATCGGCAACCTTTGGGTACGTAACGTACGTATTCCGAAGATAAAAGCAAACGTATCATATGAATTAGTTTACTCTCAACGAGGGTAGCTTTTTAATGGCAAACTCTTTACTTATAAAAATAACAGTGACTAAAAGACAACACTGCGGTTTAGAAGAATTAATTACTTAATACGGTCTTACACCATGCCAAGATATATTATGGTCGGCAAGAAAAATATTGTTTTTTGCAGAGAAAAATAAATATTACTCCAAAATAATGGAACGTAACCCAGCCACGAAACAGTCCATCCATAATAGAGCATTTTGAGCAACCGACGTTTACCACTAGGTAAACTATTATTTTATGTATATTGCCCGTCATAATCGTCCTGTGAGAGGCCTTTATTAAAAGGATTTATTGGCTGTTAAAAATACATACCGACAAATTCGAGACCGAAGAGTTTCCATGTGCCTCGTTTGGTTACTATGATGACTTGGGGGCACACGTTGCGGTGAATTTGCCTGGCCGTGTAGTGCAAGTAGTGAAGCGCCTCGATAATCTGAAAATATTGACCTTTGTTACAATACTGAATTGCAATCTTTAGACTTGTATTGGTATCATTCCTATTTCGTGTACGTTTGAGGGAAAAATACGATCGTTGGAAGCTGTTCTATATTGGTTATGCGCGAGACTTTTTTTTGCCGTGTGGTGATCTATTGAGAATAACCCCATCTCTCTCCGTGGGCGCCGTAAGAGGCGACTAAGGAAACTCAAATGAGACCTGCCTTCTAGTAATCCATCCCAGGCAACGACACTCCATTTTTTTCTGAATCTGAGGTGTCGTCTTATGGTCTCATGCGTTGTGGTAGGCTCTGTAAAGGGCCGTCTGGTTCGCGACCACCCTCCTACCGAAGTCCGACGCCAAACAGCTTGCTGTGTTCCGTCGTTTCGTGGGAGTACCAGTGCCTTTATAGGCATTTTCTGGGTTAACTCGCTCCATCGTCGACCTCATCTTTAACTTTTATGGTCAAGATTGAAGTCAAGAGTTAACCCATCTTATAATAATTAAAAAAAAAAACTAAAACATTCACAAAAAGGAAAGGGTCTAATAAAATACCAAAGTAACAATCTAACTAAGGCAGTTGTCCCACCGCCGCGCCGGCGAGAAAACGACTAACTATCGGCTATTTTCTCGCTTAAGAAACGTACAATAGATATACATTCCGTGTAAACAAAAGAGATGCAAATACAAATAGTTGATCGCTGACTGTTCACACAGCCGGCGAGGACTCGCTTCACTAGTTTGTCGCTGGTCGACAAGAGCTAGGAAAGATAACACTCGCACAGCGATCAGGAGACGTATTTTTGAAACTGTAGTAATGAATCTTGAAATCGTACGCGAAAGTAATTCGTCTACGAAAAGAAATTCTACTTCTCTTGTTTTTAAGCATTTTTGAATCACTCGAATTTGGTGTTGCCTAAAGTTAGAAAACTTAAAAAGGTTTCGTTCCACGCAGAAAAATAAAAAACCGGTAATCAATTATACGAATCGATAACACCTTTTTCAACACATTTGCTCGTAAAGTGGATCTTATGTCATTGTTTTAAGGTTCATAATGATATGTATTACCAAGCCCGTGAGTAATAAAAATAAAGCACTAGTACGTAATGTTTTTTTTTCTACATTTCAGCAAAGAGATCATATATTTTTTTAAATATTTAAAATTAAGTGTAAATACTAAACTATTTGTAAATAACAATATAATTTCCACTAAAAAAATTAAATTTAACAGAAAATTATCATTTATTTATGCTAAAACGTGAAAATATATAGTTAAGTATTTTTTTATAATTTGGCTGTATGGCATACTTGTCAATGTGAATCTCATTTTGCGAGCGAAAAAAGAAAAAATAATCGCGCCTCTTTTCAGATGTTTTCACTTAGTTTTCACAAACGGCATTTGTATTCATCAGATTGTTATTATTGTCAGAAATACAACACAAAAAATGTCTTCTTCAAGTGCAGAACAGGAAACCTACGTGAGTACACCGCCAGAAATACTTTCCGAAGCGCAACATGCAAGTGATAGCTTGTTGCCAATACAACACAAAAAATGTCTTCTTCAAGTGCAGAACAGGAAACTTACGTAAGTACACCGCCAGAAATACTTTCCGAAGCGCAACATGCAAGTGATAGCTTGTTGCCGTCAATACCAAAGGGAAGTTTTTATTTCTTTCGTTCCTCGCAAATGTGTTGAAAAACGTCGTATGACACGCGTGCGCATTGGATATTTATTACATTCTCGGCTCCATTGAGCCCGAGCCGAACTAATGTAATATCCAACTTAGCACACTTGTAGCATAATGTACTATTTTGAAGAAAGGAACGTTTAAAAAAAAAGTCTACCTACTTAATGTTTTTTCACAATACACAATAGGTTTATGGAGGACGGGAGGAGCTTATGCAGGGAAAATACATTAAAGACTTGGCAGTATGACTTCATAAATTCCTTTGCCTCCCCGGAAAGAAATGAATTTAACAAAAAAAACGTGTGTAACTGTCAATGTCACTTTGCACGCTTTCTACTAGTACAAAATACAAAACGAGTGGTCGGATCGGACCCACTCGCTGCAGAATTCACGGAATGAATTTTCAAAAATAGTAATTTAGCGGATTCGCATGCGCATCTTGCCAATTCGTATGCGAATTGGAATTCTCTTGTTTCAAAAATACGTCTCCTGAACTCACGCCGAGAGAGCAACCAGTGGTTATTTCTCTACAGTGCGAGTAATCGCTCGTCTCACTCGCACACTCGCTTATAGCCGAGCTACACATCTATCGGGACTACGCACTCGCTCCCCGCGGCACGCCGACTCGTTTCTACATTCTAGGCTAGAATTTCTAGCGTTCATGTTACGTCATGTTGTTACAATGTTACGACCTCCTTGTTACAATGACATTTATTGATAAAACATATGCATACTCGTATGTCATCGTTTGGATATTTTCTGGCGTGGTGTAATTGAATTAACAATTAATCTAAGTTTGTTTTGTAATAAAATAAATAAAGACTATGGTTGAGGAAGCCGTTACAAATGTTTTAAATTACATTGATAGAAAGGGGGGAACAGTATTTGTGTAACTAGCTGTACCCGCGCCTTCGTACACGTGCGCAAAGCTGATTTAATTTAATTACAAACACCGTGGGCGAAAAACTAACAACCAACACTTAATTGTTAACCAAATCTGTATGAACTTATTATAACTACTAAATACACGATAGGTAGAACCCAGATTTTTTGAAAATGCGTAGGGCAAAAAATAAATTGTAAAAAAACATCTGGTCAGTTATGAAATGATATATTCAAATAATTAAGAAACGAATGCTTCTGTTCCAGATTTTCTGAATAATATTGAAAAAATGTACAAACAGTTCCACACTTAACGGCATGATATTCTGTACAAAGGTAAAATAAACAGTATGTTATTAATTTGATGTTATATAAAAAAAATATTCATACTTATGAAAATATCTTTTCAGATAATCTATTTTATAACGTAAGGTGTAATTTGTTATACTATGCCGTGAGGAGTTGGTTCATTATAGAACCACGACGCCATCTCTTTCCGTATTTGCCGTAAACGTCGATTAACGAAATATAACTCTATATTTATTGTTATGAAGACATAATATGGAATGTTTTGCATACCTTCTTGGAATGTTTTTCTTGAAAATATGTTTTATATGCTGTGCTTTGATTATTTACTATCAAAGATGCTGTGTTAGCTATCAAAAACCTGTAAGATTAATTAAGTATAAAATTGTGTAAGATTATTATAATGCTATCGATTTGGGCCCCGAGCCTGTCATGATATCATTTTGTCTGTGTTAAATTGAATAAATAAATTGAAAATTGAATTGAAATACCACACACAAATCAAATTGTAGCAAATTTATTTATCCGTTTGCAAGATCTGAAAAGATATTTTGATAAATATTTAAATATGAATATTTTTTGTATTTATATAATTTCAAATTAATAACACACTAGTTTTTTACCTTCTTGTACAGAATATCATTGCATTTCATGTAAAACTGTTTATTAAATACATCTGGATCTTTATTGGATTTTCATGGAAGCTGGCCTTGAAAGTTAATATATAGAATGTCAAAAAATATTTACTGTCATTCTATACTGCCAGTACGATGGCGATATAAACTTTTCTCGAAATCCTCTTTGTTTCTTTTCTGATTTGACACGTATTATGTTGACAGATATATGTTTCCTTTGAGTACCGACTTCAATAAGCAAGGGCTAAGTGCGAGTCGAACTAGCATACTGGGAGTTCAATACTCTCATAAACATTTAAGTAAAGTAATTACTTTATTTTACAACAAAATCAGATTTGTTCCTCAACTTTTGACTTTCGATTTATCGTTAGCGTTATACCCATATAGTTTTGTACAAAGGTTTGATACTGGTTCAAAAGAAAATAAGTACTTTTTTTTATTTTAGCGGTAAGGCACCCAAAAAGAAATGTTAGCAAATGTTATTTGCATTTCGTCTTTGTGTAATGTCTTAGGAGCACATTGTAAAATGGTGTACGTTAACTGGTTTGATGAAAAGTTTAGTTTTACACTTTTGCAGTACGGAACCCTAAAAAATTCCAAAAAAATATGAATACGGATTTTATCTCTGCGCACTTCGTAAAGGAATATAGCGTGAAATGATGTATGTTTGTTAGCTCCCTAGCGCTTAAACCAAAATCACACGCAATTTCAGACTGCTATTCCGGTTAGTTTTGTCAGTAGGTGGATATGAAGATGAATTATGTCACTAACCCATTCCTAGGGCCTATAGCGTGAAGAACTGTATTCAAGACAGCTTCTCGGACCTTTAGCTCAAAAAATACACAATTATGACCTTACTTAAAGAACATAAGTTTGAATTTCCTTTGCCGGCATTGATTGAAGATGACTTATGGGCCAAAATTTCGAAAAGGACACATGTCAAAATTTAAGCGTAAGGGAAATGAAAACTTCTCGTTATACAAATAGGGTCTACTTTCCTTTATTTATAGGACATAAATTCAACCCCAAACTAACTTTTTAACCCTTATTAACCCAGTTAGGGGATGAATTTCAGTTAACTAAGTATGTGGGTTTCCATCAATTCCTTCAAAGAGTATCCATGCAAAATTTAAAAGAGATTGGACCAAGGAATCACGTAGCTCCATACAAACTTTGACTCCCTTTTTGACCCACTTAATGGTAAAATTTTGAAAAATATTTTATGTTTGATGTTATTCAGGACCTCAGACTACATAATCCAGGAGGATTCATTCAAATATATCCTGTAGTTTTTGCGTGATGTGCGTTCGGAAAGACAGACAGACAGACAAAAATAAAAATAAATGTTGATTTGGTGTCTGTTTCGATAGTAAAGGCCCCTGGAAAAAGAATTTCCAAAAAATAATCAATGTACAGACTCGAGTCGGTTACGGATTTATTATATGTATAGATACACCAGACCAGTATTACAAAAAAAGGAGCAGAGATGTGGAGGTGTTATTGTTTTAAAAAAACAAAGTGCACGGGATTCATAACGGTTCAAGAAAGAATCATTTCAGGTCAGATAGTAACTTTTAATATCGATAAAAGAGTTAATATTGCGCAATTGTTGCACATTTCATATGAATATTCCTTGTTAAGTGACCATGAGCTCGTTGGTACACAAACGCAAAAAACAATTTAAACTAAAGATATGAAAATTTTACTAGCACAATAGAATTTTTTACATGATCTAATGACTCTTGGTCAATATGGAATTATTATTTTCAAATTTTAAATAATTGTTATGAATGGCATTTCTATGTTTAATAAAAAAGATGCATCCATTTTAATGTATTAACAATTACAACTATAACAATTACAACTATGAGGAATCATTTTTGCCGAAGGAGATAATAACCGAGGCAAGGCAATACATTAAAGGAGAAGCGCTGTCGGATATGGATAAATTCTTTCATTTTACTTTCAAAAGTACTTGATAAGTAGTAAATTATGTGAATTTATTAGCGTCTTTGGTGAGCGCCACCGGACCAATAATGCAGTCGAAGGATGGAATTCGAAATTAAATCGCACATTAAATAAGAATTCAGTAAACCTATTGCAACTACTAAACTCTTTACATCTAATTGACAAAGAAATGCAAATTAGAGTTTCAAAATTCCAAATCAAAAACATATTTCGAAAACGCAAACTAGAATACATACTAAGAGATGATGCTATAAGACGGGTTCAATTACAACTCATAAACAGAGAATCACATTGGGCCATGCTTTGGAAAAGCTTCGCTAGTAAATTGATGGATTAAGTTTTCGTTTTTTTGCCATGGAAAAACATGTAATTTTTTTTGTAGTATAAGTAATCTGTGGATTAAAACCCTTTTTTTTAGTACTGTGATATGTAGTCTTCATCGAGATGAGACTACGTTTCACATACGGTTGAGCTTGAGGTTGAGAGAGTGGCACGTTCCCTCTAGGGTCACTCTCAGTCCCTCTCACTGTCAAATCACTTTGACGTTTTCATTAATAGCAAATGCGCCGGTATTCTGCGATAAGTGGCCCTCAGTCAGTTACTCTTAGGTCCCTCTTAATGTTAAATCACTTTAACATTTGCGTTAACAATATTCACTGCTGCGTTTATAACCTTTTGTTGTTTTAAAAAGAATTTTAAAGAGGAAGATATGTATGCGTGTAGGTGCATGCTTCAATAAATTTGTAAGTGGGCTTCATTTCATGTCATTGCTAATCATCTTTCTCTTTTTCATGTCCCACTGCGAGCGACCCGTAGCTAACTTCTGTTAGGCGCGTGTGATTTGCATTGAATTTTTAAGGGTCGCAATTTGAATCATGAAGTCATGAATAACTGGACTCAGGTTTTTTATGGTTTCACTGATTGTAAGGGAGAGTGAGTTCTTTGTTCAGTCTGGCCTTACAACTGTTCTGAACTTTGTTACTTTGCCCTCGTGTTAGTTCATGCTAGGGACATAATGTAACCTAGTAGGAGTTCTTTTCGGATTCGAAGATGAAGTCCGCAGCTGCTGAAAGAGACCATCCCTGGGAGAAGATATCACTCACGCAGCTGATTGAAGATGAATGGTAAGGTTGGGCGGTTAGGTAGAAGGCAGGACTTGGAAAAATTTTTGAATGCTTCAAAATTTTTTTCAATGGGGTGGTGGTAGTTATGATATGTAGTCTTCATCGAGATGAGACTACGTTTCACAGACGATGCTGGCTGGTCGGAGTGCTGTCAAGTATTGATTTAAAAATTTAAAATTGAATTTAAAATATTCGCGAACAGTATAAAAAAGCAAGCCGGGCTGCCATACAAGGTTTCAAGCTAAAAGTGAGGCGAGCCGAAAGCCAAATGTAACATATTGACATTTCAGGTGTCGTTTAATAGGTTTTTGGGGGTACTAATAACGAAAATGACATCAAAATTATACACGATCACCACCCGACCTGCTTTAGCAGCAGCTCGATATTAATATATTATTCCTAACGATAATATTATCGCAAAAAAAAAATACAAAAAACCAAAAACAAAAAAAAAATACAAAAAAATCTTCGCGCTCGCTTCGCTTGCGTATTAAGTACTTCCATTCTGTTATTTTATATCAAAACTACAGTTATTTCTGAAACTACAAACTTTTTAATACATTTGTTTTTGATACTATAGTATTTGGAAATTTTAACATCGACTATGACAATATGAAATGAAACGAAATCATGTTTATTGCTAAAGTTAAATCTACGATACAATGACTAAATTAACAGTAAAAAGTAAGAACTAGATTAACCTAAGCAAAAGGAGCCAAGCTCAGCATTGCTCGTAGAATTAAGAAGCCAGCTGCATATTTGAACCAGCTGCTACGGAAACCTACAATGCGCGTGGCCCGACACGCTCTTGGCCGGTTTTTTTAAATATCTTAATGTGTTATTGTGGTGATTTCGGTGACAAATTATGCTCAAAATGAAAAGGGCTGTAATTCGGAGCTCCACTAGAGAAATTATTTATAAAGTATAAATGAAATGTTTGGCACAACTCGAAACCGGACAATCTATCTGATCTGAACGATTTTCATAAAAGGACTGCTGATATGACTGGTAAAATGTGGTTTTATTTATATAATTAGATAACATTTATGTGATTCAACTTGCAATAGCTAGAATAAACCCCTCATAGAATGATCACTCACGAATTTGAGGTATTTTTTACAAATACAGTAACAAAGTAGCGCGTTCAAACAATTTTGATCCTTTTTTTGTTGATATGTTATAAATTACAGAATAAAATTGTTTGTATGTTGTGCAGATGTTAGATGACTAAATTTATCCCTTTTTTAATCATTTCTTTAAATACCTATTGAGTTTATTAGTTAATTCTCTGTATGGCACAAAATCACCAAGGTGGCGAATTCCAGCATCCTAATTTCGTAAAAAAAAATTGTATTTTTGTTCTGAAAACCAGTTTCTATTATTGACTAATTTATTGTCAATTGATACCCAAACGGGCTACGCTGAAATGTGATAATTACACAAGAAAATCTTTTTGTAAAAAAAGCGTTCCCGAAATGACGATAGTGCATGAAATTTTGAAATTGTTCAAAATCTCTACATGAGAAATTCTTAAAATATCTGTTATATCTCGTAAAAAGTCCAACTATAATGTTTCATGAGACAAATTATACGAATTAAATTATTAAATTAATAAATTCGTGCCAAACGTAAATTATTAAATTTATTCAATTTTAATACAAAATTATTAAAGTAATTTAGTGCCAATTACTTACACCAGTTTATTTAAGTAATGGATTAGAATTGTTTTTAATAAAACATGCTTTTTTCATCCATTATTCTCAAAAAGCCATTTCGGGAAGCCGTCATTTCCGGGAACGCGTCATTCCGGGAACGTTCCCGGACATTTCGTTTCTATATAAAATTGCGTAAAAAGTCTATTATAGTCACAAAATCAGGATTTTTCAACGCTAATGTAAAAAGAGATTTCAATAATCTCTAAGAAATATTGTGTTGAAGGTAAATTATTTTTTTTTCTTACAATTATTGGCGTTCCCGGAATTACGGTGAATTGAGGTACGGCCCAAAAATTTCATACAAAAACATGTTTACCTCTTCGAATTTTCACATTTTAATAAAAAACACACCAGGCATCCATTTGCACTCAGGTGCTTTAAATAATTACCCACTAGCGTTATTTCTTGCATTTTGCTGAAAAATTGTATCTTAATAAAATGTATGCGTTCCCGGAATGACGCACAAATTGTCCGCCACACTTTGAATTGAATTATTGAAAAAAATATTATTATATTTACCAAGAAACTTATAAATATAATTTCATTATAATGCTAACTATAATAAAAAGTACTTGTAAGTCATTAAAAATAATAATAATATGTATTTTAACTGTTGTTGTCAGCAGATAACGACTCGGGGACGCGTTCGCGGAATGTCGTTTTGGGGGTATTTTGTGAAAAAAAAAAAATTCAATCAATAAATTAAGATTAAATACGTTAATTCGAATAATCTGCAGAGTATTATTTTAATAAAAATCAATAAATTCTATGATATAATTTACTCCGACACGAATTCGCCACCTTTATGATTTTGTGCCGTATCTACTTTTTTATGTACATCCGTCAGTACTGTAAGACGAATAAAATTGTGCTGGAAGGTCAAAGAAATTGTTTTCTCCACACCAGGGAAACATAGAGCGGGGCGACCTAGAAAAGAATTGGACAATTTTAATTTGTGAGCGATTCGACAAGAAAAAATATTTTCTCAAACATGCTCGGAAATTCGAACATTATTTTGACAATCTTCTTCGAGATAAATCGATGTTGCTGTATATAGGAAAAAGCCGGACAGATAAAGTTGTATGTAAATGTCTTGCGGGCCGCTGGCAGCGGACAGAAAAAGTACTATGAAAACTCATTTCTGTCGTTATTTAAAAATAGAACAACCTTACATTATGCAATAATACAACCAAGAAGATAACATACCATAAAGTTTTATTTTAAATTCGAACTGGCTTGCATAATTTTAAAATTCGAACTTTGAAAGATTCGAAAGAATATCGCCATATTGTGTTAATATTCCTTTGAGTGCATATTATTTTATTTCTTTACTCATTGAATTAAAATAAAATGAGTTCAACTGATGAAAGTGAGTGTGATATACTGAAGAGGCGGCGAAAGCCGCTATAGAGAATTAGTTGCCGCCAAAGTCTAAAGAAAAATACTTGAAAACTTACGAAAGTTTCATTCAGTGGAAAAAGGAAAGAAAATCCAAATCCTCATCCGAAAACGTGTTTTCAGCTTGCTTTAGCGAACTTTAAAAGAGATTTTAACCACCGACACTTTGGGTCATTTATTCTATGTTGAAATGCACGGTTTGGATGAAGCACAACGTGAATTTAAAACAGTATGCAAATTTGGCTTCAATGCTGAAAAGAAAATCAGAAGGATACAAATGTGTAAAATCAAAAGTGTTCACGGCATCAAATGTAAAACGTTCCTGTTTGAAGCACCAGACAGTGTGTATTTGGACCGCAAGGTAAGGTTCTTTAAAATAACACTTTTTATTAGAAATCGTATACTATCTCGATTAAAGTAAATTATAAATTAAAACGTACTTACAACTAAACATACTTACTTACATTTTTTATGTTTTTGTTACAGGTTGTTCTTATTTTTGGTCCATGCCGATGTAACGAGATTACAAATGTTTCTTTAAAAGATGTTGAAAATCACGACAATGTGATAGTTGTTACTTTATGTGACACTAAAACCAAGATAGATCGCACATTTGTAATACGAGACTAATCAGCTAAAATCGTTCAAAAATACATGGCTCTTCGACCCACGTATGTGAAATCTGACGGATTTTTCCTAAATTATAAAAATAACAAAAGCACAAAACAAGTTATTGGAAGACATAAAATCTCTGGAATTACAAAGGAAATAGCTACATATTTAAACTTGCCGAATCAAGAAAATTATACTGGACATTGCTTTCGACGTTCCTCAGCGACTCTTCTTGCCGATACGGGTGAGAACTTAATTACTCTCAAAATACATGGCGGATGGAAGTCTGATCGGGTCGCTGAAAGTTATATTGAAGAATCAATACAAAATAAAAGTAATATTACACGT
The DNA here is from genome assembly GCA_949987775.1 of Aproaerema taeniolella. NCBI lineage: Eukaryota > Metazoa > Arthropoda > Insecta > Lepidoptera > Gelechiidae > Aproaerema > Aproaerema taeniolella. The sequence goes on along the minus strand of OX465242.1, from coordinate 30,225,771 downwards.
CAAATAAACGACAGCATTTTGTGTCGACCGTCCACTTCTAGAGAAACCAACATTGAAACCACTGAACATCAACCTACACCACAGCAATCTTCAACCACACTATAATTATCGCAAATTATCTCAAGTACTGAAAATAAACCTCGACCACAGCAACCTTCTACTACACTAGAATTATCGCAAACAAACATAAACCCCGGAAAGACAATTTTCAATTTTGAGAATTGTACTTTTAATAACTGTGTTTTCAAATAAAATTTAATTGTTTATTATAAAATAGTTTGAAATTCCTTGCATTATTTGAGAAAGGCACTGTCCTTCAATTAAGCATTGAAGGACTCACGTATTTGTGCCTCGGCTGCGCCTCGGCCCACATCTTACGTTCGTCCTTCAATTCTCTTCTTGCGGGCCCCTGAAGTAATGTACTATTATAGGCACACTGTAAATACTAGGATCAAGCATAAACTGGATTTACTAAACAGTCGTATCCAAGTCTTCATAAGGTCACGAACTCTGGGAATTCATTCTTTCCACCCTCGGCTAACAATCTACTATTCCCGTAACTAATATTTCACAAAATCGGCTAATTGTGGTAGGTAAATTTTTTTTTTAAGTCAAAGTATCAAAACCGTTCTTGTCGCAGTATACAGGGTGATAAAAAACTTCCTAGCTATATCCAAAATCTTGAACCAGTATTACTTACAGAACACTTTTTTTTTTTTAATTTTTTTCGGTAGATTTATTTTTTCCTAAACGTTGACACCACCCGCACCCTTCGCGTACATGGTTTAGGAGTAATATCTACGTTTAGGCAAAATATGAACTATTCCCTTTAAAAAAAGATTAAAAAAGTTTTTTTTTCTTATATGTGTTCTTTGATACTGGTTCAGGATTTTGAATATAGCTAGGAGGTTTTTTACTACCTTGCCGAAAATCGTAAGTATTTCATAAAATGAATGTCTTTCATTGGTCTTTCATCATTGTTTAGTTTGATGATTTTGTTTGAGTATACTTACATCATTTTGTTAACAGCCGAATCTCCTTACATTTGGTAAACATTCTCACAATTGTGGAAAATGGATGCAGCGAAGGGCTCTTCGTAAAGTTGGTGATTAACTGCAAAATAATTTTAGTAGGTACGTAGGTAGATAGGGAGGTTGTGTTTTAAGTGAATTTTGTTTTATGTTTCCTTCTTATGGTGTGAATTGTAAGACTTTCTGCTTTCAAATCAAATAAGTACTTATATACTTCCAGTGGCATGCAATTTTTGTAATGGCAAAATATTTGCAAGAAACTGCAAGCAAATGCAATTTTGCAGTCAATGTGTGGAATGCGACAACACTATACCTACTCGGTAAGGGGTTCAATATTTTATCACTAAGACCCGACAAATAATAATAATAATAAATCACCACACGCATAGCCTGCGTTGAGGTGGCATGATTATTGCATAATATATTCTTGCAGATAATTTCAATTATTGTGAATGCTGTGTACTGGAAACAAATAGGCAGTTAAGAATAACCACCGAAACAAATAGTCACTTAAGAATAAAGAATATATCGTGTGGTGATCGGTTGAGAATAACACCACCCCATCTCTTTCCGTCGGTGTCGTAAGAGGCAACTAAGGAAACACAAATGAGACCTGCCTCCTAGTAGGTAATCCATCCCAGGCAACGACACTTCACTTTTTTCTGAATCTGAGGTGTCGTCCTATGGTCTCATGCGGTGTGGTAGGCTCTGTAAAGGGCCGTCTGGTTCGCGACTACCCTCCTACCGAAGTCCAATGCCAAACAGCTTGCTGTGTTCCGTCGGTGCGTGGGAGTACCAGTGCCTTTATAGGCTTTTTCTGGGTTAACTGGCTCCATCGTCGACCTCTTTATTCTTATGGTCAAGATTGAGGTCAAGAGTTAACCCATCTTATATTTAAAAAAAACCAAGGCCCGGGCACTTTCAAACCTTTTCCCAAAAAATCAAGTTGCTCCTGATTCATCTGTTAAAGAATTACCTGACAAATCCCAAGATTTATTTGGTGACTTTCTGGTAAGTTCATGGTGCAGGTGACCAAGTACAGTAAAATGAAAAATAATACTTATTACCAGATAGAGGCGTGATGATATACATACATACACAATACTTATTATTATTTGAATATTTATTTAATATTTTTTCTCCTATAAGGTGGATAACGAAGAGTTGAAGCTAATCGAAGAATCACTGGTGACTGATGTTTCTTTAGAAGAAGAGGAGAAAGAGAACATATTAAATGACTGGCAGACCACAGAAGAAGCGTAAATATTCAAGCAGATTTAGAACAGAACATCAACCCCCTAGGACTAACTTTTTTTAAAAATTATTTTATAAGAAGGGTTAACTCTTGACCTCGATCTTAGATGAGGTCGACGATAGAGCGAGTTAATCCAGAAAATGCCTATAAGGCACTGGTACTCCTACGCACCGACTGGACACAGCAAGCTGTTTGGCGTCAGACTTCGGTAGGAGGGTGATCGCGAAGCAGACGGCCCTGCACAGAGCCTACCACACCGCATGAGACCATAGGACGACACCTCAAATTCAGAAAAAAATGAAGTGTCGTTGCCTGGGATGGATTGCCTACTAGGAGGCAGGTCTCATTTGTGTTTCCTTAGTCGCCTCTTACGACACCCACGGAAAGAGATGGGGTGGTGTTATTCTGAACCGATCACCACACGGCAAGAACTACATCGATTTAGCCCATTTCAAATAACATTATTCAAGTGTTGGTACATTCTTTATGAATGTGTTAAATGTCAAGCACTTCATTTTTTGGGTGAAAAAATTAAAAATCATTTAAAAAATTGTTGTCATAATTCCCGATATATTATTAGATTCATACAAAGGCAATACGTCTGATGCTAATCAATTTAAGGCTAATATACGACAGTATAATTCAGCATTTGCAATGGCAGAAATTTTCAGTTATAGGGTACAAGGGCGAATTTATACAAAAACTGGTTCTTTGTTTCCGTTGCAAGGGCATAAACCCTAAAACAACCAATTGTACATAATTGAAGATGGAGCAGCATTAAATGAACGATTATCTGACTCTAGAAATAATAAAGAGAAGCAATGCGAATATAGAAGCAATGTAATGAGGTCCTTAGAAACAATGCTTAATGTATCCAATCTTTTTGTCAAAATATACAAAAGGGCGGTTACAATTTTAGCTGAAGAGGAATTGAAAGCAGCTTCAGAAAATAGACCCAAACATTCGGTAACAATGCAGCTTTATAAAAACAAATCTCTTGATTTGCGTAGGTATAACACTCCATCAAATAATGAAGTAGCGGTCATCTTTGTAGGAGAAAACGACGAACCTGTATTAATTATTGACTTTTCTGTACAGGAATATTCTCAACATTTAACTACACTAAAATCAACCAGTCCCAATATTGACCCTTTAGCCTTTACTTTACTTTTTCCTAATGAAGAACTCGGATGGCATGAAAATCTTCAACACAGAGAAGAGAGGCGAACTGCTCGAAGCCGCCTTACAATGCTACAATTTTATCAGTATAGACCTGCTGTTCGTAAAAATTTTAGCCCATTGTTTTACGCCAAAAAACTTTTTCATGAATATTGTGTCTTAGCCTATGTTAGGATTGAATCTCAAAGTTGATTGTTTCTTCGAATGAATCAAACACCTCAGAGCCGAATATTATAACAGTTTAATGGATAGCCTGTAAAATACTGATAGCGAATCGGGTCAAGGCATTGGTAAAATGATAATATTGCCATCAACTTATGTGGGAAGTCCTCGGCCCATGATGCAACTATGGTAAACCAGACTTATTCATAACATTCACATGCAATCCCAATTGGCAGGAAATCTTAGATAATTACAAGACAATACAAAAAAAACATAGACCCGATTTAATTGCTAGAATTTTTAAACTTAAATTGGAGGATCTTTTAGATGACGTTACAAAGAAACATATTTTTGGAATAGGTACCGAGTGCATGGTTTCACACTATCGAATTTCAGAAACGTGGGCTTCCACATGCTCATATGCTTATTATTCTAAAAAATGAAGATAAACCAAGATCATCAGAAGTTTATGATAAATTTGTATGTGCAGAAACATCTGGTCCAGATAAAGACCAGGAACTTTTACAGACTGTGTCAAAAAACATGATCCATGGGCCATGTGGCCCTGGATACTTGAATTCACCCTGCATGACAAATGATGGAACTGGCTCTTAATGTTCTAAAAAATACCCAAAGACATTTTGCGGAGAAACTAGAGATGGTATCCAAAATGGAGGTTATGCTATTATAAGAAGAAAAGACGACGGAAAAACAATAAAAAAGAAGGATTTCGAGTGTGATATTATATGGGTGGTGCCCTACAATCCCTATCTATGTAAAAAATTTAATGCTCACATAAATGTGGAAATTTGTTCACCTGTGAAAAGCGTGTAATATATAAATAAATATATTTATAAAGGTCATGACCGAGCAAAGGTACAAATCACCACACAAAGGTACGATTAGTCCAGTGATCAATCGACATCAAGCAACGAATACCGTGACAAAATTAAGGCTTATATTGATACAAGGTATGTTTCGGCTCTTGAAGCAGTTTGGCAAATATTCGAATTTTCAATACACAAAATGAGTCAAATAATTAAATTTTCAATTATACAGTTAAGTGTTCATTTGGAAAACCAACAAACAGTCGTATTTACAGATCAAAATGTTCATGATGCAGCAGCTAGATCAGCAGAAAAATCAACATTTTTAGCATATTTTGAATTTAACAAAACCAATGAAAGTGCTCGGCAATATCTTTACATAAAAATTCCGACACATTTCAGATTTATCCCTGGACAACAACTAATATCTCAATCAGCGACAGAATTCCTTTTCTGATCGAGAGCGATATTATCTCCGGGTATTACTTCTTCACGTCAAAGGGCCGACAGGCTTCAGAGATGTTAGAACTTATGAAAATATTAATTACAACTCATTAAATGTCATGATATTGTTGTAGTTGATCGAGTCCTTCAAGATATAATGAAAAATAAATTGCATTTTGGAGGCAAAACTTCATTATTCGCAGGAGATTTTCGTCAGATCTTACCAGTTGTAGTTAATGGTAAGATCTGACGAAAATCTCCTGCGAATGATATTATGGAGGCTTCAATTAAGCACTTTTCGTTGTGGCCAAACTTTACTCAACTCCAACTGAGAGCTCACGATAATTTAGAGTTTTCTAAATAGGTATTAAAGGTAGGCGATGGATCAGCTAATGAGGATGATGACGACCATATTGAACTGCCTCTGCGATGCATTGTAGATAATTCAATTGTAGACCATATTTTTGGTGTGACCCTTGACACAAATGATTAAGTTATGTAATGAAAGCTATACTTACCCCTAAAAATGAAGATTGTTTTCAATTGAACGACCAAGTTGTTGACAAAATCCCCGGCATGTTTATAATTTACAAAAGTTCTGACGCCGTGGTTGAGGATGATCATAATGATGTTTTAAACTATTCTGTAGAATTCCTAAATTCTATAACGCCTGCAGGACTACCACCACACATTCTAAAATTAAAAGTTGGTTGTATAGTAATGCTTTTAGAAATTTAAACCCAGCTGTTGGGTTGTGCAATGGAACCCGTCTTATTATTAGAGCATTAGCTTCACGTGTCATTAATGCCGAAATCATTTGTGGTAGCCAGAGTTTTTATTCCTCGAACTCGTCTCCAGCCGTCTAACAGTCAACTGCCATTTAAATTTAGTCGGCTTCAGTTTCCTATCCGCGTAGCATTCGCTATGACAATAAATAAAAGTCAGGGAGAAACTTTCGATAAACTCGGTCTATTTTTACTTAATCCTGTGTTCACCCATGGCCAGCTCTATGTTGCCTTCTCTCGAGTTCGAAGATTCGATGATGTAAATATCCAAATTATCAATACCACTGAACAAAATTGAAAGGTGATAAATATTTAACGAAAAATGTTGTTAATTAATATTGTATAATAGAGAATATTATTATTTCTTAATAAGTACCTTTGCCAACTTCTCGGGTGAGTACTCATTGCAAATTTGCAATTGTTTCACTTGGCTTCTCAATATTATTTTTGATTTAGCCCATTTTTTATGAGAACATTTTCATTTTTTATTTTCAAAAGTAGTAAGTAAAGAAAAAGACTGAATGCTTAAAACAGAGGGGTTTACAAAGAATAAACCTTAAAAGCTATTTGTTTTGTTAATTTATGTTAGTTTATTTTGAAGTTGAGAGTTGATTCAAAATTAAAATTATTTATGTAAAAACTTTTGCAGTTTTAATTTACTATATTTATTAAACACAATAAACGATGCTATACAAATCTATGCGTTGCTTTGCCTTTAATAGTCCTCGAGAACCGATAACTACAGAAATATCTACCTACATTTTGTACTTCCACGTGTATTATGGCATTATGAGTCACATTTCCATCACATTATCCAAAAGTGTAGCAAGCTGAAGTGGCAGTGGGCTGGCCATGTCTGTCGCAGAACCTACGAGCGTTGGAGTAGACAGGTTCTCGAATGGAGACCACGTCTTGGCAAACGTACTGTAGGACGCCCCCCAGCCAGATGGTCAGATGACCTAAAGAAGATAGCGGGTAGTTGCTGGATGAAAACAGCGGAGGATCGTGCAAAGTGGCGCACCTTGGGGGAGGCCTATGTTCAGCAGTGGACTGCAATAGGCTGATATGATGATATGATGAGTCACATTTTAACCGAGCGTAATCGGATTTTCATCTAGTATTGAATAATAGTACGTTCTATACTTGTTTATTCGTTGTATTCATTGATCTGGTGAAAAAACGCCATAAATTTGTATTTTTTCTTATAAATATCTAGAGCGTCGTGCAGTTTTATTAGTTTCCCAAGTAAAACTGTAAAACTCACCATAATATTTGAGTATCTAATTACGCCTTGATTAAGTCATATCAGTTTAAAATAAAAAGTTAATTAAAGAAACTTAACCCGATCTCAAAATAATTAAAATGGTAAAATAACCTCAAAATTAGTTGGCATATTTACATTAGAAATTTTTCTATACTAATATTATAAAGAGGAAAGATTTGATTGTTTGTTTGTTTGTTTGCATTGAATAGGCTCCGAAACTACTGGACCGTTTTGAAAAATTCTTTCACCATTAGAAAGCTACATTATCCCCGACGGACATAGGCTATATTATATTTTCAAAAAAATTAGGGATCCTTACTGAAACTCAAATAATTTAACCCAAGGTGTAAAAAAATTACCTAAAATATTCTTTACATTGCGTGCGCTGCGTAAACTATTGATGATAGAATAAAATAATGTACTACGACTTTGCAGAACACATAAATATTTACAAAAAGTGTCGCGACAGCATAAGTCTAACTATTGTAGTTATGCCACAATATGTGTTCTTTTATTTTAAAATTTTAATTGAAATGCCGCCCGCTATATAATGCTCTTTATTTGTATCTTGGTAATAATCTTTATCAAAATAAATAACTTCATATTCAAGACTGCTTCAATATCTTTATACAACTTGAATTATGCAATTCTCGAACATTCCATTCAAAAGATATCACGAGTTTAAAAATGTAAGTATTAGAAAAAGTTTCATGGTCGCCGCTTATCCTGCTCAGCTAGCTAGCTAGGCAGCACCTTATGCGATGTAGGCGTCACTGGGGTACGGGCCGTACGGGCGGGGAGTCAATGTCAAGAAATGAAAAAAAAAACTTCAGAAAGTTTAATAATATGTTATAAAATCAATCAATATCTATAGTTGTGTATGCTGTATGACAGCAATGCAGACTGCTTTTCCAGTCTCGGTGGACATTCCCTCTACTGGTAATTTAGGTCCGTATTACCTAAATTACCAAGCTTGATATATACTTAAGTATTGATTGTCTCTTTCTTTCACTATCAAAATGACAAAGACGACTGCTGCTTAAGTATAGATCAGTCTGAGTCGCGTTCTATAATACGGACCTTAGATGCACATTGCATAAGTGCTCAGAGCATTTCAAGCAATTAGAATACCCTCTTCGTATATGATAAATACTTTAATGAGGCTACCTATATGCTATTTTAGGTTTCAAACATTTATTTATTCATAACTTAATTGAAAGACTTAAAGGATAATGACCAAATTCGTATGAGACCCGTCCCCCCCCTCCAACAGACATTTCGTGTATGTCAACAGTTTCGTACGTATCTGTAAAGAGATTAATAGCTACGTTCAATGTAAAAATCCACGGGGTTTAGAAATAACACTTAATTAAAGATTGTCAAAATACCTATCGGTTTATATTTGTATATGTATTCTATATGTATACCTGAGATGATAAATATGAATATAACAATAAAAATATTATGAATATGGTAATAATCAAAGAATTTTTAAATAAAATATTGTATTAATTTATTAATTATAAGATGGGTTAACTCTTTGACCTCAATCTTGACCATAAGGTCAAAAATGAGGTCGAAGATGGAGCGAGTTAACCCAGAAAATGCCTATAAAGGCACTGGTACTCCCACGCACCGACGGAACACAGCAAGCTGTTTGCCGTCGGACTTTGGTACTTTTGTTATCAACATGATTAAAACAATATTTTCACAGAATGTCCCACACATTTGAGGGATGTTGTCATAATAAAAAGTCATCACAATATTGATATCTTTCATCTGAGATACATTTTAAATATGTTGGTCGGAAATGGGTTTTGAGGGGACGTTTTGACGCATCGTCCTTTAATATCTTAGGTATTAGGCATAGCCAAATACAGATTACTCTGGATTAGCAAATATTCATCTGTTTAAAGGTGTTTTTATCTATGTAACAAACATGATTATTCTATTCAGCTTACGTCTTTAGTAAGTAAGTAATTCAAATCAAAAAGTTGTATTTTTAACCCCCGACGCAAAAAGAGGGGTGCTATAAGTTTGACCGCTATGTGTGTGTGTCTGTCTGTGGCACCGTAGCTCTCAAACGGGTGAACCGATTTGGATGCGGTTTTTTTTATTTACAAGCAGGGTTTTTGGCGATGGTTCTTAGATACGTTTTATCAAAATCGGTTCAGCCGTTTCAAGGTCATCAGCTCTTTTGTTAGCTGCGGTAGGGTTCTTAGACTCTTAATGTGTATTTACTTTACTTTCAAACATACATGTGACCTAAAACTTGAAATACTAATGTATGCTTAATAACTATGCAGGGTTATGGAACTCTTGGTCTGATGCTGCAGCCAGGATATCCAGAACACTAGCACACTCTTAAAAAAATAATAGCAGATATGTCGTGTTTGGACTCGTTTTGTTCAGTATTTGATTCTGCATACAATGCAATGGTGGCAACACGGTGAGCTGATGCTGCGGCCAGGATATCCAGAACACTAGCACATCCTTGAAAAAATAATAGCAGATATGTCGTGTTTGGACTCGTTTTGATCAGTATTTGATTCTGCATACAATGCAATGGTGGCAACACCGTGAGCTGATGCTGCGGCCAGGATATCCAGCACACTAATACACTTTTAATTATTTTGAAAATAAGTTAAAAATTTTGAAATGAAAATTAAATTTAAAATTTAAAAAACCCCCCCCGCAAAAAAGTAAAGCGGACATTTAAAAAGTAAAAAATAATACCTTTCGTTGAGCCATCAAATTCATTTCAGAAATACCTATATATATATATTTTAATTATCGAAATCGATGGATGGCACGATAGGGTTTGCTCATTAAAATGGCGCTATAATGTCGCGTCGGGGTACCGCTTTAGTGAATCAGACCCTTCATTTGATTGACTAATTTTATTGCACATTTTGACTCAAAACTTCGTCAAGATATACCTTGAAGCTAATAAACGGAAACGTGTTTCGCTATTTTTCAAAAATCATCCCCTAATGGGTCAAGAATGAAACGGGTGACTAAAAGAGTTCTTTGCGCGAGCGAAGCCGCGGGGAAAAGCTAGTTAATAATAAAAAAGAACTAGTGAATTTCCCATGGAATTCTGAGCGAGCTTGGTAGAATCATGATTGATGGAATAAAGGACCGCCTACAGCAGTTTTCTGTGCTTCGGAGAAAACGCAACTAAATTGCTAAAGAAATGCACTGAAGACAAAATGCACAGAAGAACAAAACCAAATAGTTAAGAGAAAATAATCGAAGACGAACATTTTTTTGGTAAATAATAGACGCCGAGCAATCGGCTTTATTTAAAGAGTGTGGGCATCAAAGGATTTTCTGAATTGCCAAATAGCAAAATCCAAAGGACTAGCTATAAAAATAACTATTCAGAAGAAAACAAGTATTTAGAAGAACTTAAAGCTGCAACATCGCATTTTTTATCTTCTAAATCGTAAAAATTTATAAGAAGAACCTACTACAATGGATCACCTTATCCTCGTACCTTGACAAAGTGGTACCAGAATTAAACGCTAATCCTGGTTTTACACAAGAAGCTCTCGACGGTTTAAACAGAAGGTGAAATAATTTAATCACGCAATATTGTGCGCGCTGGTGATGTGTCTATTAGAAAACATTAACCCAAAAAATCAAAATTGTTATGGACGTATAAATTTTGGCCACAATGTTGAGAGTAAAGAAGGCGCAAGCCAATGCCAGGTGTTTCTTTTGATATGATAAATGGTAAATGGAAGTTTCCAATTGCCCACTTCCTAATTACGTCCCCGACTGGGGAGCAAAGTATTGTCGTTGATCCTGCTCTCAAACTAGTGGAAGAACCGAGGTGCAAAATTGTTTTGCTTAGATGTAATGGAATGAAGGCCCCCGTATGTTGTCATCTTTAGGTAGTAATTTCTTAGAAAAAAATGATTGCTCTAGTTTTGACAGTCCTAACAAAAAAATATTAATATTCAATAACTCTTGCCAGGCTATAAAAATGCCAGTCTTTGTATGGGATTTGGGCTAGGTATTGTCCAGAAGTGAGTGTTAGTGCATTTTGTTCCTTAGTCATATACCAGCCTGGAAAATGAAGATTATCTAAATCGATCTCTGGAATTCTAAGAAAAACGACTAATCACTTTAAATCATTTATTTACACAAATAATGCCAGGAAGAAAAAGCAAAAAAAGTTCACTCGAGTACGGTGAGTCATCGCTATTGAATCGCTAGACAAATACAGCTAGCCGGTATCGTAAACTGAAAAGCAACATGTAATGGTGTATAAAAAAAAACAATTTTTTTTAGCCTGTTATGTCCCACTGCTGAGCAAAGGCTTCCCCAACCTTTTTCCACCTCTCGCGTGAAAAAAAAGTCACAAACATAAAAAAAGTAAAAAAAAACATAATGTGCCCATAAAAAATATATTAAAACTAACACATAAAAACATATAAAAAATAATAAAATGTATGAGGACGCTTTCTTTTGTTTTATAAATATAGTGACATTTAAAAAGTAAGATATAATAAGATTAATAAGTAACAAAAAAATATATAAAAAGTAAAAATAAAAAAACTCAGGGACCGATTTTGTTTTTTTTTATTTCTTTAGGGTATTAGATAGTATCAGGAAACCTCTAGTAAAACTTTAGTGGCTGGGTAACAATTTAAAAAAAATTACGCAAACACTGGCATTCTCTTTTACTTTAAATGTTTAGAGCTTGGTCACAATGATCAAGATATTAATCTTGCCAGCAAACTATACAAAGCATACGTAAATTTTCAGATACAAAAGATGAAAGTGCCCCTCGCCACTCAACTTTTGAGCAATTCCGTCGCAGATTAACTTACATTTTCGAAAATTAAAAGAGTGAAGAATGTGACGGCACAGTCAATTTCGTTAATAAATGTTTAATGACGCCTGTGATGTACTAAACAGCCAGTCAGTACAGGGACTGCGATGGAAAAAGGGTGTATTCTGGAAATATAGTGCTTGCTAAAGCACTTTTCGATGGTGCCATCAGATTTACTAATTTCTTTTTGCTCTAGGGTGCGCTAGTTGTCAAGTCCAAAAAAATACCAGCTTTGTCGAGCTCATCATGGACATGTACAGTGCAACGCACTTTTGAAAAAAAGATAGAGGAGAGGGAGAAGAGAAGAGAGGGAAGGGGGTGGGAGGAGAGGGGGGGATAAAGTAACATTAACTTTAACGGACTTCCTGCAACTGGGTGAGAGCCAATTGGCGGGAAAATTATAGATTCACGATACAACTTTTGCAGGTATTCCAATAGAACCCATTGCAGAGCGAAGGATTTATATATTTATGCTATTAAAATTAAAAGAACAGTAAAAAATGAATGTTTTTTACAGAAAAATCAAGCCGTTGTTTCACAAACCATTCAGCTATTCTATAAAACTTTACCTACGTACGAAGTAAGCAATAGGACGATAAGAATCCGGTTCTCACTGAGGTTTATCTGGTTTTAGAATTGGAGCCAGAAAATCTGTTTTCTATTTAGGAGACATTTCATAAGAAGACCACAGTAAATTAAAAAATATATATGTTACCGGCCAAGACCGGTTTTAGGTTAATCTAGTTTATTGATTAAATGAGCTACAAAGACTCATCCGACTTTGCTGTTTTTCTGTATTTGTGGTGAGATTCGTTTAAATTCTGTATAGTGTTACAACGTTAACTGTGAGATCGGCCTCCTTGGCGCATTCAAATGCTTCTGTAAATTTTATATTTCAAGGGAGAAAAGATCCTTTTTTCGGCTTGTGTTTAAAGAATTGTTATAAGTGGACGAGTCCCTAGATTTAATGAGAACTGGAATTAACTTTTCAACAGAAAAATGAAGTTCTTAGAATTATTGGGTGACTTAAAATTAGCCAGCGAAAGGAGAATGTGCAAATTTCATACAAAATTATCCCAGTCCCGGCGCAAAAGGACCATATCTCCTATTGTTGTACATTTCATGTGTACTAAACATAAACTTATGTGATTTCCGCAATCACAGTCAAACTAAGAGAAAAATTGCATTAATTATCCTATAAGGCGCGATTTTTCTTTCGAAAATATTAACAAAAATCAAGCAATATATTAAATAAATGCTATTGACCACTTATAAACCTATATGTAGGGAGCAGTGGCGTTCACAGTATAAAAAAAGGTAAAACAACTTCAAAAAAGAAGGAGGCTGTATGTTCAACTGAATTAATCTTTTTTTAAATGTAAGTATGTTCACCGATTTCTCCGCCATTTGTGGCCCGATTTTCAAATTTTTTTTGTTTCGAAGGTGGTATCATTGTTACCAAGTCTTCAGGTGGTCCCATTGTTACCAAGTCAGGATCTGATGATGGAATTGCAGGGAAATTGAGGGCAACCCTCGAATTTAATAAGCACTTACGATGTTAGCTTTAATTTTTTAATAATTTTTATTTAGACTTTCGTGCCAACCCTATAAATAACCCTATAAATTTAGTGTATTGTTGATCAAAGGTTTAGCCTAATAATCTCATGTATGTTATTTCTATTTTTTACAATAAAAATAGAAAATAAGTGAACTTTTTAGAAAAAAAATTAAACCGACTTTTTAATATCGGGGTGACACGTCGTCTACTGTTGCTGCCTGTGATCGGCTGCAGAACTATACCTCAAAACAGTACACTGCAAGGCACAAGCCTCAAGGCATTTAGGCCCTTCTTTTTAAGCTAATGTGGCTAACATTACTTTCTAATTTTGTCTATATATCTCAAATGAAAAGATAATCAAATGCATATGTGATTCAATTGCTATGATTTAATATTATGCGCGATTTGTGATAACATTGTTCTCTACATACATTTTGAGAATAGACCCTGGTGTCAGTGTTAATAAACCGCACAATGGCCTCTGACTTGGTTTTAACGACTGTAGTCAATCGACAACAGCCGGGACCAACAGCTTAACGTGCCCTCTGAAGCACGGAAACGCTCGTGATAAATTTCCACTTTGGTCACCCACCAGATTCCCTGCCTCTGTGTATGTTACTTAACCTCATTTATCGGTAGAGATCTGTGAGCGCCACTGGGCTACGAGCGCTTCAAACAAATTTAAACCCATTATGCATTGTACGACTCAAAATAAAAAAATTCATACACCTTCCAATCCACCTTTCTGAACTGAGGGAAGATATCCTCCCGGCCGAAATACCTATCAGAATTCCTTGTTGAAGACCTATCTCGACATAGGTCTGTGTCCTTGTTTCAATGAGGTATATTTTTTCGTCTCGACTTGAAATATTATGGCAGTTATTATTTATCTCACCTTTTCTCCTTTACTTTCTTAGACACTATACTTCCTAACCACACTTCTTTTCAAAATTATTTACTGTTATGGTTCTACAAGTTTTCTAATTTAAAGGAAAATGTTAAGCAAGTTCAATAAAAATGGTAGCGGCCTGTTGGTAAAAGTTTGCCGCGACATGTTTCTATTATGCACCTGGTGGCCTGGGAAGCGGCTTCACTTGATAAGATAAAACTTTATATTAGGTATACTTCATAAAATATTATGTCCATGATACAAATCTGTTTATTTCCCAGTATGTCTCAAAAATAACTAGAAATCAATGCGACTTGTATGTAGAAAAATGTTATAAACAATAAAAACGTTATGCATGAGACCCTATGCAAACTACGACCATGGCGAAAAAATAGCAACGAAATAAAGATCATGAATGATTAGCGTGGTTCTAAAATAGAATGCCAACAAGGGTACTGCTCTAGAGATATCCAAGGACACGAGTACACATATCATACAAGCGGAAAAATCAGAAACTAGGTCATCTAGACACAAATCGTAAGACAGTTTGGCACCAAGTTTTTTTAAACCGATTTGATTTGATTGGTGTGCCAGCGTAATTTCTACCTACTTCACCCCCTCTCTCCTGAAAATATGTCCAAAATTGCAGTTTTTTCTTCTTTTAAAGAAAATATAAGTAAGTTTTGGAAAAAGTGTATAGAGTAGAAAAAAACAATTCTCTACAGCATGCGCCTTAATTTGTTTTGGTTGACTAAACAAATGTTTCATTGTTTATATGTTTATCTACACTTTCACAATTTTCGTCTATACAAACTATACAATACTTAGATACTATTCTGGATAGTAGCTTCAGAGATGACACTTCGAGTTAACTGCGAGAATCTTGTTACGACAGATGTAATTGCCTACTAAGCTGTGACAAACGAACGGACAGACGAGAATTGCAACACTATAGGGGTTACTTAATAAGTATTTTTAACAAGTAATTGCAGAACCAAACCATAATCATCATTATTTTTGGCCGCGGATAGCCCAGACTACATATAATTTTGCCCATTTTCCTAAAATATCCGGTAGTAACAGGTTGTTCCATTCCCACGTTTATAGAATGAACACAATCTGATAGACCTTGAAGCTTGTGAAAATAAATAAAAAAATCCGCAACGAAAAACAACAATGAATGAACATTTTGAGAAAGTTATTTACGACTTCCAGAAAAAAACATCTACGATAAGTATAATAATGCGGATTGGAGACAAGAAAGCCAAAAAAACATTCTTGTTTACAATAGGCTATTTGAAATGTGACGCAACTGAAAGGTTTCTCCTTCACATAAACAGGATAAACTCTTAATAAATTCTTATAGGATTTATCTTCGATTACATAATATTATGTTAGTAGGTATAACTCGTATCGACTTGTGTTAAACCTCTTGATTAAAGGATCACTGGATATTCTGGATATGTGTATTATGCTATAAAATACTTAGTGAAAAAGTTGGTGAATTCAAATCATTCTAAAGAAAAACTTGAAGAATATAGAAAAAAAAGTTTGGTAAAAGTTATGCGACGGATTACAGGATAATTACTGCCCACTCGCAAATATTTGCAAGTATCTCGGTCTTCAATACAAAACAACTCTCTTTTAAAAAGTTGCTGAAGATACTTCGCGTGAAACCAAGTGATACCAAACGATTACTGTATTGAGGTATAAAATGACGTGCTGGCCTCAACAATAATGAAGTGTTATTCGATTGCTGCTGTTTCGAAAGCGAACATACCGCTGAAAACATTAACAGATATTTTAAAATTTCTGAGACAATTTACTCTGAAGCAGTTACAGCTTACTTGAAGTAGCAACACTACTTGCATTACATTGGCTATTGGGCAAGATTAATAGAATCGTGCCCTATCTAAAAAAAATACGGCTTATAAACCATGTTCCTTAACTTCAACATACTGTTCAGACGATCAAGATAAATATTCCCGAATTATTATTTATTAACTTTCTTAAAAACTTAATACCTTAACGTTAACTAATCTGATATTGACAACATCACATTTAGATTCTTAAGATTTGGCGGGCTGAAACTTTTCAAAACTTGCTACATGTGTCAAGCTTGATGTTATACGAGCTGTACTTTTTCGTGAACTCTCGGGTTACAAATGAAGTTTGATAACGTCAACTTAGCTCGAAAAAACACCCTTTCTTACTCCACAACCCAATTAAATAATTTCACAAGTAACTTGTGAAACGAAGCATTTATAAGTATTATTTCTCTTGTAAGATTTCATAAGTAAAAGTTATAGAAAGAAGTGTTTGCCAAAGTTAATGGATATCCCCAGAAACACGGTGTATAGACAAGTTTGACCAGCAACACATACTAAAGGTTAAAAACCATCAAACATTTTTAACAATAACAATTAAATAAACGCTACACACTAAAAGGCCAATACTAAGGTTTTTCCTGCGTTGTGGGTCCCTTGGAAAGGAATAAGATCTTCGAAATGGATAAAAGTAATAGATTTCTCAAGGAATTCTTCGACATTGAAACAATGTACCGTTTTCTAATAGTGGTTTTGCGAAATTCTTATTTCGAATAAGTAAGTTTATTTTTAAAAGACAAGAACGAGACCGACACTGTTTGCCGAGATACGTTAAGAAAATAGATTCACGGTAAATATTTTCTTTTTTTCTATGTTTCGTAAAAAATATTAAGTTGTAAGCCTGGTCATAATCAACCTTAAACATTTCAATTTTAAAGCAGAGTTCGAGGAAGACAGAAGAAGCGGTAAAAGCGAACGTTGAAGCAGATAACTGCAGTTACCAGAGGTATGATCTAAGACGACGCAACAACTTTTCACAATTTTGACGGTAAAACGATTTCAAATCATCGGACTCCATTACCATTAACTATGAGGATTCAAACTCGACTGTAATATATACGAGTAAATATGATGAAAATATAACTTACGTCGACTTTGTTTACTAACCAAAAAGTTTCGAGATGTTGAAACTCGAAAGGGATTAAGACCATAGTCCACCACGCTGGCCCAATTCGAAATAGTGGACCGCTAGTCTTTCAAAAACGAATTTACATAGACGTGCGGGTTTCATCACGATGTTATCCTTCACCGCTGAGCAAGTGATAAATAATTAGAAATCTGTACCTACATAAATCCGAAAAGACGAATTTAGTGGTACAAGCCCGCACCAGCTTCCGGTTACAAGTCTGACTCATTACCAACTAGCACCGCATAAAAATGATCAACGTAACAAATTTTTTGACTATATAAGATTCGTTCCAGATAAATTGAAGTTAAATATTTTCAGTTCCTGGATTTCAATATTTAACTTCAATATATTCAGAATAATAGAAGGTGCCCTTAACCGTCGTTCACAAATTAAAATGGCATCCTTCCATCGCCTAATCCTATCCTAGCTTTTTCAAGAAAAATTCTAGTTTTTCCAGGTTTTTTTATAAGATGGGTTTACTTTTGACCTCAATCTTGACCAGGGTCATAGATGAGGTCGACGATGGAGCGAGTTAACCCAGAAAATGCTTATTAGGCACTGGTTCTAGAAACACTGGAACTGTTTAGGCACTGTTTTTGACACTGGAATGCACTAGAAAGTTAATCTGAAGTTTTAAATGTCTTGTCCGTAAAAAATGCGACTGAATGAAAAAAAAAAGATTTATAATAATTTCAGGCCTGCTACTGGAAATTCCAGTTTTTCCAGGATATCTCGGCTATCCCACTCGGAGGTTTTGGGACTTTCTCGAATGACAACCTGGAAGGTGTCCAAACATATTCCAAAAGGTCCCCGCTAAGTAATTATCAATGTCCGAGTTTGAAGGAAAAGTGGTCTAATTTTCCCTAAGTAGTAGCCCCCATATCTTAATCACACGCGCTCAAGTAAAACGCCTACTAAAAAAATATTAAAAATTAGCTGTGTGACAAACGAAAACTATTAATATGACAATATACTGGTGGGACGACGACTGTGTAAAGTAATTAGTACACGTAAATTCACCTCGTAAACGTAACGTAAACGTAGTTTCACCTCGGATGAGGTGTGCACCTACCACTCACTCTCACCAATCACCCTAAGGTAGAAGACTGGTAGATAATGCCATTGGGCATTAAGTCCGCCCTCGTACTTTTAGTGCATTAAGTTAAATAAATAAAATAAATAAATACCTGCAATAGTCCATATCGCAACTCGATGTCCAAAAAGTAGTATTCTTTGGC
Organism: Aproaerema taeniolella; assembly: GCA_949987775.1. NCBI lineage: Eukaryota > Metazoa > Arthropoda > Insecta > Lepidoptera > Gelechiidae > Aproaerema > Aproaerema taeniolella. The sequence continues at coordinate 30,207,281 of OX465242.1, read as the reverse complement.
AAAAGGAGGCCGCGTGGTTGTTGTGGTAATCTGTTGCTGCTGCGAGCCAGGCGGGCCCAGAGAAATCGGATGCGGCGGGATCGGCTGCTGCCCCCCTGGCGGCACTGGACTCGATTCCTGCACAACCATATTACCATCAACATCCTTACTCATAGTAAATGTAAGTGTGGAGTAACAGATAGATCCATATTATATTATTAACACATGTAAAGCTGGACTGCTGGAACGTAACCAAAACCCTTTAAATTAATTGGACAAACAGTGCGTAGGTAGCTTGTGTAATAAAAGTCACCCTGACCTATTAGCCTATTAAAATAAAGTTTGACGAGAACGTGGAAAAATGAAATAAGTTTTTATTTAAAACACACGTTTTATGAAACTAACGCTTTGAAACGAATGTAGATGATTAACCTTACACAAATCAGCACCATTACATTTTTCATTTCATTTAATCCATGGTCGACACTAAATCGTTTTTGAAAACTTTTTAAGTTAATTATATTATAATTTTATAATACCGTGTTTATCATCAGGAAGGCACACAATGTTCCTAATTAAAAATAAAAAGATTACTCACATGCCAAGCCAATATGTTGTGAAGGCTGGCTAGCACGGGTTCCGATGCAAAAGCTATGGTGTTGTGGCCCTCTTCCAGAGAATGGATGATCTGCAGCATTTTCGGGTGCCGCATTTTTTCAAGAGTAGAAATACAGCATCGGATCCTATCTAACATGCTTTCTTTGCGTTTTGGCTTGTAAAGTTTGTCTGCAATGCGTTTGTCGAAAACAAATACGGAGCATTCCTGAAACAAATTGTTATGAATAGTTCAACGGCTACATAACTTTCCCAAATTTCCACGAGGACGCATATAACAGGACAGTGGCTTAAATATAAACAAAACATAAAAGTTTGGAACGCAGTCGAAAATCAACACAGAGCTGGTGTTGCCAGTTCAATAAACATATTAATAAAAATTATGTGACAATAAATTAACTTTAAGAATACTTCACGAACAAACTTTATTCACCACTGACAAGAAACGAAGGCCGATCAAATTAAATCACTTTATACTATCTTGACTGTTTTCAACGAATAAATAACTTGGGGTCATTTCTTCGAAATGCTGAGGTAATCTTATAAAATGTGTTATAACATAACATAAAATATATTTTTCGAAAGTTGACTCGCCTTCAAATGGGGTGAAACAATTTTATGAAGTATGAATCATGAAGTAGCAGATAATGTTAAATCAGTGAGTATACCGCTAGCAGGATGCGATAAGTAGAGTTTAGTAGAGAGAAGACGAAAAATAGTTTTTGACTCCGAAAAATTACTACATGACCAATAAAATAAAATCAAAGCTGATTTGAAAGGACAACCTATGTAGTACATACACATATTGGTTTTAATAGCTATTTTAGCTTGTCACGTTAAACTAGGCACATAGTGAGACAAAATGTTTTGAACAGAAATAAACGGTTAACAAGCGGTTAACGGACTTTTAAGTAAAATATGAATATTAGTAGTTTAGTCATGTCTATTAATAAAGTAGTCAGGAACACTGAAAATATTCTACAACAAAAGAAATGAATGTTTTGAAAAATATTATTGGGCTATGTATGACATTATAAAGATAATTTTAATTTCGTTTATTTTTTTAACTTCTTTGATAAGCTGTCATGTCAATTGAGAAAAAAAACATAACCTATTTCATTTTGTATTTGGTTGTTTATTTCCGAGTTTGGTTGGTTGTTACTTCAGGCAAGTTGGTAGAATCAGCTCTAACAAAATGAGCGATATCTCCATAGTGTCAGAATCCAGTGTATTGCAAAAGTTCGAAAGTCTAGAAAGCAAAGCAAAGTCGTCAGTAAATATCAATCTAAATAATCAAAACCACTAAACAGAAGGTAACGGTAGAGTCCAGGTTGCATAGCCAAGTAGTCAGTAAATATCCAAATAATCAAAACCACGAAACAGAAACAAACTCAACAACCAACAACTCAAAAACACAACGGTTAGGTTATGTGTCAATCAACTGTCTAACGTCTTTTTTTTACATTGGCAAAGGAATTAAACCGTAGAATGCTGTAGTAAGCTACAAATCGTAACCAAAATTTTAATAATTAATTATTTTTTATCTATGAACAAAATTATTTGATATATTTTTTATTTGAATATAACCTGCCATATGATTTTCCACTGTATCGCACCACAAAAGACAGAAGTCTTAGAACTAAAAGACCCCCAACCTTCGACGAGTGCGGCGGCTATAAGCTCTGACCGAACACCAAAACCTGAAGTCTCAGAACACGCGAATGCGGCGGCGCCCTCTTTGTCTCAAATATCTCACACTAGTATAAGTCGTCCTGGTGGTAAAACTATTTCATTTACTTTAAATAATTGCACAAACTGTAACATAACTTTTAATTAGGTTAATTCCTTACTTTCGTTTTTTGTAGTAATTATTATTTTAATTATATAGTTTCAACAATACAAGTCTTTGAATGTTCCTCACAGGTGTAGTATAAAGCACTATGTAGCACTCGGGAGAAAGTCCGATTCCTAGCTCGGGAGTAAGTAAACTGCTCCCTCGCTAGTAATCGGTGCCTTTCACGTACTATTCAGTACTTCAAGCTAAAATAACTTTTAATAAAAACAAATTTTATAAAAAGCAAAAGAAAGAAAAATAGAAATAGCAAAGATATAGAGGAACTGTAAACGCAGTTATAACAAATAGAAATTAATATCTGCCTGCCACTTTTTAGAGGGTTTAAGACAAATTATACCAAGCCTCTGTTAATGTTAATTAAAAACGTCAAAAAAGAAAATAATTTAGTAATACTGAGTTTGTGACTTAGACCTGCTCTACTTATATAACCCTAAATAAAATTTTGTACAACCCCCGCCATGCAGAGTTCGAAACGGCTGAACAAATTTTTAACAAATATAGCTAAGGACAATCTCGATCGATTACGTCACCTTTCAACCAACAAAAGCCGCATCAAAATCTGTAAATTCGTTTACAAAAGCCGCATCAAAATCTGTAAATTAATAATAATTAATGATAATTATCGTCAAAAAAAAACTTCAATTGTACATAGACCTTTTATGTTGTACATAGACGTAATCTTAAAAGATTTGGCCCGTTCCTGCCTTAGACTATCCGTGCTGTTACACAGATGAGATTTTTGTTAAAAACTTTTGATAATTAATTATTATTAGCACGATTAGTTAAATCACTGTTAAAACAGCGGAAACAATGTCAATAATAAAAAGATATTGTATTATTATCAACCGTAAACTACGAGTATATAAAAATGGCGAGAACTAGTGACAACTTTATTTTTTCTATCATTCACCATGGAGTTCGCACTGATAAGAAATGTCCGTGGTGCGAGTATTGGCCTAGTCCACCGGTATGTTTTTAGATCATCTCTTTAGATGGCCATATTTTATGCCGATTCTACGTCATTTGTATTTCGATCGGCGTTCTCCACTTACAGAATATAATAACTTACGGTTCCCCATTGAGTAGGTAAACAGTAGCGTTCTGTTCCTGCATGAAATAGGACCAGCTCCGGGATTTGTGTCGACTCATTTACGCATGAAAACTTGTAATGATGGCAGATTTTGTTGTGATGTGAAAATTGCAAATCACTTCTAAACCGCTGCTTTGTATATTAAATAGTATTTAAAATACAGGGTGTCCACTGGGAAAGTTGGCGGTGGCTGGGGCGACGTGTCGGACATGCGGGTTGCTTAGTCACGATGGAGCGTTGAAGTGGACCGCATAGTGATTTTGTAATCAAAGCTTATTTGACGAGTGGCAAATCTGCTCTCACTAGAATATCGTTAACAAACAGAACTGCAGATATTGGGCCCCAGATAACACAAAACCGAAGCATCAAAGACAGTTACACAGTCCAAAAGTGACTGTTTGGTGCGCATTTTCTGGCTCAGAAATAATTGGGCCGTATTTTTTTGAGAACCAAAATGGCGCCTCAGTAACAGTGAATTCCGAGCGGTAAGTCAATGACTGAAACTTATTTTCATCCTATCGTGGAAAGAGTTCCACGTTTTAATAGAAACACAGGGTTTCAGCAGGATGGCGCTACTACCTATAGGCGCTGTTTCCCCAGAAACTGATATCCCGGTTTTGAGACTTCCCCTGGCCACTTAGGTCGCCAGATATTACACCATGTGATTATTTTTTATGGGGCTACCTAAAATCTAAAGTTTACTCAAACCAGCCGCGAACAATTAGTGATCTCAAAAGAAATATCCAATCAGAAATCGAAAACATTTCTCCGCAGCTCTGTAGGAAAGTTTTCATCAACTTACAGACTCGCTTACAGGAGACTGTACGAATGCACGGCAAGCATTTAGACGGCATCATCTTTAAAAAATGAAACCCGCATAATTTAACTTTTTATTCATGCAAATAAATGTTTTGTTCTATCCAAAGTGCTTGTTTTTACTATAACTTTCCCAGTAGACACACTGTACATGTTTTCCCCTTTCGTATGTTGCATAAATTATTGCTGTAACTTTTTGGCGCACAGAACTATGGTGAAACGGGCCATCTTCTTTCTGTTTTAGATCTGCACTACGAATACAAGCGAACCCATTCGTAATAAAAAAGCATGATTTTCCTCCATATAATGACCTAAGTGGTATTTTCATAGTATTCACTTGAAGGTGTTAGGTCTTAAGACAGATTTTAAATAATTGAAAAATATCTTATTATTAATTAGTAGCTAACAAAAAATGTTAAACTTAGCTTTTCATTTGACTAATGTACGTATTTGCATGTACAGTTGTAAACGTCCCTTGATACCAACTATTTACTAAGCTAATCTAGAATCTGTTGGAATAAAACATAGTGGGTCACACAAGGATATAAAAATATGTGAAAGCACAGATCGTCTACGCAGTCAGAGTGATCATAATGATCTGAATATTTATGGAAAATATACCTTAAGAAATTGTATTAGATACGTAGTTTATTAAAATACCATATATTGTGCATGCATAAGAGTACACTACAGTTGTCAAATCTTTCATTTTGGCATGAAGTTTGGGGCATATTTATGTTTATGGTCAAGATTGAGGTCAAGAGTTAACCCATCTTATAATAAAATAAAAATAAAAATTGAATTTACATAAACGCCTGATAAGAGCCCCGATCTTAACTCCATAAAAAATGTATGGGGTAAAATGGACAAGAGTGGGACGGACAGAAGATGTGATGCCACGCCATCAACGTTTGGCAGTCTTTTAGAAGGCGAAACGTATGTGAAAACTAGGTTGGTGCAATGCGGAGACGGTTGCAGGATATAATAAGTACTATAGTTTTTACCGACTATGGAAAAAAAGATTTTTTTATTAGTTTATGCGTACTATGCATAGCGAAGTTGGTGATTGTTGGTATTTGTGTTCGAGTCGTAAAGAGTATTTCGGTTCCATTACATGTTATAATTCACCTTACTCATAATGTAAGGTAGAACGAATATATTATAGTCGTCAACCTGGCAGGTTCACACATATTTCAAGTATGTGCTTGAGAACTTGTCATGTATCTAAGGAATACTCTTACTTACTAGTAATCCACAATAGTTATCAAATCATTCTGACAAGTAAAAATGAATATAGAAACGAATTTAGTATGTTACCGGCTTAAGGTATATTTTGCACTTACCTCGTAGTGTATTCAGAATTTTTCGAAACGACTCCTATATTTTTATATATATTTTGATAATGTTCGAACGAATTTATGGAAATGTAACTTGCTCAGAAACATTGAGTACCTTGCTTGCTATGATATATCTGATGTTGACTGTACCACGAGCCCCAAGTGATGTTAGTATTTCATTCCAACGCCAGATCGAAAACATAAAAACAAAAGAATTCTTATAAAGTCTATCAATAGAATACAGACTAAATATGTCATACATCTGGGTTTTTGTTAACTAAACATTTTAATTACTTTTCATTCATAAAAATTTCATAGAGACGCTGCCGTTTAAACTAAGATTTTGTATTATTTAAATTTCCGTAAAATCCAAATATGTCGACAATAACAAATTTATAAAGTAAAATGACTTCGAGGTTTAATATTCAATATACCGTCTTTTTATAAGGAGTTAGAGAGCTCGAACCTGAAAATATTTTCTTATACCAAAGAGGTTTAATTCAATACGCTTCTTGAAATCCTCAATAAGACCTTAAATGGTTCTTAACTGTGCTGAAGAGTTGTGAAGTTTTTGTAAAGATAAGGAGCTTCTTTTGGAGTTCGTAGAGTAAATCAACATACATTTTATATTGTTTTACCCACCTATTGATAGCTTTATTGACGGGTAATATAAAGCTATCTCACAGGTTGTATTTGTTTTTTTTATTCGCCCTCTGGATTCCACTGCTGGGCAAACGCCTCTCTATTCCTTGTCCACACTGTATGAGTGTAAAATTCACATGGAATGTTTTGTAACAGAGTAATAAGTATAAAAGTTTTTTTTTTTTTTAATATTCATTAAAATATTTGGACTCAGTTCGATTTGTTGAGGACATAACGACACAATCTGATACAAATAAACTACTTTAGACCCTTTTAAAAAAACGCAGTTTATGTCAAAGAGTTTTTTTTTGCGATGATCAAAAGCTTTATTACTAAGCATCTACTCTGTGGAATAATAAGACATTAATATATTATGCGGGTGGGTGTATTTATAAATAGTACCACATTAGTAGTAAATACCTGATACCAAATCGCCTCGAGTGGGATGAGCCAGGATAATACAATTATTCAAGCTGCTTCGCCTGCTAGCTTGAATCATTATAATTTCAGACAAATCTCTTTTCCTCTTTTCATTTATTACTTCCTACAAAGGAAATGATGTTCATTGAATGAATTAAATTGAAATTCCATTTCAAGAATTTTTCATTTGGCTTTTAGATCGTCACTACTCAAACTTTACCTTAAATTTAATAAAATAGCTTAAACATAAATAAACGTACAAAAGTGATTAATTTCGTCAATGTTGTCGGCCGGTCGAGTGGTAGAAGCGCTGTTTCTAGATTGACGGGTCCTGGGTTCGATACCCAGTCGGGGCAAATATTTTTAGAAAGCAGTTTTTTGCTCTCGTTTCACGGCTGTTTGTGCCAGTCTTTATGTGTTCCGAAGGACCCACGACACAGAAAAAAGTGTGGGAGCCTTTGAGTGTGTAGCGTTTACTTATTTATTTAGAATGTAACAATGTTTAATTTCAATCCTTGATCAAATCGGATACCAAATGTAACCGTGTAAGTTAACTAAAAATGCCCCTTTATTTTCCTGACAATTATCCGTTTTGTTGTTTGAGATTAATGAAATGAATGAATTTTTATTTATAGAAAGGTAAAGAAGCGTTGTTTTATTTTACGATGGTCGACAATTTTAGATGCTGTAACCAGTAATGTAGTGGTTCTATTACAATACCTACTGATATGCAAATGCTAGGTTTTACATTTTATAACTGTTTTAGATAATTTACTTTTGAGAACGTTTATGTTACTTTTAGGATGAAAATATCGTTAAAAATCGTTACGCATGTACCGCGGGGTGCGTTGCCGATATTGCCATCAACATCGTAATCCATAAGTTATATGAATTAGCAGAAGAGAGTTTACAACCAAATGTATATAATCTCTTCTGCGTACTTTCTTTTAAACAAACGAAATAAGAGCCAATGAGTACAGAAGCGAGCTTATTTTGAAGATTTACCAGAAGTGGCGGTTCCTATAAAAATCGAAAAAAGTAGATTACAATTACAATAGCGAACGAATATACATATTCTGTTAAAAAAATGCCTTTATGGAGGTTACAAAACATTGTTTTAGTGACGGAACCTGCATACAACTGCCGTGTGGTGATCGGTAGAGAATAACACCACCCCATCTCTTTCCGTGGGTGTCATAAGAGGCGACTAAGGAAACACAAATGAGACCTGCCTCCTAGTAATCCATCCCAGGCAACGACACTTCATTTTTTTCTGAATCTGAGGTGTCGTCCTATGGCCTCATGCGGTGTGGTAGGCTCTGTACAGGGCCGTCTGGTTCGCGACCACCCTCCTACCGAAGTCTGACGCCAAACAGCTTGCTGTGTTCCGTCGGTGCGTAGGACGCCGTTTTTTCGTGGTTCTACTATTTCGTCCTACTAGTAGGACCACGAGGGAGACCTGTTTCTGTTCGTCTTACTCCGACATGTTAGAGCTGTTATCATTCCTACTAGTAGGACCACGAGAGAGGCCAGTTTCTGTTCGTCCTACTCCGACATGTTAGAGCTGTTATCATTTAAATGTGTTAATGGAAATGGCAAGTCAGACAACTAGCCTTGACGTATCACGTAGACGAAAAGAAGATATAGATCGAAATGACTTTATTATGACAAACCAGCTAGATAGGCAGATTTAAAAAATATTTAAAAAAGCATCTACTCCATTCACTTGAAACTGAATAGATTTTCAACACCTTTTAAATTAAGTTTATACCTACTTACTATGTAATTAGAGACTCTTGCCCTCGCAGACAAACTGCTCAAGCAGTTTTGTGGGGCTTTATTTTTAAGAAGCAGTGTAATTTTTATGTCTAATAATTTAAATAAATAAAAAAATAAATAAATAATAAGACCAATTTTTAGAGAAAATGAGATAAAATGGTTCAGTGGTCTAGACCTCCCGGTGCATCGCAGGCGCCCCGAATTCAAATTCTGGTCGGACCATGTAATTTTCTTCTCACTTTTTCGGTAATGCAACTGGCATATATTTTATCGGACTACTGCAAGTAGAGGTTCGAAAGACATGTGACATGACTAATAGGAGCATTTTTCAGTTGATTATATTTTAGTTTGTTAAAGATGACTTTTTTTTTCTCATATTTATTACTAACTGTCATTATAGATATTAAATTAAAAAATTAAAATTTTGTTTGTTTGTTCCAACTTAAAATTAATACAGATATGGCTAGGCATCTCCTATTCAGTTTAGATAAACCTGTATCAGGAGACCCCGGTCTTCAACCACTTATCAGAATAAAATATACATATAAAGTTAGTAACAACATGAATGGAATCCATGGACACAAAAGAAATGGTATAAGGATAATAAATTGTGTGTGTGTGTGTGTGTGTGTGTGTGTGCGCGTGCGCGTGTAGGTGTTGTGTGTGTATGCGATGGGTGAATGGGTGTACCCGCCTGTGAGTGTGGGTTCATATATACGTGTTTGAGAGAGGACCTATGTATTAAATGTAATTGTGTGCGTATGTGTAAATGTATAGACACAAACCATTTATGAATAGCTAGTTAGCAGTAGCTCAGTATCATCGTAGTCCAAGTATTTGAGCCAGATGGTGACAGTAGTTTTGCATTGAATATTTAGTTTAGGATACATACTAAATATTTTATTAATGTAGTTGTACAATTTTGATGCTGTATCACATATTGCCTTGATGCGAATGCAGATGTAGTGTGAACCCTGGGGACAATATTGTGATACCTTCTTCTAGGAGCCTGCTCTTTTTTATATTGCAGTCCTTTATGAGTGCGGAGTATCATATGCAGTACAGACAACTTTCTCGCTGAGAGCAACTCGCTGTGCAAGTAGTACCTATTTATTATTATGGTTTGTGTTTTCTATAATTGTGTGGGGCGGGCTTCTTAAAATAAAACATTATTCTAATCTATTCTATGAGAAATTAGTCGGGAATCTATACGGCTTAAAAAAGCAAACTTTTAGTAAAGAACGCTGTGCCCTTTCTGCCACAATTAACTTTAGATATTGAATATATACAGGTGGTATAAATAAATGATAACAGCTCTAACATGTCGGAGTAGGACGAACAGAAACTGGTCTCTCTCGTGGTCCTACTAGTAGGACAAAATAGTAGGAAAACGAAAAAACGGTCGCGTAGGAGTACCAGTGCCTGTATAGGCATTTTCTGGGTTAACTCGCTCCATCGTCGACCTCATCTTTGACCTCTATGGTCAAGATTGAGGTCAAGAGTTAACCCATCTTATAATAAAAAAATAAAAATAAAAAAAACACAATTTTGCCAAATTTATACAATCTACGGATTTTGTAGTAGTGGCTCAAAAACCACTAAATTATCGCAACTTGTTAATATACTGATATGTAGAAAGAACTGCTTATCTTATCGGATTTTGTTTCAAATTATCAAATCAATAATACCCAAATGGGATTCCAGGTTTACATGTGACTTTGAAAGGAGTACTTATACACGTATTAATTCTATAAATTATTCAACGTCTTTCTAAAACTCATTGTAAAAGGCTGTTATTTATTTCCAAGGAGTGCTCAAAAAGAAAAGTTATGCAGCTGTAGCCGCTGTGTACTTGACACTTCTCCCGCAAGATAAAGTCATATATGGTTGGAAATAGGTTCAGTCCGTTTGGAAAAATTGAGCACTTATAAACTGTTCTCAAGTAATAAAATTTCAAAGGATGGATTCAAACCAGGCTAAATAGTGGTGTGTATTAGGTGAAAGGCACAAATAATTATGTTACAGGTTGTCACACCAAACTTAATAAAAAAAGCATCAAAAGGAACCACCAAAATATTTTAGAATGAATTGAAGCCTTTTAAAAAAGACTGACACAAAACGCCGTCCAAATTTCCATGAAAATCAAGTTGATGAAAAGGTGAATTAAGTCTATTAAATATAATACTTATATACTATGTAATAATTGGAAAAATAAAATGTTAAGTATCGTATTTAAAAACCAAGCCCTTTGAAATTTTTTTTTATTGATTACCTCGTCTTTTGAATTAGTAAAAAAAATCAGGTCCATCGTCAGACACATCTGTAGTGTAGAGTACCAACAACGACAATTCTAACGAGTCCAAGCTCGATGAGCTGCTTGCTAGTAGCCCATCTAAGTTTGCGACTAGGTGCCTTCCAGGTCCATCATCAGCCTTTGGTTACCAACTGCTGTGGAAAATGTAAACAATAATAAAGATCCCAGACTCGATAATCATAATCATAATCATAAACTTTATTTGCATAAAACATGGTATTACAAAGGGTGGTATAGTTATATTCCAATACAGTACAGTCATATTTTGCCAATGAGGTCATTAGCATGCAAATATTATTATTATAAATGTAAAATTATACAAATGTCAAAAAAATTTTTTTATTAAAAATATAAAATTATACAATCAATCGTTATGTCAAACTACCTCTAAAATTCAATATTGTCATTATAGGAATATGAAATATTAATGTTTTTATAATGTCACTCCATAAAAATCTATAATATTCATTAATGTCATAAAAATTTCCCTTACTTAACCAGCTGTATAAGTTTTTAATAGCTGTCCAAGAGTTCCGCTAGCCACCTTCCGAGTTCATCATAAGTTCTGTTAAGTAATACCATATTACTGTTCTTACAGCTTGGTTAGACATATTTGTAAGTATTAAATAAATGCGATATAAATGAAAATCATATTTTTAGTACGGTGCTTTGAGAACTTTGAAAATAAATATTCAGGTGCCAGTAATTTAATTTTTTTTATAATAAATATATCTTTTTATTATATGTGATGTAAAAAAAGACTGGGATAGGTCACTTTCCTGTCGGGCCTGGGTCCTGGATGACCTTTATTCTTTCGTCAATTTTTTAATTTATTTTTCATCTGAAACTATAAAACTAGGTTATTACTATGTACTTCCTGGCAAGTTTTTATTAAACTTTATGATTTTCGATAAACTTTTTTATCATGTTACTTCATCGCCAAAGTAGGTTAATGCCTACTTTGAAGGTGGGTCAATGCCTACTTTGGTGATGAATAAGAGCGAAAGGAGATTAAGATTAATAAAACATGCAAAAAAGTACCCCTGAGTGTAAGTTAGAGATCGAAAATAAAAAAATGTTGTTAACAAGCTTCTAATTTATTATTTACTGTTTTTGTTCGATAATGTTATATTTATAATCCCCTTAGCTAAGTAGGCGGTTAAGCTTTCAGATAATACTAATTTGAAGAAAATACACCGCTTACGCGAAAAGAAACAAATAAGATACTGAAAGATATTTTCATTAAAAAATTTGCTTATAACTTTTTGTAATCAACAAATTTGAGACTTTTTTATTCAATTTTTATCGATAACTTTAAGTAGGTATGTTTTGTATTCGTACATTTCGTGGGATTAAGATAAAATATACATATTATATACTTTACAGAATATAAATAGAATCTGGTTTTTAAAAACTATAAGCAAACATTTTTTTACCAGGTTAGGGGATCAGTCTAGTTGGCCATTTCCTTAAGTACATCTACACGATAAGCAAAACATAAATATTAACGATACAAGTGTCGTAAGTAATTAGTATTGTGAGCCCACTTAAAATACGAGCGAAGTGAGTTTTTATGTCTTTTTTATTTTATTTTATTAATTATGGGTTTGCCGTTGACCAAAATAGCTCCAGGGCAAAGATGTGGTTGAGGATGTAGGTAGCAGGCTTACCCAGAAAAAGCCTATTCACTCGATCTTTAAAGATATACTTATCAGACCTGAATATCAAGAATTATGTGTGCTTAACTGTTCAAGTTCCAAGTTGTTAATAGAAGAAAAAGTTTTCCGCTTTTAACTTTCTAGTCTCATTTAAACTAAATAGCATAAGTTATGAGTTGCGATATTATCCGGAGCTTCGCTGCTCTACAATAGAAAACAAGTAACAAGTGCTTTAAGTTTCAAGTTAAGAGTCTTCAAAACGAGTAAGACTTTTCAACCAGTAGCCTCTTAATAAAGCCACAATAAATCTTTTACTGTTTATAAATAAAATTAAACGAGGAGCGCGTAAGGCTCTATAAAAGTTTATTCTTGAATGGGGCTAGAAATAACGTATACGAAGGTATATATTTGTCGTAGCCGTAGCGTAAAGTAGTCGGTCGACCCCTAAATTGAGTGGAGGTCGGAGGGGGAGGGAGAGGGGAACGGAGTACGTCGGGCGGAGTTGCGGGCGCGCGGAGGTCGTTGAGGCGGCGGCGAGCCCGGTCCCGGCCTGTGTGCCGCCTCGCCTCGACACTTGTAGCTTCTGATTGATGCGAACCGCGCGCCACCGTTCAATTTTATCCTCAATAGAGCGCGGTGGACGGGTTGAGTATCATCATTACGATACCATTACCAACAACTTATTGCCGTTTAACCCTTGAATAACGGTTTTATTACAACCGGGCAATGACAAGTATAAGCTCTTGAACGATAACACTTGTTTTCTTTAATGACAGGGACACAAATAAGAGGAAATGCCCTTGCCCTTGGGCTAGATTGTGGTCAAGAGCGAACCTTTCATTAATAAAAAAAAAAAAGATTATACCAGAACTAGGGTATGAGTTACATGATACATGTTTACATCATTTTCAAATTTTGACACTATATTTCACTGTTGTTTGTCTGTTACACACACGATATTATTAAAAGCATATAAACCCTGCCTACACAAGATTAAGGGTCTTCGAGAACAATGCCACATGGGTCACATTTTTTTTAATATCTAATATCAGCCTTTCAAACAAGTCAAGCTCTGGTTATCTCTGAAGCCCCCATCTAAAAGACAGTATTATTATAGCTCCCAACAGAGCGTCTTGAAGAATTAGTTTACAGTAAGCTGAATATAGTTTAAATACATTCATTTGGTCCTCAATACTTGTAATCTGACTTTCCACGATACTAGGAGGTAAGCATAACTTTTGGGAGCCAAAATACCGTGAAATGCTTGCATTTTTATAAATGTTTTTCCTGTAGCTCGAAAATGGTGCATCAGACAGAAAATGTCATTCTATTCTATTATGTTATTTAAAAAATATATTTCGAATGGTTCAAATTATTATAATAATTATAATATTTTTTTTATAAATTTAACAATTAATATTATAAATTTTTGTAAAAAAAAATTTTGATTCTAAAAACTGAAACTGAACATCCAAAATATGAAACTGAATTGATTTTGAAGTCTAAAATGAACAGGACTAAATGAAGATAGAAAATGATTTCTAGCTTACTGGAAATTAATTAATCTATAAACTCTAATTTGACTAATAATTGGATTATAACATTTATAACGCAAACTTACAATCACAATAAAAACCCTTAATTAAACCAGTGCGTTCAAAAAAAAGTCAAGCTTTTCACTCAATTTAAATGTACTTCTTTTTGTGCATTTAAAAATAATGAACTATTCCAATGTACAATAAGAAGTGAAGAAATTTTTCATGAATTTTAACCTTTTTTGTTAGCGCTGAAATATAACTAATAACTGTTTATTACAATAAAAGTATTATCTTTCTTACCACTTTGTCGGCTGTGCTCTTTATTACCACTTTGTCGGCAGTGCTCTTTTATGTTTAATAAGCTCTTAAGACTTTCAAAAGACTTTCTTTTAAAAAATCATTGGGACATTTTATTGACAGCATAGTTAAAGCCTAAAATTCCAGGAGCTTATTGGTGGACAACTAATTGTTAGAATAATTAAATTAACCTGAAATCGTATTCTCGGTCGCCCTTTTCCGATTTTGTTTATATTGTGTTTTATTGTATTGTTTTACTGTATTTGTATTGTGTTTTATATCGTCCTACTTTCATTTACTCGGTTCAAATCTTCTTTGTTAATACACTCTATAATTGGGTGCCCGTTGTAAGGAAAAATATAAGTTTTTTTTTAAATATACAAGATTAGCCCATTTAACAGAGTAGATATAAGAACTTAATGTTTAGTTAAGACGCAAGCAAGTAGATGATGTGTTGATTGAGCCTCCAGCCGAGCACGCTACCTCTCGGCACGTCCGCTCGAGTGGCTAACCCGGAGAGATAAGCCCTTCGGCAAAACCAAACTCCGTAATGTGAAAAGATTTTCTACTTTTCCACGTTCCTTAATAAACTTTACAAGTTAACTTTAGTATGCTTCTCTTTTGCTTTTAATAAATAAATAAAATGCTATATTTATAAATCATCCAGAGAGTTTTATGATATGTACAGAAATGTCATGATAGCGAAACACAATGAAAATCGTACGTTTTCATACATTTGCAGAGAGTTGCTTCTAGCCACAGTGCTTGCCATTTGTTAAGTGACTTGTAGTCACTGCTATGTGTATTTTCATTTTGATCCTGTGTTACTACTAATACAAGGAGTAAAGGTAATGTCACCTTTCAAATACCGTCGACCCTACATCGGGTCGGAAGAAACGTTACCTCTAAATACCAACGACATCATATGGAGCCAAAAGACCTCGTGCTATTTATTGTCTTATTTCTGCGAGAATAAGGATAAAGGATTTTTCCTATGCAAATGGCAAAAACTAATAGCTTATGAATGTAGCTTAGAAACAGTATGCAATGTTCGACGCTAATAGGTTCAAATTCGTAACAATTTCAAAGTGAAAATCAGTTGGCGGTAACTTTTTTGGGTGATATAATAAACAAATTACGAATAATTATTTAATATCTTATTCAACATTATGGTGTACCATTATTTTACTAATAAAATGTATAATGAAAACATTATATACCGGAATTTAGGTATACTGATAAACCATTTGTTCGCACAAGGACAGATTCTCAAAAGGACGGATTCTCTTAGGGACAGATTCTCATAAGGACGGACGCCCATAAGGACAGAAATGGCACAGTTCCACACACCATTCCTTAATGTAGTTGCAGTACAGTGCCACGGCCCTCACTTCCATTTATTTTTACCAATAATACAGGGTTGCCTGGCAAAAACTAATACCTTAACAGTAATAGCTCGATGATTCTGTGTTTTTTAAACTAACAAATTAATAAAGTTTTGAAACTTATGTGGCATGATACCTTTGGGTGTGGTGTTTAAATCTCACAACTCTCCCCTCCCTCCACCTGACGCTACACCCCTCCTTGCCGTGAAGTTTGTCCCCGTTAACAGTTTTTTATCTTTTTTGCGAAAACAATAATAAATACAAAAAAAGTGTCAAGAGTAAAAATGATCCTCATTAAATCGTTAACAAAATATTTATTTCATGTTATTATGATAGGCCTGACAGTTTTCAAACTGTAGCTAGTCAAAAAATGATAATAAAATTTGTCATCAGATTAACGACAGTATAGTCATTATTAGAAAGATTTCCTTGGAAAATCAAAGCTATTGAAGCTCATGAGTTTGTAATTTTGCTTAGATGATCTTCAGATATTGTGGGAGTTTACCTAAAAGAGATTACACGGAGTTCCCAAGGGAACGAATTGTAGTGCGTCCGCTAGTTGATATGTACGTTTGGTGCAGCCCCTCTATCTTTCAAACTATTATAGACAGCATGTACACATTTTTAGGAAATACTTATCGTAAAATAGCATAAAAAAACTTAGACCTACGACAAATAACCAGGTAAATGTCACAAAAACAGTTCGAGGGCGAGTTTCTATTTAAATATTTTTAGCATGAGTCCGACTCACTCTTGACTGTTTTTCATCCTATTTTTAATTTATATAAAGTATGTATGTAAAATTGTAAATAGTATAAAGTATGTATATAAGTTTGATATGTGTGCTTTATATAATTTTTGAAATAGAGCAGTAACAAAAGTTATTAAAAAATGCGATATTTTGGACGTTTGTGGTATGGCGACTCACTGTGGCTTAGGTTTATTAATTTTTTTAAATTATATTTCACGATACTTATCATCATAATACGTATTTTCTGAAAATTTGGACATATACGAGTACAATTCGTTATAGACTGATTGATGAAGAAATTGAGCAGGCAGCGTAACTTATTGGCTTTAGTCTTTTTACCAAAATTGAACTAGCTATAGCTCGAATACCATCAAGCCTATAAAAATACATGTATGAGTTTTTTGTTATCCATTTGATGAGGATTATTTTCCCTTAGAATTTTTTTCCGTATGTGTAACAGTTTTCGAGAAAATGTGGAAAAACCGATAAAAGAGACACATTTTAGGGTCTCGGGGGTGTAGCGTCAGGTGAAGAGGGGGGGGGGGAGAGTTGTGCGTTTGGAACATCACACCCAAAGATATCACTTATTTTCTCATAAACCAAATGTGTGGGAAATAGTAGTGCTAGTACGTACTAGTAATGTATGAATACCAGCTAACTTGGGCCGACGGCCAATTTTCAGCTACCAGGTTCTGAAGGTACTTCCAAAAATTGTTCACTTATCTTGGAGTTTGGGTGCTATAAAAAGTTTTGTTATAGTTCCCTGAACATCATATAAAAAATAGATCAGATTGTAGGTATAATCGCATAATTTACTTGCGAAATGTAAAGCATCTGGCAGAAATTACAGCCGACGACGGAGAGTGTCTGGCGGTGTTGAACATTAATTTTTATATTTAATTAACTATATTCTAGACATCAGCAGCCTTCAAAACCTGATAGCTGAAAATTGAGCGCCGGCCCAGGTTAGCTGGTATTCATTCATTACTAGTATGTATGTACTAGCACTACTATATCCCACACATTTGGTATACGAGAAAATAATGAAGGTCTGGCGGCCCTGAGATCTCCATCTACCTGACCTTACACCATATACCTTTAATATTTTTAAAAATATCAAAGAATTAATTAGAGGCGTTAGATTTACGGGTTCAGAAGTGGCTGTGACTGCGTTTGACCAGCAGGTGAAAAACATGCCTTCGGATGAATGGTCACCCTGTAATAAAAAATTGAATAGACTGCATGAAATAATATTTTAAATGTAACGGAGAATACTTGAGAAACTATAAATATATTACTTCAACTTGTAAACTGTTTTATTTATGAACTGTGCAAAACTTTCAGTTTGTCCTACGTATAAGTATTGGACTACATGTATTTTGGGTATGCCCGATTTCCGTCGCCTCATGTCAAGAAACATATTCACAATGTTGAGTCGTTTAATCCACTTTGTAGACAATGACTGCGTCCGAAACGACGTGAGGTCGTATGAGTGCAAGATAGCTGAAATGGCTCCGTTACTTAACCATTGCAACACGAAATTTTGCAGCCTCTACACGCAAATCAATTATCTGAGGATAGACGAGTCGCTGCTTATATGAAAGGGCCGTCTTAACTGGATACAGCGTATCCGGTCTAAGGCGACTCGCTCCGGAATTAAAAGTTTCGAAGTGTGCGAAGCAGCGACTGGGTAATGTTACATGCTCAGATTCATTGTTTATGCTAGGAAAAATTCTTCGACACACGAGAGACCAATCCATGGGTCTGCTACAGAAAAGATTGTGCTGAAACTCATGGAAGGGTTCCTTGACGTCGGCCACTACCTAGTGATGGATAATTGGTACAATCACTAACCCCTAACTAGGTATCTACAAGAGCTTGTAACCGACGTGATCGGCACTTTAAGCAGACGGAGACGACATGTTCTCGCTCTGATTAAAGTTGCAACGAGCAGTTGCCGCACGGTCATCACATAAGTTGTCATTGTGGTGACTTGAGCCTTATGTTCTGGAAAGATGTGAAGTTATTCACCACAATTTCAACTTATGTTGACAGCACGGTTCCCGGCAGGCGTGCGGGTGAAGATACGGAGAAGTCAATCTCCGTTTCCGATTATAACAAATATATGGGTGGCGTTGATCTCAAAGATCAACGGGCATTGAAATGGTATATGAAAGTGTTTAGAAGGCTATTAAATATAAGCATTCTAAACACTTTCATAATTTACCAGCAACCACCGCTCACAGGTAGTTCCGTTTCAGACTAGCTGACGGACTGATGTAACGTTTCCCTAGGGATACACCTACGGCTTAGTTAGGTGGTGCTCCGGATAGCCATCCGGTGTTAAAGGATGCGGTCCTTAATAAACCAACACAACACGGCGACATCGTTGCTTGAGTTGTTCGGCACGGGGTCCGTACCCAGGTAAAGATCATGTGCAGCAAGTGCATAGTACCATTATGTCCCGGTAACAGTTGGATTGAATACCACACACTTAGAAACTTGATATTTTGGAAACGAAGAATGATGTCAAAAATTTGTGAAACACTCCTCTGGACAATTTAGTCAGCTACAATTTGAGCCTAAAACAAAGACGATCAGGGTTAAGGGTTTGTCCTGTAGCCTAACCTTTTTGAAAAAAGCCAATAAGTCAGAACGAAATTTTTCACATGAATATTATTTCTAATTCCGTAGATTCATTTCCAATGTGCTCGATAGTCGTCGTGTGAGCAACGAAATCTGTGAATTTTGGTTCCTAAATTTTATACTAAAATCGTTATCTCCGTAATTTGTATCATAATTTTTGTTACTAGTCTAGTTTTAGCGCAAGTTTAGCTATAATTTAGGTAATACCTTTTTTATTATATAATAGAAGACTCACTTTGTAGAAACGACTTAAATTCCTTACAAATATTATAAACGCGAAAGTTTGGATGCATGGATGTTTTTTTCTCTTTCACGCTCTAACGGCTGGACCAATTTTGATAAAATTTGTTTTTAGTTAAAAAAGCAAGTAGATAATAACAACAAAATTTAATGTAGACAAGGGCACGGATTCCAATAATAAATATTTAAAAAAACTTCTATTCAGATATAACTTTTGGTATTTTTCAGAGAAATTGAAAGCACGCTATTATAAACGGCAAAACCAATTTGAAAACTAGGTTTACATTCTAGATTATTTCCACAAAACAGTACTACCCTGCAGTTGAAAAATATATTTTATACCATTCCCCCTCCAAAAAGCTTATTTTTTTCACTGAAAATTGGGGATAAAGAGCTCTTGTTTTGGTATTTGAATTAAGAACCCTAAAAAAATTATTTTGCTCCCGCAAAACATGTAAAAAAAGAGCACTTTTGTTGTCAATTTTGGTGTTTGAATTTCGAACTCTCCAATTTATAGACAGACGACCTCCATCGCAAAGAATATTCGAAATTCAAACTCCTTCCGAAGTTAACTCTTCAATATTTGATTGGTCAAAATTTTCGACAGGTTTAAAACTTTAAAATAAAAATATGTGTTCTTTGCGGTCATTAATTAGTAAATTCGCGCCATTTTGAATATTGTGCGCTGTACAAATAATAAACCGATAGAAAATGGATTCAGGTGATGAAGAAGATGTGTTAACACCTGAGTTTATGAAAGAAAAAGCGGCCGATATAGTAGAAAACTTGCTACCCAGCAAGTCTCGGCTGATTTACATCAAAGCTTATGATGAGTTTTGAAAATCAAGCTTCTGGCACATTTTCAGAGTCTATTTTCCTAACTTATTTTAATGAACTGTCAAAGAAAAAGAAATCATCGACATTATGGTGTATATATTCTATGCTGCGGTGTACTGTAAAAACAAGGCATAACATTGATATAAAAGCATACTCAAAGTTGCAAGCCTACCTCAAGCGGCTATCAGAAGGCTATAAACCGAAAAAATCCCGGGTTTTAAGCGCTCACGATGTAGAACGCTTTTTGAATCAAGCCCCTGACTCACACTCACAGTTTCTAGCAATAAAAGTAAGTAAAAGTAATCTTTAACAAATGTTACAAGCAGTTTATAACAAGTTTTTATTTACAAGTTGTGTTGACTATAGATATAAGTGGAGCCTGTCGTACAGATGAGCTTGCTAAACTGACAGTGGATGATGTGCAAAAGATCTCTGACACGGTTTTACTGGTTACTTTAAGGGACACGAAAACAAAAAGCGACCGAACCTCGTAATCAGAGATGATTACGTGAAAATCATCGAAGAGTATCGAAGTTTTCGTCCTCCTAATGCCAAATACAACAGATTCTTTTTATTATATTCTAAGAATAAATGTACCAATAACCCGATTGGAAAAAAGCTGTCGAAACCTGAAGATCCATGGACTCCACGCCCTTCAACGTCGAAAGATACCCCAGAGTTTCCTACAGCTGATTGTTCTGAACGTCGACAAGAAATAAATATCTCGTCACAGATTGACCACCCTAACGACAACAACAAGAAAATTACTCTTAACTTTAGTAATTGTTCAAATTTTAATGTACATCTTCATTAATGTAATGTTCCCTATTTCTTCATTAAATGCCTATTTCCGCAGATTTTTCTTTTTCTCGAGGTAATGGATAAAATATAATGTGCAACTCTTGAATAAAACGGATTTTCATCGAGGGCTATGAATCACTTGCGTCATTCAGGATTCTAACACTTGAATTACTCGCTTACGCTCGTGATCAAACTTTGGCCCTCGCTTAAAATCCGTCTTTTATTCCCGAGTTGCACATTAACTATTTTTGTGTTTGGAATATACGAGTACGATACTCACTACTTCATTATCAGACACTATTCAAAAAAATAAAGAATCACTCGATAACAATAACTTCGTTCATTGTTTAATACTTTCATTCTAATATTATTTATATTGTTATAGTTTTTAAACAATTGAAAAAGTCAGTTTCACTATTAACATAACATTTATTTTAGAATTTACCTTAGTTTGTATTCAACTAAAAGTTATAATAGTTTATGTTTCATGTAAGAGAAACAGTTGGCAAATTTACACTTCGCTAGCATCACACAAACGGTCAGGAGGCAAGTCACAGGCAGGGCCAGTCACGTGTGAACATTTAATTAAGGGCTCTTTGGATTTTGCACTAATCCCGCGTTTAATTAAGATCCTATGCCAACGAATATACAGACGGCAACGTCAGAAACAGCTTTATAGCTATAATTATAGAATATAACAGACCCTGACCACAGAATACTTAAGAAAGTTCTGCTGCCTTATTTGTTTATGAAATTACAATGGCACTTAAGTCCTATTCTCATAAAAATATTATCTTTTCTGCTGCTACTTATTTCAACTAAAATATCCTATGTTTAGCAAATGAAGTGCCGCTTTTATGTAAGGGGTGGAGGCGGAGTGCTGTGCTAAATGATTCATCATACAATAAGCTGAAACTGGTACAGCTGGAACTTAGCCCATAAAACTGAATTGCTGACGGACTTTGGTTTGGGGCAATACTGCATTATGTTTTTTTTTTCTAACCCCAAAATTCGGTTACAAAAACTAACAATGCTGTCTTCTATATTTTAACAGATGATTTAAATAACGTTTGTGTGAGATCATTTCTATCCTCGACCTAAATACTGTATTTCTCAGTTACCTGCAGATCGAGTACAAAACAAAGATAACGTTCTGAAAAAATAATCCTGGTTAAAATCCCCTGTCAAATACACACATCAAAAAAAGTTTGCGATCACTTGGAAAAGTGCTAATATTTTTTACAGTAGAAGAATAAAACTTAATCACTTTTTATCTTTTGATTCCTTATTTAAAAATATGAAATTTAAATATAAAATAATTTCGTAATTCAAATGTTTTTTTCATTTAAAAAGACAATCAACCCTTGCTTGCTTTCATTCAGAAATCTGACATAGTCGCAACTTATCAATATTTTCAATTTATTCAAAAAAAATAAGTTGGTAACGATGCCGAGAGGATTAACTGCAGTTTTACGAGCCAGAATTCTAACTTTAAGTGGAGAAGGCTATTCCACGAGGGAAATATCACGCAGAGTTCATGTATCCCAATCCTGCGTGATGACCACGTTGGAGAGGTATCAGGGCATGGAAGATTTAGCAACTGTTCTTACTGCAATTCAGAAGCGATATATCAGATTACTGGCTGCCCGTGACCCAACAATGAACGCTACTAAAATGAAAGCAGAGCTGCGAGCTGCCACCGGCCGCGAAGTTAGCACCCAAACGATTAGAAATTGCTTACACCAAGCTGGATTACGAGCAAGGAGATCCTGGCGAGCACCTCTGAACTCACAGCAACGGAAGCGGCGCAGATTGCAATGGGCTAGGCTCCGTCAAAATGAAGAAATTGAGGACGAAAGCATCTGGCAGAACTGCTTCTTCGTTGACGAAACGCGGATCAGTACACATCCAGATAACCGACGTGTCCGTGTCTGGAGAAGACCTGGCGACTCTGAAAGGCAGAGAACTGCCACTGGAACCGTTCAGCAGGGCGGGAAATCAGTGTCCTTTTGGGCCGGGATAATGATTGGGGCTAGGACGCCCTTAATCCCGTATCAAGGCACCATGACCGGAGCCATGTACAAAACGATTGCAATCGATGGATACGTCAGACCATTCCGCATCAACCACGGGCGCCAATTCATAATGGTAGATGATAATGCGCCCGCACATCGAAACGGACGTGTTGATGCTGCTCTCCAGCAATACGACATCACCAGGTTAGACTGGCCTGCCGGCTCGCCTGACTTAAACCCGATCGAGCATGCGTGGGATGCTCTTAAGCGAGCTGTTTGGAACCGTCAGCCACCTCCGCGAACAGTGTCAGAAATCAGGACAGCTGCTATTGAAGAGTGGGACAGGTTACCACAAGAAATGCTAGATAACTTAATTCTTAGCATGCCCAGAAGGGTTTCCGCATGTGTGCGAGCCAGGGGAGGAGTCATTTTATACTAACTATTAATTTTTTCGTAATAAATTTTGTTTGTTTTTTCATTAATTCAAATTTTTCATTACATTACATTTAAGCCAAAATTGCATTTCCTAGCTTTTGTTAATAAAAAGTAAATAATTAATAATGATTCTTTTATTTACTTAGTGCATTTTCATTATAAAATCATAAAACGTAAACAGTTTCTTTAAATAATTTATATTTTAAAGAATACACCTGATTTTGCTACTGATCGTAAACTTTTTTTGATGTGTGTATTATCAATCTGTTTGAAAGCAAGGAAGTGGTCAGTGTTAACATTCAAGAGTTAAATTATTTTCTTTTCTTTATATTGTATGCTCCTGTAACATCAATTGATGTTAAACAATCATTTTCAGAAAATACTTAGATTCTAGATAGCGAGCGTCACTAATTTAAAAATTCAAATTTATAAAAAACTAGCCTTCCGCCCGGGATTTCCTTCTCTTGTGAATTTAGGAAAATTGTGTAGCCTGTGTTACTCAGGGATAATGTAACATTCCAATGGTAAAATATTTTTTGAAATCGGTCCAGTAGTTTTTGAGTTTTCGTTACAAACATGCAAAAATTAAAACCTTTCTCCTTTTATAATTAATGTTGTTGTAGATTTTATAAAAAAATCTAAAATTTACAAACTTAATTAATTCTGATACGGTAATTTTTTAGATATTTCTGCTTCTGATGTAACTATGGCTTCATTATTATGCAAAATGGCTTAAATTGTAAAATTGATAAATACACTCCTTCGAGAGATAAATGAGTTTTCTCTCGAAGGAGTGTATTTGGCCAACAAAAAACTAAACGAATTCATTAAACTTTAATATCGCTGCAGTGCACTCAATCCTTTTTGAATTTGGGTCGGAAGGATGATATTGACGTGTACAAAGTGATAAATTAAACTGGATGCCTGAGTACATCTTAAGTTAGATTGAACTCGTAGGCTCAGTAGACCCTAAGATATACATAGTGGTCTATTTAACCCGCGGGGTCAATTGACTTCTATGCGAATTAGTGGGTCAAGTCGATCATACATAAAAACTAAAGTGGACAACCGCCTACGCCGAACATCCGTCGAAAAGTGGATTTTTATTATTGTTATTATGAGGGATGGGTTAAATCTTGACCCCAATCGTGACCAAGGTCATAGAGCGACGATGAAGCGAGTTAACCCGGAAAATGCCAACTAAGGCACTGGTACTCCCCACGCACCGACGGAACACAGCAAGCTGTTTGGCATCGGACTTCAGTAGGAGGGTGGTCGCGAACCAGACGGACGTTTACAGAGCCTATTACACCGCATGACACCATAGGACGTTGCCTAAGATGGAATACTAGGAGGCAGTTTGCTAGGAAGAGACCTACTATGGTTGTGAACAAAGAAAATTAACTCTTCTATAGCATACTATCTTTTTGATATTATATCACAACTGGTCATGGCAACCAGTTGTGATAGAACAATTTTTATTGACAGACTAAAAAATCTTTGTAGTCAACTGGTTGCGAAACACAGTTGCGATGGCGGCCGAAAGCGACAATGTCACCCTATATTGGTTACATTTTGTTTTTTTTATCATTATCACTATTTCCGCCGAACGAGCCTCCCCTAAGAAGTGATTCCTTTTTTTAAATTTCAATTCCAATACCTAGTCAGTATTTGTAACAAGAATAGGAAATTGCACTAGTAATATCCATATTAATATAGTAATTGCTACTTTAAGGCGACTACAGCACCTAAATTATAATTTATGATGCGTAAATAAGCATGACGCACTGCATTAAATCGAAGAAAAAAAAATACTACGGTAATATTCAGGACGCAAACTAGATAAGTAGTTTGCTGGAAACATGATTCAGCACTTTAGGTTCCATAGAGAAACCTCACAAAGTTACCTCTATATCCCCCATATTGTGTATCTTTTAAGCTGTAAAAACGATAGTAAAATGCACACAGGAACTTGCATTTGCTATCAAAATGTTCGTGATTGAACACTCTCGATAAGTAGTTAACGCATTTTTTTATTTAAGCTATTACCTTTCCATAAATCTGATTTTTCTAACTTTAGAACTTTTTTTATTTATTATAAGATGGGTTAACTCTTGACCTCAATCTTGACCATAAGGTCAAAGGTGAGGTCGACGATGGAGCGAGTAAACCCAGAAAATGCCTATAAAGGCACTGGTACTTCTACGCACCGACGGAACACAGCAGGCTGTTTGGCGTCGGACTTCGGTAGGAACTTATTTTTACGCAAGCACACTTTCATAGTCGGGTGCAGTAGTCGCCTTAAATCCGCTCTGTAGTAATAGTGGAAACAAAGAGGCAATAGGGATATTAACTAATTTTTTCATTGTTTATCTTAAAAAGAAACTGAATCCAAAACCCAAAACCGAAATAATTTTTGAAAAGTATTGAGAAATAAAAAAGTTACAAGCTATTAAATTTCAATAGAGGGGGAAACTGTCAAACAACGAAAGAGATGCACTTACTTGCACGTGACGTCACCGCCATTTGTTTGCGTAGGTAAAAACGAGATAGCTAGTTCTATCCACGAAACGAGATAGCTATAGTCCTTACGTTAATATAAATGCTAATAACTTGTTCATTTATAAACCAATTTTAATGCTGTTTTCAGATATTAATATATTTCTAGCATTACTTTTTGTTTCACATAAAATAATTCATAAAATCAAACACTGTCAACATCCCTATTATTAGTAACAGACATAGAATTACGTCACCATTGTCACTTCTTATGGAAAGTATTTTGGTCACTTTTTTCTCCTCTCCATTCTTGATTTAAACAATGGTTTACTAGTAGTCTCTACTAGTTGTGTTGGAGTGTAATATATTTTATTAAACTCCAACACAAATAAGCATCATTTACATTTTAGATGAAACAGTTGAAATTCAGTTACAATTAATTGTGCAACGAAATACAATATTTGTTCATTAGTCTCAGAAAAAAAAATACTGCCCCACTAGTATCAGGTCCAGATGTTACAGGTCTCTCAAATTTTTATTCTAGACATTTTAGGACGGTATAAGACCCAGGGTTTTTTAAATCACAGGCGAATTGTGTAGTATTTTTAGTTAATTAAATATATGTTTTATTAAGAGCATAGCCGAGAAACAAAATCCGGAATAAATTATACAGATTCGAAAAGTAAAGCATAAAGAAAAAACTATGCATAGAATTCTAAAGATTATACAATCAAGAAAATTAAAATAGAGCCATTATTTAATTCTGCGGTCCATTACAGCCAAATCTAAAATATCAGGCTATGTAGAGAGAAAAACAAAAACAAACAGTATATAAAAAAAGAAACAACAAAAATAGATTTTTTATCAAATGTAACGTTTCACACAGGTAACTCATGCAAATTCTCCGCCACTTAAGGACAGATTTTCAAAATTCTTCTTTTTGTTCAAAAGAGTATACTCAAGAGGTAGTCCCACTTTCACCAATCAAGGAAAAACCTCGAATTTAACAGGTACTTACAATGTTTTTCATGCAGTTTCTATTATTTACGTAGCATCTACTGATCTGTTTGAAGTCTGTGCCAAGCCAAATAAATTTGATTTCGCGCCGACTTCAAAAAAATCAGTAGGTACTACGTAGTACATTCAATGATATTTGTCTTTATTTTTATTTAAATAACCTTTTTTTTCTCTCAAAAGATTGTGTGTGAATGTCATGTGATAATCAAATTTGCAAATATGCGTCGATAGTACTCCTTTGTCTGCAATAACCTCATTCCCACTATTATATCACCAATATACAAACGCCTGCTCTGAATTTATCTATAAAAAATAAAAAATGAAAACTTTTTAAGGTGGATTTCAACAGCGTCGGAAATTGACAATTAGAAACTTGGACGTTTGAGAAACACTCGAGTTATCTATATTTTATATCTATTTGCGACGAAGAACTTGTTGACACAATAATTATGAAGACAACTGATTTCCGAATTAAATTGATATAGTCACGATAGCCTAACGTTGATTATTTAAATGTAACCATTACTTATCTGTTCAGTAAAAACGTATGTCCTTGGCACACAAAGATTTATAAAACATTTCTAAAAAAATCAGCGTGACTGATTTAGTGCTCGCGTACTCAAAAAACTCCAAAGAGAGTTCTTGCATTTCCTAAGACAAAACATATGAAAATGACGTTACAAAAATGGACTAAGGTTATACCAGTGGGCGACGTTTTATATGACAGTGTAGAGCACTATACTTCTGCGTTATAAATCTGCAGCATCTTATGAAAAAGAACGTTATTTTTCGAAGAAAATTCATGTGCTGCTGCCTTTTACTGCATCAAGATGTGACGGATAATCCACACTTATATGGTTGACAGAAAAGTATGCAATACTCTATCTTTATAGATAGAGTATTGCATACTTTTCTGTCAACCATATAAGTGTTTCTTCTATCTTATGATCATCTTTGCAATGTTATGTTTGCCGAGCCCACCATAATAAAAAAATGATCTTAAATCATTCCCATCATAAACACGTTTGTGAAATTTTACTAAGCTTATCCAGTGTTTGTTGTTTCTAAGCGGCTTAGTTAGGGTAACGAACGTTATCGATAGAAAATCGGTGTGTTTGTAACTAACGATGTTCATCGATAGTATTAAGATCTAAAGCAAACTTGTATTAAGACAAACATCTTACCCCAATTCTTAAGTCGTCTTTTAGTTTCTTGGAACAATATATGAGACCAATCTGCTAGAATGCATCTGCAAGTCTTTGTCGATGTCAGTGCTTTCAACTTTAATACAACAAAGAAAACTAAAATTGACTCTCGTTAAAGATATTTCCGTCACACAGGCATTCAGCAGCGAGGAGAGGCCTTTGGTCTATTAAAAAATATTAGCAAGATAATTGGTGTAATGTACGAGTAACAAGCGTGTTTTACGACTACTGCTGAACAACTAAACGCCTGTATGATGTCCGTAAACGTTTTTTTTCGTTACGAATGATACAAATTACCCAATTCAGACATATTCCAAGATAAAAAAAATATTATGAGTATTTTTTTACCAGCACATATACGACCCCATCGAGGGGCACAGGCCTCCCTCTGAGACACGAAGGGGATTTAGGCCATAGTCCGCCATGTTGGCCCAATGCGGGTCAGTGGACCGCTAGTCTTTCAAAAATGATTTTGTTTGGACGGACGAGTTTAATCACGATGTTTTCCTTCACCGTTAATTGTTTATTGGAAAACTAGAGTGACAATAAATGAAACTTAAGCCTAAACATAATAATAACAAGACAAATTAATACCTATGCCTGAACTAGGCTGAAATGTCTGTATCTCAGGCGATACAGGTCTAATTAAGTAATAAATAACACAAACGAATTTTTTAAAAAAAGTCTTAAAATATGGAAAATAAGTTGCGTCACTTTTTTAAACATAGATAAAACTACCTATTTACTTATTTATACATGGTCTATACAAGGTGATAAAAAACCTCCTAGCTATATTCAAAATTCTAAACCAGTATCACTCCAAGAACAGATTTATGAAAAAATAATATTTTTTTTTTAAATATATATTTTTTAATGGGAATAGTTCATTTTTTGCCTATACGTAGACATAACTCCTACACCAGGCACGCGAGGGGTGCGGGTAGCAAGGGTAGGTGTCTACGTTTAGGAAAAAAAAATCCTACCGAAAACACGGTAAAAAAAAGATTTGGGAGTTTTCTTACACCAGGAGATTTAGGTGTCTTGAATGTATTTTTTGTAGGGGAAATCATATTTTATACAATGTAGTTTGTGAAATTTATATTAAACAAATGGTATTCTTGTCAGCAGAATTTGAATTTGCCTTCAGGGAAAATATCTATAATAAGAAGAAAATTTTAAAACTTTTGATCTAAGAAAACATTAAGATTTTGATTTAAAATACATAATTTATTGTTTTGATAAAATAATAAATTGATTTAAAATAATTTGTAATTTTCAATTGAGAAATAAATGTGCTTCTTCAAACGTCTGCTAATTTCAAGATAATTAATAAATTTTAAAGTAATCTTATATAATTTCAGTGTAATAGCTTCAAAAGCTTCAACCAATACTGCCAACTATTTTTATTTAAAACAACAATCTCTAGAAAGAATAAAACAGTTTTTTTTCAAACAAATTATTTGTTATTTTTGGTTGAAAAAATATTTCTTTTTATTCAAGAAAGTGTTGTTTTAAACGAAATTATCTCTGCTTCCCTTTAAGGAAACAAATAATTTTCTTCTAAAATACACTGGACAGCAAATAAACCGGGCCACCCGCTACTTTTGAACTCTGATCCGATTTTCTCAAAAAGTATACACACATCAAAAAAAGTTTGCGATCACTTGGAAAAGTGCTAATATTTTTTATTGTAGAAGAATAAAACTTAATCACTTTTTATTTTTTGATTCCTTATTTAAAAATATGAAATTTAAATATAAAATAATTTCGTAATTCAAATGTTTTTTCATTTAAAAAGACAATCAACCCTTGCTTGCTTTCATTCAGAAATCTGACATAGTCGCAACTTATCAATATTTTCAATTTATTCAAAAAAAATTAAGTTGGTAACGATGCCGAGAGGATTAACTGCAGTTTTACGAGCCAGAATTCTAACTTTAAGTGGAGAAGGCTATCCTACGAGGGAAATATCACGCAGAGTTCATGTATCCCAATCCTGCGTGGTGACCACGTTGGAGAGGTATAAGGGCATGGAAGATTTAGCTGATCGACCTCGCAGTGGTCGCCCAACTGTTCTTACTGCAATTCAGAAGCGATATATCAGATTACTGGCTGCCCGTGACCCAACAATGAACGCTACTAAAATGAAAGCAGAGCTGCGAGCTGCCACCGGCCGCGAAGTTAGCACCCAAACGATTAGAAATTGCTTACACCAAGCTGGATTACGAGCAAGGAGATCCTGGCGAGCACCTCTGAACTCACAGCAACGGAAGCGGCGCAGATTGCAATGGGCTAGGCTCCGTCAAAATGAAGAAATTGAGGACGAAAGCATCTGGCAGAACTGCTTCTTCGTTGACGAAACGCGGATCAGTACACATCCAGATAACCGACGTGTCCGTGTCTGGAGAAGACCTGGCGACTCTGAAAGGCAGAGAACTGCCACTGGAACCGTTCAGCAGGGCGGGAAATCAGTGTCCTTTTGGGCCGGGATAGTGATTGGGGCTAGGACGCCTTTAATCCCGTATCAAGGCACCATGACCGGAGCCATGTACAAAACGATTGCAATCGATGGATACGTCAGACCATTCCGCATCAACCACGGGCGCCAATTCATAATGGTAGATGATAATGCGCCCGCACATCGAAACGGACGTGTTGATGCTGCTCTCCAGCAATACGACATCACCAGGTTAGACTGGCCTGCCGGCTCGCCTGACTTAAACCCGATCGAGCATGCGTGGGATGCTCTTAAGCGAGCTGTTTGGAACCGTCAGCCACCTCCGCGAACAGTGTCAGAAATCAGGACAGCTGCTATTGAAGAGTGGGACAGGTTACCACAAGAAATGCTAGATAACTTAATTCTTAGCATGCCCAGAAGGGTTTCCGCATGTGTGCGAGCCAGGGGAGGAGTCATTTTATACTAACTATTAATTTTTTCGTAATAAATTTTGTTTGTTTTTTCATTAATTCAAATTTTTCATTACATTACATTTAAGCCAAAATTGCATTTCCTAGCTTTTGTTAATAAAAAGTAAATAATTAATAATGATTCTTTTATTTACTTAGTGCATTTTCATTATAAAATCATAAAACGTAAACAGTTTCTTTAAATAATTTATATTTTAAAGAATACACCTGATTTTGCTACTGATCGTAAACTTTTTTTGATGTGTGTAAAACTTACAACTGTCAAAGTCATATCTATAGAAAGTGCGTTTCATTACGATTAAAATGACTAAAATGTAATCTAAAGTAACGGCCCTTTACATTGTAATCAAGCAACAAACACATTTGTATCTGGCTGGTTTTGGTATCATTAAAAAGTTTTAATTTTAAAGAAGACAATTCCAAATTCAAATTAGGAAAATGTGTGATTTTCATTTGTTTTTCTTTATCATTTCTTTAAATTTTGTCCACTATTTGCATAGACGCTTGTATTTTTGTTACTTTTTGAGTTAATAATGGATACGACTCCTCAGGAAGCCGCTCAAGCTGTAGCATTACTTCAAGCAGGCCACGGACAACGTGAGGTCGCTCAAAGACTTCGAATTAGCAGATCTTCGGTGCAACGAGTTTACAGACGACACTTAGAGACTGGAGCATTCGATCGCCGTCCAGGTACGGGCAGACCCAGGGCTACATCAGCAGCAGATGATCGTTATATCCAACTTACTGTTCTGCGAAATCGTCGACTCAACGCAGTTCAAGACCAACAAAGTCTGCGTGATGAACGCCAAGTGGTCATAAGTTCAGATACTGTTAGAAGGAGACTTGCGTAACGAAACCTGACTCCAAAAAGAGCGGCAACAGGCCCAGCATTAACGGTAGCCCACCGTCGGACACGACTTCAATTTGCTCGAGAGCATAGAGATTGGACGTTGGAGCAGTGGAGTAAAGTACTCTTCACTGATGAGACAAGGGTAAGTCTACGTGGAAGTGATCGACGTCAGAGAGTATATCGTCGCCCTGGAGAACGTTATTCTCAATGTTGCATCGAAGAAACTGTTGTTTATGGAGGAGGATCTGTAATGGTGTGGGGCGGGATCTCATTAACTGCACATACAGCTTTAGTTTTCATTGAACCGACACGGGCCGTACACGTGGATTGACTTCTCACGGCTACATTACTGATAACTTCGCAGATCGTGTGGTACCTTACGCAGGATATATCGGGCAGTATATGCAGTTGATGCATGATAATGCACGACCTCACATTGCTCATGTGGTGACCCAATATCTACGCGACGTTGGCATCCGTACGATGGACTGGCCAGCTCGAAACCCGGACTTGAACCCGATAGAACACTTATGGGATAAGTTGAAACGTCGGGTTCGAGCCCGGGTACCCTGGAGCGGGGTACAAGGCTTCCAGAGCTGCGAATCGCAATTGAAGAGAAGTGGAATGCAATTCCCCAAGATTTCATCGTCAGGCTCGTGAGGTCTATGAATACTAGGATGCTATCAGTTATCAGAGCAAGAGGAAGGAACACTGAATTCTAATCATAAACTTTTTTTCAATTTTTTCTTTTTTCCGGCTTTAATTTGTTTTTTACTCGGTGATTACAAACGATTTGCGCGACTGGAAAACGACTCATCTTTGTAAAATTTTTAATAAACACTTAATTGATTGATAAATCCCAATGTGTTTCCATTAATTTTAATCGTCATGAAACGCACTTTCTATAGGTATGACTTTAACAGTTGTAAGTTTTATACTTTTTGAGAAAATCGGATTAGAGTTCAAAAGTAGCGGGTGGCCCGGTTTATTTTCAGTCCAGTGTATTTCAGGGATTTCATCTGAACAAACATTATATTTGTTCAAGAAACAAGAATTTCGGGTAAAATTGATAAAATTCTCTTTTCATAATATATTTTAAGTTTGATTGGAATAGGCGCACTGCTTAAAATAAGAAATTCGGTCTTCAATGAAATAATTACTGCCTTAACCCAACAAATTATTTGATAATTGGTAACACAATAAAATAAAGGCAAGTTCAAAATTCATTTTGCTGTTGAAGTCAGAGCTCTACACTTGAAGATTTGTGTAGTGGAGTCAACATTTGATCCTAGATGGAAATGGAGCAGCTAGTTGAGTTACTTCGTCAAGGGGAAGTGCCAGAAGAAACAGTAGAGTCATTCATAAGTAAGTACTACTTTTAAACAAATGATAAACTCGTGTTTTGTTCTATCTATTTTGTGGTAAGGAATGCCTATCCAAAAAATTCGGTCTTCTGATTTACTTACTAATTTGGCTTTAATTAATTAAATAAAGCCAAATTAGTAACACTTACTTATCTGTCTTTTATTATAGATAATGGTACAGAGCATAATGGTACCCAACTAAATGAAAATAAGGCACACCTGAAAGAGCTTTGTCCAGTTTTGGGAACTCGGATCAAACTACAAAAAAAAGAATAAAACCTATCTAGAGGCTGAGGTAAAAGAAAATATTTTTTTTTCATAGATTTAATAGTACCTGTTTTCTTTAATTCGTATTTAAAATTTTCAGGCTCCTACTG
Source organism: Aproaerema taeniolella (assembly GCA_949987775.1). NCBI lineage: Eukaryota > Metazoa > Arthropoda > Insecta > Lepidoptera > Gelechiidae > Aproaerema > Aproaerema taeniolella. Next base: position 30,173,591 of record OX465242.1, on the reverse strand, counting down.
AATCTGTCGCAACAGGCAAGTCTCGAAGTAAAATATAAGCAGCAGGTATTGAGGAGAACCTCGTCTTGCTACCTCATAGTGATGGAGTGAGTGATATATTTCAATTACAAGAAATGCCTTCAACTGACTTTGACTTCAAAACACTTGGAGACCTCACCCTGCGGAGTAGCTTGCAATACTATAAAACCAATCAAACATTGGACAGCAAGCGCTTACAACAATAATAAAGAAGTTGCTTACAACAATATTAAAGAAGTAAGTTAATAGTCATCGTTATGCATGTAACACACATTTTCTGATAGAATTTATTCTTCAAAGTATTTATATTGGTAGACTGTAATTAAGCTTTATGAAATACCGCAGATAGTTTACTGTTAGAAATAAAATTAAATATTAGCGATGGGCTGAAAACTTGGCACCTCTATAATATTAAATTAACTTCGGATTCATGGTGGGGTTAGACCACTTGATGCTCTGCTCACCCTGATAGTTCTTTGTGTATAAATATAATCTGATTGTTAGCACTTTGGATTTTAAACTATTTGACAATCTCAATAGTTCCCGAGTTTATTAGTAGGTACATTACGAGTATTTTGTTAGCTAAAAATCGACTTATAGGTAACATTATCTAAAAATTAATTAAAAGTAAATATGTGCAATTACACTATAAATTGTATATTGTTTATGAATTCTGTTTACAGGCACCTCACCCTTGATGACATATTGATGATAAAAATTATAAGTTCATTTCCGAAAGAAACTGCTGGAACTCATTACATGAAGCCAATAAAAAGTTCCTATCAGGTACTGGAAAATCAAAACCGGCTAGAAGGAAACTCGTCGATAAAGTCAGAAATATTATTTTTCAATCCTCAGAACAGAAAAAATAAATGTACTAAAACTTTCATATAAGACGGCGGGTTCTTTTTAAAAAATAATAAATTATTTGTCTCAAGATTATTGTTCTTTTAATTAAACCAGCACACCATTTCCAACAAATGTAATATTTCTTTATCTCAAGAAACAAAATCCTCATCTCAATATATTTTTTTTCTTACCTACAATATGCAAACATTTTCAGTTAAGCTAACGGGTTTGCCCAGGTAATAATAAAGTATTTCCGAAGTAAGAATCTAATTTCTTGGGCAAACATAACAAAACATTATTTAAAACTATAATTTGTTCGTAAAAGCTAGAGTAGTTTTCTGATAAAAATGTATTTGTTTGTATGAATCCTTATGTTTTTTTTAAGGAAACATGTATTTCTTCTTTATGAAACATAGTTTAGTTAATTTAAAATTGAAAATTTTTGTTTGAAAATATTTCTAGTTATCTGAATAAGAAAAGAGACTCTTCTAGACAAAAGAAATTTATTTTAGTTAAATATGGCTACTTTTTCTAAGAACATTTTGAACCATTTCGTTGAAGAAAACCATATTCTTGTTTGAAATAAACTGCATTTCATAAGTAAATTACGCGTTTTGTCAAATCAAATAAATAATAGTTTATTCGAAATAGATATTTCTTTGTTTCGTCAAGATTATTATAATTTCCATTAGAAATAATATTTCATGGTGCATATATGAAACGATATTTTCTTGTAGCAAAAAAATTGCTTTGCTTAAAGAAATCTGTTATTACCGTGTGATACTAGTTCAGGATTTTGAATATAGCTAGGAGGTTTTTTATCACCCTGTATATAATAATAATACCTTCTACGGGCAGAGTATTACATTAGACAATATTCTAAAACAAGTGATAATTAGAAACCTGTGCATAAATCCGAAAAGAATAATTTACTGGTACAGGCCCGCACCAGGATTTGAACCCGCAACCTTCCGATTGCAAGTCTGGCTCATTACCAATTGGGCTATCACCGCAACAAGCGTTTTTTTCGACTACTGCTGAAAAACTAAACGCCTGTAATGCCTGTATGATTGATATCCGTAAACATTTTTTATTTGTTGCGAATAATACATGTCACGAGATCCGACACATTCCAAGTTGAAAAAAAAAATTATAAGTATACATACCGGAAACCGTTTGTGTAGCATTGATGCCTTTTCAAATGGATAAAATATGCGAATTGACTACCCTGTTTAGATTTCTTTCAGAGAGTTATTATTTTTATAAAACAAGAAGCCAATTTCCAAAGGATATCACGGACCTCTTTTCTAATTAACTCTTTATTACTTTTGTAATGTAAGCCTTAGACAAGTGGTAGAAACTGAAACCTTTAATTAATAAGGATATTTGACAAGTTGCGACCAAAGCTTACCAACCAACAACCTATAAGTTTTAATGAGTTTGATGATGAAGCCCCCGATACACTTCAAAAGTTTACCGGAGCTCCTCAAATATCTGCCTAATTGACTATCAATAAACCTTTACAAATAATTTTGCGCTTAACTATTTCTTACAAAGGTGTTTCTTAAATAAGATGTGAAAGTGTTTCTTAAATAAGCTGATAGATTAAAGCTTGGAAAAACAAAGGCTACTTTTTATCTCGAAATAACGTGAACATAGTAGCTTTAGCTAGTGCTTGATAAAAGTAGTTTTTTCGAAATATTGCACTATTCCGGAACTGGATAAGAATTCTATAAAAGTATAAATGTAAAAGCTGTAGAACATTTTATTAGCTTTCATTGCGTGGAAGATATTTTTTCTCTAAAACGCACCATTTTGAAGATATTAGCGAAAAACTCAAAAGTGGGAATTTTCATCCCCCCCACTCCGGCGCACCTCCTAAAAGCGGGGACTTTTAGTATATTTACTCCCTAAGCACCTTGAACAGTTTTCCGAAGAAATCGGTTACGATCCAGCTCACACACTCTACACCCCCTTTTGGATAATTCGTTGAGGGGACTTTTTAGTTGGAAAGTATGTATCAAAGGTGTGCAAGAATTGAAGTTATCAGAAATTTGTCTTTACTGTCATACATTTATGCGGCTGGTAAATCATTATATGGTTCCAGGACCTCTAGACATAAGTTCCAGAACTTGTATACGAAAAACGAGTTTAGTGGTAAAACGTTGTCAACTTTTTTTGCCCACAAACCTACAGCAAAACTCTCAGCATCTCGCTTACCTCTATAGTATGCCTAGAAAAAGTCCAACTCTCGGTCAAGCGTGGAACTATCTTTCACTCCTAATCTTCCAGTCAGTATGGAAGCTTTGTTGAAATTCTGGGTGGTAAAGGTATATGAAAATCGTTTATGATTATCATACAACTGAAAATGAATATGAAAGGCCTGCTATATTTTTTTCCCCAATCACTCTCCTACGTTTGACTTAAAAGTGGGTAAGAACCCACTAGAGATGGACCTGAAAATCGGTTGTCTTTTTAATAAACAAGCATATTAAAAAAAGTTGCTTCTTTACCTGCATTAATCCTTACGTCTATTGACGCCCAAGAAAGTAATAAAATATATTGTCGTTTGAAATTGACGATTGCTTCTACGTACGTCAGTGATTTGAAGTAATTGGATTTTTCTATTTGGAGAAATAGAAACTGTAAGTATATTATTTCTTATTACGTACTTGTAGAAAACTTTTAGAATAATTATGTTTATAAAAAATAGGATCATATTATAAGGCTTATAAGAAAGTCATCAATTCAAATAAGTCCCCATTAAGTGGCCCGGGTTTTCCTACGAAACAGTGAAGGGGGTTTAAGGTCATAGTCCACTAAAGCCTAAGCGAGTTGCGCGTTTTAATAGTACAGAATAGACTAAGCTCCCGTTGCACGAAACCCTACCTCACAAGGTGTCAGATCAAAAATATAATATAGTGATAGATACTACTACTTAGGAACACAGGATTTTAGTAGGTTGCCATCGCATATCCTGGAAGAACTATTTTTTTTTTCATCGTCGTACCGCTATTTTGATCGAAAATTACATCATAAAGTGGAAGATCGAAACCTTTACTCATCGAAAGAAACCCTTTTGGAGATAACAACTTGCATAGATTGCCAGCCCAAACCCAGGCAGGTTTCAAGGTAAGCCATGTTATGTGAGCCCCAAAAATGGGTTCAATTACCTCATCAGGTGGCACGATGAAACGGATGCAGATCGATTGCCCTAGATGTGCCGTGGTCAAACTAACGTTGTGGGAATTTTTGGTTGAGCCACTCTCACACATCCCGGCGGAAATGGGCTGGGCAGCCGTCATGCTGGTACACCAATAATATCGAATAATCGGCGTTCACCTCATTACTTAAATGGCACAACGTACGAAAATTTTCTACGTGACGATATGGCATTATTGCTGGAAGATGTGCCACTTGCAATAAGAAGGGGGATGATTTACCAGCATGACGGCTGCCCAGCCCATTTCTGCCGGGGAGTGCGAGAGTGGCTCAACCAAAACTTCCCACAACGTTAGTTTGACCGAGAAGGGCTAATTCCTTGGCCAGCAATGTGTCTTGATTTGACACCTTGCGATTCTTAGCTTTGATGTCATGTGGAGCAGCTCGTTACTCAGCTAACAGCACAACAAATAACGTTGAAATGCTAAGGCTGAGGATATTAAGCGCAGCACAACAAATAAAAGAAACTTTAAAGTTCGAGTGAATAGGCTCCTTCTGGGTGAGCTTGCTACATCCTCGACCGCATCTTTGCCCTTGGGCTAGATTGTGGTCAAGAGCGAACCCTTCATTAATAAAAAATAAAAAAAACTTTAAACTCTCGAGTTACTAAAACCGAAATAGCGAAGAGATTACGTGCATGCATCAGGAACTTCAGCTCGCATTTTAAGCAGGATTTTAAATTTTATGTTTGTTAATAAGTAGTGTGTAGTTTTAGCCCATTTTCATTTCTCTCCAATTAGAAAAGTCAACATGTACAAAAAACCACTGCTGTTCTGAAAGTTCCTTTTCAAGTTCTAACTTTTTTTATATAAAGTTTTTTGTAAAGATTTAAACCACTTTCGAAAGCTAGTAAAATAAGGCATTAATTTAAGTAATCTGCACGACACATTCCATACATTTATTTTGCACAAATTCACGACAAAGTGGCACTACAAAGATATTTCCTCCAAATCTCTTGCGATTCCAAGTCCACAACATGACGGTTATTGGTATTACTTCAGCTTATTATAATCTCTAGGAACCGTTGAGATGTCAGCTTTCAGATTATATAGAAAAAAAGATTACCATAGGAAATTCATTAAGTAACACAGCTTTTTTTTCAAAAATCGTCATTTAGCAAAAAAAACACAAAAACGCGATTATCTCAAAAACTAATAACTATCGGCTAGGGAAGGAATAAAAAAAAATGTCGCAAATGAGCTCTACTTTAACCCCTTCAAGGGAATGTATCGAATTTCCGGTAAACCTGTATACTGTAAAGTTTCACCCAAATCCGTTCTCTAGTTTTTTCTTGAAGAAGTAATAAACAGACAGACAAACACTCATTCACATTTATATTTTATGAGACGCGTGCAGCAAAAAAATCTACAAACAAGATCTTAAAAATCCTAATAGGTACCTCATTACGGTCACAGTCAGAGTCGCTTGGTATAAGGGAGCGAGCGAATGGCATGCCGTCTTATTCTCACATCGTCGCCGACCAGCGTTCAAGGGAAAGGAAAAATTAAAGCTTTTGATTTAATAGAGGCCGACCAAGATTTTAGAAATGTTTTTGCATCTTTAAATAGTCCAAAGGAAAAGATACAATAGCTCATTTAACGAACGAAAAATAGGGGAAATAATTCCCAAAGTGTATAAGCGATTTTTGGCATAGTTGTAGGGAACGATGTCTGAAGCAACATACTGAAAGTAGTGATAGACTGGGGTGGAGCTAACGTGTAGGGGGCGGTTTAAAGGTCCCTTTTTTAAGTTTTTTTTTAAACAACTCGTAAACGGTGGCCCATTGCAAAAAAAAACTTAAAATTTCTCTACGAAAAGGTTCAGTACACTTTTTAGCTGGGCTCAATATTTAAAGAGATATGAAGGAAAGAAGAATCGATATTTTCAAGATATTAGAGGGTATTTGCGAGATCTTGCTCTTCTGCTAAATACAGGGTGGAAAAAAGGGGTAGAAATTAAATAAAAAGGAACTAAAACTATAGTACCAGAAATAGTTGCCAATGAATACGTTTAATGTCAAAAATTTACCTTATACTTATACGAAGTAGCTAGAGCTTCATTTACTGTCTAATCATTTTGTTTAGACTATATAAATAATTTTATTTTGGGCCTGGGTTTGGGCTGGCAATCTATGCAAGTTGTTATCTCCAAAAGGGTTTCTTTCGATGAGTAAAGGTTTCGATCTTCCACTTTATGATGTAATTTTCGATCAAAATAGCGGTACGACGACGAAAAAAATAAAAGTTCTTCCAGGATGTGCAATGGCCACCTACTAATATCCAGTTTCCCTAAGTAGTATCTATCACTATATTACATTTCTGATCTGCCACCTTATGAGGTAGGGTTTCGAGCAACGGGAGCTTAGATTAGCCCTTAAATTGGCAACACGTGAGCCCGGATTCACATAACATTTACATAATATCTGTCTTTTAAATAATTTGCTACGTGTGTTTTTTTTTATTCACGTTGCACACACTTTAAACGTTAAGTGGAAAATGAGTATTTTACTTTTCAACACCTCAAATGTCATTAAAATGTCAAAATGGCTCCGAAGGTGCGAAAGCGTCGCGTTTTGCCGTTAAGTTTTTATTTTTGTAAATCGTTTTTCATAATATGTGTGTGATAAATGCATGTAATTATAATCTACATGATGTGATCTTATGAATTATTTAAGATTTATAACCGGAGATACTGTCATTTAGTGATAAAAAGCGCACTAACAACTATGTGAATTGCCAACCTTTGAATTCCGAATGTGAACCCCGGGTCACATTGCCAGGTTTTCAGTGAATAAGTTGCGGTGGTATTTGCGGTCTTATTTTCATTAATTAAAGAGAGTTTTAATAACACTAAGAAAATATACCAATTTGTTTGGCAACTATATCTATACTAATATTATAATGAGAAAAGATTTGTATTTTTGTATGTAACGAATAGGCTCCGAAACTACTGGAGAGATTTCAAAAATTCTTTCACCATTAGGATGCCACATTATCCCTGAGTAACATAGGCTACATAATTTTCCCGAATTCCCTCGGGAACGACGTCCCGAGCGGGATGCTAGTAACAAATAAGTGGATACTGGCACGACTGTGACTGACGGGGAAATAAAAAAGTAGATAAACAACGAAAAGACTTTCGTCTAGAAATTAAAGAAAGATTATCAAAGAGTGGAAGGGCAGTAAGCATTTTCAAAAAGTAAATTCCTGAAAAGCAAAAAATAAAAAAACCCGGCTAGTAGTAGACCCACAGAAAGCGTTCAGTATGACTCCGTGGGCCACTTTCCGGATGTGGGGAAAAGTAGTCAATGCAAATATTGCAAATCAGAAAGGACCACAGTCTATTGCATCGAATGTAATTTAAATAGTTTTGTAACTGGGGAGGCTAAGAGGAATTGTTTCCTTAATTTCCATTTAAAATAAAATTCTAGTTTTGTATTATTTAAAAAAAGCTTTTCCGAATTGATAGGCACTATATTTTTAATCAGCTGGCAACGTGAACCTCGGTCCACTTAAACACTTTTCTTATTAGTTGGCAATGTGAACTGCAGTTAACATACGATTTTTTAAAATGAAACACTAGACTTTTTTCTAAAATATTTTTTTTGGATCCTATTCTATCTGTCTTCACTTACATGTGAAGCAAAATTATAATATTATATAGTTGAATTTTTTTCACAATTCAAGGGTTAAAAGGGTATTACCAATGATATGTCACCTCATGTAAAACTAAAATGAAAACATAAATCCGTCGACTAAAAACTTAATGTCAAAGAACTATTGCTAAAAAATATGCTAATTGAGTGATAGACTGACATGCTTCCAAAACGGAAGTTGTTGTAAAGAAAACCCGAAGCCGTGTTGTGAATGCTTTCAACTTTCATGCTTTCAAAACTTTACAAAAAGACAAATAAAAGAAAAAACCTTCAAAAAATACATACAATTTTGATGCATCTATTTGTAGATACATATTTTTTTATATGCATTTACACAGAACGTCACTGGTATTTTATCGTTGTCATACCCGTACATGCGAGTAACACTCAATTGCGCACTATCTGAAAACAGTCACTTCCATAATTCAAAAGACAAATCAATGGATTGTTCACGTAGTATTAAATCGGCTAACTATTCTCAGGTAGTAACAAGGTTTCCCGCTTCATCTCCCGCGATGCCATGCAATTACTTCGCCCAGCTTTTCCAGCTCACTGAGCTTTAAAGAGCTTCCGGGGGACACGCCTGTAGTAATTGCTATTTCATTTACAACAAAATGCCTACATCTCGCTCGAGTGATAAAATAGCTGGGTAGCTTGTTTGAAAAATGTCTGTAATATGACGGGCTTTATTACACAGTTATTGTGAGGGATATTTTTTTTTCGTCTTATAGCGTATGTCTAATTAAACTTAAGAGTATTTAAGTAAATACCTGATGTTTTTTATCTTTCTTGGCCTTACAACTTGATTAAAAGCCTTTCGACCACCTATGAAACCACAGCTTTGTAACCAGTTGCGAAGGAAAAATTATTAATCCTTATATGAGTACGTAACAGGTTTCGATGGAGGAATTATTAACAAAACCACTAACATAATCTATTATACTGCGGAGTTAGTCAAGAGAAGTGTAAATTACGATATGGAGCCTCTTTAATTGATTGACAAAAAATACATCACAGATTTTTTTTTAAACTTGTAAATGTACCGTAACACCAATAAAAAAAGTTATTATAACAAGCAGTGCAACATTTAGAAAAAAATTAATAAAAAACAAAAAAAACCGTACATACACACTCTAACGTCTATGATCCCTATCGGGATAGATAGGTTCTAGGACCACTTGATGCTCGTTTGGCACAAGCTATTCCTTACACCTTGTAAAATAACTTGTCCAGGCTTAAAATGAATAATATATTGAAATAAAAAAGGCCGGATACTTTCTTTGCTAGCTTCATCATACATATTGCGCGTTTCTTCCCTTTGGCACAACTGCTTGGCACAACCAGTAGTGTCAAGGGAAATTTTATTTTCCCGTGACACTATTTTCTGATTGGCTAATTGGACACATACAGCAAAATTACCCGTGATCAACCTAATTACCCATGGCACAACCTCTATTTTTCGAGTAGGAAAGTGGTCTCATCTGTATTTTGAGTCTCATTCATAAAGTTGTTCGTATTCATGAGTACATTCACCCCTTTAAGGGATGTAAATGATTAGAAAAACACCATGTACTTATATAGCTATAAATTTGTATTTATATGTAATCATTATGTTTTTGAAGGTTGGCACTCTATTATTCGATTATTTTTTATTTATTTTTTATTATGAGAAGGGTTAACTCTTGTCCTTAATCTTGACCAAGGTCATAGATGAGGTCGACAATAGAGCAAGTTAACCAAGAAAATACCTATTAAGGCACTGGTACTCTTACGCACCGACGGAACACAGCAAGCTGTTTGGCGTCGGACTTCGGTAGGAGGGTGGTCGCGAACCAGATATACAAAGAATTAAAAAAACACAAAGGTTTAAAACATACTATAATTATCGCAATTTCTCCAACGCGACACCAACCGATAATTCTCCGCTGATAAATTGAAGAATTATGTTATTTATGTAATCGTCATAGTCGATCGAAATTTTAGTCCATTTCGACCCTTTGTTTCTTTTTTTAATTTTTTTTTATAAGATGGGTTAACTCTTGACCTCAATCTTTGTTGTTTTTCTAACATCTTTGTGTTTTGGAACTCCCTCAGGAGTTTCAACAATCGCGGTAGTGTGACTGAACCTTTCGTCACCCTTTTATTAATTTGAGAGTGCCAACCCTCCAAAACACGGTTGGAAAAACTTCATCTCGAGTACTTGAAACAAGATCCCAGAAGGTACTACTTTACGATTGCAGCAACGATGAAGATAAGATAGCCTCCTCGTGCCACAGGAAATAATATTTCCCGTGAAACTACTGGGACTCGATAGTGTCACTGGAAATGCTGTTTTACCCCTGACACTACCAGTAAAGTCACAGGAAAAAAAAAATCCCATGACACTACTGGTTGTGCCAAGCAGTTGTGCCAAAGGGTAGAAACGATTTTGCGTGGCTTCCCGTCACAGGTGCAGAATTTAAATGAGCTTCAAAATAATACATGCCTTTTAATTAAAGAGTTTTTAAAAGCTTTTGTGATTGAAATTATTCAAACATGAGTAAAATCAAAAATGTTAGTTCTCTATATTGTTTTGATTTTAAACTTTTAAACTTCCCTTCAAATCAGACGACAAATTTGCCTAATTCGATGGAGTGTTTGAGCTGTAAGTAGCTGTGTTTAGCATTCCGTACCCAAAGGGTAAACGGAACCCTATTACTCAGGCTCCGCTGTACGTCCGTCTGTTTATTGTTTTCATTTCGTATTTTAACCTGATAACATAAGAACTATAGGTCCTAAAGAGATTCTTTTACACTTAAATTAAATCTAAATAACTTCTCTATAACTTAACTTCGGATAACTTTCCCGTAGAATGAGTAGGTATATAAGACAGTGTTTTGTTCGAAAGGCTAACCAACTACAAAATTTATAACTTTTCGAAAATATTATTTTCAAAATGTTATTTCTCGTGATCTGTAAGACATACACAGCTGTAGTTGCGCTCAAATTGTTGCTAATTTTACCTTCTTTAGAAGTGTCATAGATGACTTTGCTGTAAAATGCATATTTTATATGTTGTAATCGAAAAACTAAAAAAAGGCGGAAAATTCCGAGGTTTTACGAGCACCACGAAGTTAGCACAGGTCTTTCGAGGTTGCAAAATATTTGGTTTATCACTATTGGTATCTATCCTAACAATATCCCAAAAAATCAGGACTTGGCTATTTTTTGCGATCTAGAATGTTAACGGTGACTGGTGTATTAGTTGTTTAACAAAAGAGCAAAGTTGGTTTTTGCTACCCGAGTGATTTAAAGGCAAGAGATCAAAAAAACATGCTCTAGTGTTAAACACATAATATTTATGTCAGAAAAGATTAAGAAACAAAAAAAAAAAATAACGAAAGCAATATACTTTTTAACAGTGGCCAGGATTATAGTTTGCGTTCAGTAATTGCACTTCGTAAGTGCGATGTGCAATTTTCGAAGTCGTTTTACAAAATTAAAAATATTTATTTAGAAAACTACATTGTTTATTAAAATTTATTTTAATTTTTTTTCCTTAAACGATCAATATTTCATACATTTTTGTAATTTTGATTTCAATAAATAATATAAAATTTCGTGATTTGATAGGCCTAAATTAGTTTTAGAAAAAATCACCACGCCAAGTTATTTCAAAGTTAGTGTTTCAAAATGCAGTGAGCAAACAACGATATTGCACTCTGATTTTGACAAGCAAAGCTCTCTTTTTGAGTTCCAGCGAAAAAATAATTATCATTTAACGTTACAGTTTTATTTTGAAACTTTTTTACTATCCCGACTTTCTCGTCGCTCAGCGACAGTACTTTTTCGAATTCCGTAGATTTATTTCCAATGTGCTCGAAAGTCGTGTGAGGCACGAAATCTGTACATTTTTCATAGGGATTATTTGAAGCCTCGGGTGTACGTGAACGAGCCACTGACTCTCGCAGTCTTAAAAGAAAACATTCGTCATGAATAAGGATGTTAACGCCGGAAGTGTTGCGACAAGTGGAATGTCATCAATAGAACTGATATTGTGTACATCAACTCTAGAGTCACCATTTAAAAGACATCATCTTCAAATCCTAATGGGACGTTTCATGGCCCAAATTTATGTATCGAAAAAATAATATGATAACTGTTTTCCGTTAGAAAATTGGTTGTAGTTTTGGTAAGTATTTTTGATTCCTTTATGTTGATTTTTGAAATTTTTTTTAAAATCTGGTATGCATTTCATCTGTTAATTTATAGAGTTGATGAGAAATTTTTGCTAGAGCAGCTAGTCATCTGTTAATCTTATGGAATAAATATGTCCCCCTTAATTTCGATAAGTAATATGGATAAGTTTTTTTAAGTCAGTTTTTTTCTGATTGGTTTAAAACGCGAGCTGTACCCTGATTGGTTGAATGTCTCACTTGGAACTGCAACAAGTTGGTTTATTAGTAGCCGAACCCAACCAATCTGATAAGGCCAACCAACCTTGATGGGTTAGATTAGGTTAGAACTGCGACCGCCAACGCACCAGCCGAGCGAGCGTAGCGAGCACTAGAAACGACTTGACTGTGGTTGCGTTAAGCGGTTTTCGCATCAAACAATCAGAGAACAGTGTATTATACAAAGGATGTCAGTTTAACGTAAAAATGTACACTGAGCAGCGATTGGTCCATTCGTGTATGATTTGACGTGTGGCAAAATCGTTAGTTGATAAACTTACAGCCAGGCAGCGTAAGTTGATCAATTAGCTAAAATTTATTGCGTTAAATAAAACATTTCAACTGCCGTGTATGATTTTCCGCTAGTTGATTAACTACCTCGAAAATTGATCAACTTACGATTCTTATTATTTTCCGGCGACAGATATATTTGCCAGTAAAGAGGAAAATAATCTGTGTCAAGGGTGGAAATACAACGAAAAAAAATCATTTTTATGGGTATAAGCTGAAATATGCCACTTTTCAGTAATATGAGTTTTGCGTGTAATCTATTTCCTTTCATTTTAAAATCAAATTAAGATATGAAGATATTACGTTTACAGCAAATTTTGCAGTCCCTTACACACAAAAGATTAATAAATTTACATTGCTAAAACTGGCGTAAGTAAACGAGTTGTCATTTTACACGTAACGTTCAAAACGAACTGTTTAGTGTTATAAAACTGTAGTTTGTTCGCATAAAAACACAAGAGTCCGTCTCAAATATGAATACCTCCATTAAATAAAGAAAGCACGGCGGACGTTTGTAAAAGTTGAATTATTAAAGAAGCCGTAGCGAAACGCGTCTGATGTTTACATTCCGGTACAGCCTAGTAGGTATAGTAAGGGAATACGTTGTATGTGCAATGTAAAATAAAAATTGTGAGTAAAAACTAGCTTCAACGATAGAAAACTAGTTTTAAGAGCTGGTGGTGCACGTGATCTGCAAAAGTTTACTGCGATAAATAAAACTCACTTTAAAATATAGTTTTTTTTCTAAATATTTATTTATACAATAGACAGCTTAGCAAAATCTGAAACTCTGAATTCAGACCATCATTCTGAATGAAATTCTATTGAAATTTTGCTCAGGAAAATTTTAGATTTATTTTTCATGTTTTTATTTTATGTTTACCTTTTAATTTACTTATAAGTTACTGTGTGCCAGAATTATTATTTTTTTTTGCTAATTTATTAAAACATGAAAACTCCTAAACTTAACGTTTTGGGAAAAAAATCTTATTTGTAGCCGTTCATAGTAATGGGTAGATATCACCAATTAATTACGAGGGCAGTTTGGCAACTCAATGACTTTAAGGTTGAATAAAAACTTTTTTAATATTTATTTTTTTGTCTCATATTTGGAAACTCACTACGAAGCGCATGCCGTTCTTTTTTCAAATTTGGCGCGAAAACAAGCTTTTTAGAAACAAAAAAGTTGGGCGACTTCTAAGTGTTCTTTGAAAATGGAGAAAAGCGAGTTTAGAGTGCTAATTAAAGACTATTTTTACGTGGTCAAATGATTAAGCAGACCGAAGACAAATTGAAAAGTATTATGGTGATTCTGCGTCTTCTCATGGGATGGTACATAAGTGGTTCACTGAATTCGTTGTGGACGTACTACCACTAATGACGCGGAGCGCCCAGGAAGGCTGATTGAGGTCACTACGGAGGGCATGGTTAATAAAATACATGATATTGTTTTGGCAGACCGTCGATTGAAGATACGCGAAATAAGTGATGCTGTGCACATCTCGATTGAACGAGCTTTTTAATTTTACATGATATTCTGGGCATGAAAAAGCTTTCTGCAAGATGGGTGCCGCGTTTACTAACAGTCGACCAGAAACGAAATTGTGTAACAGCTTCTGAGGAATGCCTATTCATGTATAATCGCCACCCGAGTGAGTTTATGCATCGGTACATAACAGTTGACGAAACGTGGTTCCATCATACACCAGAGACTAAGCAACAGTCGAAGCAATGGACTTTTACCGGAGAACGTGCCTCAAAGAAGGCAAAAACTGTTTGCTCGGCTGGTAAAGTGATGGCCACAGTCTTTTGGGACAGCCAAGGCAAGACAATAACCGGAGCTTACTATGCTGCATTATTAGATAGATTCAATAAAAAGTTGACCAAGAAACGACCGCATCTAGCAAAGAAAATAGGTGCATCAGGATAATGCACTGGCCCACTCGTCTGCAATCGCGACATCTAAAATTGTCGAATTAGGATACGAATTATTGCCACACCCTCTGTATTCGCCAAATTTAGCCCCCTGTGACTTTTCCTCTTCCCAAACATGAAGAAATGGCTTGGCGGGCAAAGATTTTTGTCAAACGAAGAGGTGGTAGCCGAAACTGAGGCCTATTTTACAGGGTTTGACAAAAAAACTTGATGGGTTGAAGAGGTTGGAACATCACTAGACTAAGTGCGTAGAGTTGAAAGGAGATTATGTAGAAAAGTAAAAAAATATATGTAAAAAGAGTGTTTCTTCTTTCCAAAGTCATGGACTTATCAAACCGCCCTCGTATGTGCCAAGTTGTTCCTTACACCCAATATAATCAAAGCACTAAAACAATAGGGCACATTTTAACTGGATAGAGCAACCACGTCTGTGTCCACTGTGATGAGGTACGCTTTAGCATGTCCTTGCTCAGTTACGTGCTGCAAATGTAACATCATTCTGGCGTAGCTTGAAGTGATAGTTCTTTGATATATCACTCGTTCTATTGTTGAGCACCTGATCATCTTTTGCGGTGAACATTTGATACGAAGCACCAGAGGTAAGTTCAGCCAATTTTACGATGAGGAAGTTAATTAAATCTTGTTGGAATTTGCTAAGAATTCCGCAAACAGGCCACCAGAGGTCTCGCACAAGTTGCTTACGGTGGTTTCCTAAAACCTTAAGAATGTATCTAAGACTATCTAATACCATACAAATACTTGACACAAAGTGAACGATTCTTATGAATTTTGAATAATTACTTTTTAGCTATTCGGTTAGTTTCTAATTTGTTTTATGTATTTGTCATGTGTGCAAATAAAGCAAAGTGTATTGTAGATTACAATTTTCTTTTTTCTTTTAGAATCAGACGTTACTTTTTAAAAGATTTATGTTGCTAATTGAGATTATGTCCAACAGAACTTTAGGCAAAAATTTTCCAAGATTTAATATAAGACTGAGATCCCAGGGCCTTACTTATTTTCTCATGAACCAAATGTGTGCGAAATAGTAGTGCTAATATGTACTATTAACATATGAATACCAGCGAACCAGGGCCGACCGCCAATTTTCAGCTACCAGGTTCTGAAGGTACTCCCAAAAATTACTCACTTGTCTTGAAGTCTGGCTGCTGAAATCTTATAGAATATAATTAGTTAAATATACAAATTAATGATCAACACCGCCAGACGCTCTCCGTCGGCTGTAATTTCTGCCAGACACTTTACAGTTCGCAAGTAAATTATGCGATTATACCTACAATCTGAGCCGTGACTTTTTTATATGATGTTCAGGGAACTATAACAATACTTTTTATAGCACCCAGACTTCAAGACAAGTGAGTAATTTTTGGAAGTACCGTCAGAACCTGGTAGCTGAAAATTGGCCGTCGGCCCAGGCTAGCTGGTATCCATATGTCAATAGTACATATTAGCACTACTCTTTCCCACACTTTTGGTTCATGAGAAAATAAGTATCCAGGATCTTGTCTAAAAGAATGGATACTATTTGTGCTCAACAAAAAATTAGTAACATAAATAAAAAACAAGACATTTTCTTGTATGGGCTTAAACCCAAAGCGATTTCGCAGAAACTTCATTGCCACCTGTACTTCGCAAACTTTCTCAACTCCGTCTGGAAATTAAGAACATGCACGCTTTTGGGCAAACTGAGTCATAAACTTACCCGATTTCGTATAATGCAATATTCGTTTTTATAGTAGATATATGCGATTGATAATTGATTCATTTTAAAAAGCAGCGTGCGAGGATGAAATAACTTAAGCCTGAAACACTGCATGAGCATTGTCTTAAATTATGTCAGTGGCCATTCGTCATCAGCCCATGTACGTCCCGAACAATAGCGATGAAAACCGAGAAATCCGAAAACGGAAACGGTACGGATTAACGAGAAATCCGTTCATGAATCCGAAAAGAAGAATTTAATAGTACATACAGGACCGTATCTGTATTTGAACTCGCAACGCTTCAGTTACAATACTGGTTTTTTAACAATCTCAGTTGTCGGTAGCCATTACGAAAATTGTCAACTTGGCCGTCGTGAACTTATGATTTTTTTTTACCAAAAAGCGATTTAGAATTCATGAGTAAAAGGCCAAGTTTGGTCGAGTGGCAGTGGCACTGCCTCTTGATCGACGGGTCCTGGGTTTGAATCCCAGTTGGGGCAAATATTTGTGTAAAAAGCAAATGTTTGTTCTCGGGTCATGGGTGTTTGTGTCTGTCTTTATGTGTTCCGAGGGACCCACGACATAAGGGAAAACCTCAGTGTGGGCCTTTGAGTGTATGACATAAAAAAAAAATACAAAGTGCGATTAGGTCTCTTTCTCTTTGGCTATTTGTTTCGACAGAATGAATAACTCTAAAATTAAGAAACCTTTTTTTAAAACAAACTTTTTCTGCCAGCATAGGAGGAAAGTAATCGTCAATACGAATCGAAAGAGCCCTAACTCGATGGAGTTGTGTAGTTTTATTGCGGAGTTCCTATGGCCACCTTCCAGCTCCAGCATCAGATCAGTTCCTTATCATCATAATATACATATGCATGCAGAATTTCAGCTCAATCGGAAACCGGGAATGGGATCAAATTTAACTTGCAAGATTTGTCCCACACATACTAACTAACCGGGGAAGTCAAAAAAAAGCTTGTTAAATCGTGTAATGTCGAAGTAGCCGGTAATAAGGTATCTTCTTTGTTTTAAAATTAAAAAAATGAAGAGGTTATGCTAAAACCCTATGCAGACTCAAACACAAACTGTGTTTGTAACACAGGTTTTTTATTTATTATTTATTTAACAGTTAATTTTGCATCCACAGACTTAATGTCCGTGCCCTTGTCTTGTTACATTTAATACTATTATTACTTATTTAAACTTTTTAATACATTTACTCTCCATATGAGTTTACAATTAACACGGGTTTAACTTAGTTACTTCTTTATGTATATTCCTCGTTTGTCATTTGAAAAAGTAATGTACATTAAATAAAATACGCTCACGCCTGTAATCCCATACGTGGTAGGCAGAGCATCAGTGGTTCAGAACCACTTGATGCCACGTTCGACATACATTCTGATGATTATTCGATGAAACATGATGTATAGTGATGAGAGGTTGTTAGCCTTTCACCCACAGTACAGCATAACCCTCGCGTCCCTATTACTGACTTTTACAGTATGCCCCGGAAGAGTTGGCATCTGGTACATCCAAAGTTTTTTTTTTACTCCCAGTCCAGCGTGGAAGTTGTCTACAATGTACCTACCAAGTATTAACATTATTATATTAAGGGGAACGTGTTAGAGAATAAACCTCTTTAGGTTTATAATAAGTTTGAATGTTCTATATCTTGATGATACTGGAAAAAAACAATACAGCTTCAGTCATATTTGTAATATACCTGTAAAATAGCACGAAAATAAGTTCAAGAAGTTTATAATTCTTATACTACACCTGCTTGGACAGTACGTGTGAAAGAAGGGAATTAGCCGGAAAGTTCGTCTATAATGTCATACAAACATGCTGTAAAACTACATGTGGTAAAACCATACACTCACGCCCATAATTGTCGGGATAGGCAGATTATTATCATATGGTTGTAAAACCTATAAACGCATACGCCACGCTTAGCTAACATTACAGGGGTTATTAAATGAAACATGAGTATAGCATTAAGACGTTGTCAGCCTTTTGCTCACAATTAAGAAAAACAAACTTACTGATTTTTATAAAGAATTGACAGCTATTAAGTTTTTGTTTTACACCCAGTCCAACGTGGAATCATATTTTGCGTGGGAAGAATAGAAGAAAAAAAATTTTTTGTGGTATTCTTTTGCTATATTGTGTTTATCTTAGTAAACTTTGAGTAAGGTCTTATTTGCTTCGTAGGTTAAGTAATCAAATAGTAAAATGGCCCATTAGGGAGCATAATGTCTCGTTCGCAAAAGGTCTCGTCATTAATAAACGTCCCTTGCGACGATTACCGATATCTGGTGCTTATAAAGCTCCTCGTACTAACGAAGTAAAACGGGTCATTTAGAACAATGTATTAATACCACTGGCTGTATGAATCGAGTTCTCTGTGCTTTACGAAAACTAAAAAAAGTTTAAGTTGTAAAGTTTTGGAAGAAATTTCAATAGTGATTAACAAAAATACTCGATTTTTCATATTGCCGACACAAGTTCTCGATTCAGATCTTTTATCTCTTTAAATTGGTATGCTTTTTAGGTTTCCTTTATAGCTTCGCCGAGACAGTCTAATCTTATCGATCTAAAAAAAATTTGTTGAATAACTTCAAAGTCACCTCTTCAACCTGTCAGTTAACCATGCTTTAGAAAATAACAAATAAATGACGGTGATAGTTTGCATAACGAAATTAAAAGGAAAAATATCACATTATATTGTAGAGAGCTCGCGGAATAAGTTCTTGTATGCGTTCATAGGCGTGCAAATAATTTTTGTAAAACCTCTAAAAATTCTGAAAAACTCTTGGCATACAGGACAGGACCACGTTATCCACATAGACAATAGCATTCTTATACCTCATATCACCTATGATCTTATCCATCATGCGCTGAAAGACAGCTTGACTTGTGCGCAAGCCAAAAGGAACCACATTAAATTCATATAAACTGGAACTTGTAATAAATGCAGTCTTCTCCTTTCCTGAACTGATGACTGATTGCCAGTGCCCGCTGTTAAGGTCCAGCTCTGCGAAATATTTAGCTCCAGATAGATAATTAATTATGTCGTCAATCACTGGATTCGACCGGACGGAACATGGAGATTTTGTGTTGATTATCGACGTCTTGATAAAAAGATTATAACAGATTCGTATCCAATACCAGTGATTGACGACATAATTAATTATCTATCTGGAGCTAAATATTTCGCAGAGCTGGACCTTGACAGCGGGTACTGGCAATCAGTCATCAGTTCAGGAAAGGAGACATAAAAATATAGTTAACTTTTTTTATTTAACCCTGTTGAATATCTCCCTTAATCAAGATGGATTACACTATTCAAGTAATTACTTGAGAAGCGCTGGATCAACACGTTCTAGAATACAATGCAAAACCACCTACAGAGCGAGAAGCCGTTCAAACATTAAAACCATGGAAAATGCTCTTGAAACACACCCCAAATCCGGATCAAGCACTTATATTTAAACACATACCTGTTATGATCCTTAAGAAGTAGAAGGGAACAGGACAATAATATACATGACAGAAAGTTCAGTTCGAAACGTTCAGGAAATAACGGAAGGAACCCTAGAATCTCAACACTACCCCGATTTCAAAACAACTCTAAATAACATCAAGGTCTCTAAAACTGACATAACATTTACAATTGATCAGAAAAAGAAGATTCCATTTCCATACAATAGGCAATATGCAGCAGGAATAATATTAGCTTTTAACAATGGAAAGACCGACCCTCTATCGAGAATCAAAACGTTGGAAACTCATCTGGAATACGAGCCCAAACTTGTAGCAGTAACCTACTTCCTATCCTGTATATCATACATGACTTTTATTGAACTGTCATCCATACTGACTGAAGAAGACGGTTTTTAGCCCATTGCGGACGAGCTGATTTTCATGTATCCAGGTTCTGGCAGTCAATATACAAAGTTGCAGACTCAAAGAAATATTCCAGTCATTGACATTTCATTTCACGCCTTATTTGGAGCCTACTCCATGTGTCGAGCTATTGAGACAAAACAAGACGTTTTGGGCTGGATAACCAAACGATACAACGCGTTGTGCTCCAGCATGCACCTGCCAACTGTAACCAACCCTGGTTTGACACTAAGAGAGAGTGGTTTTGAAATCAATGCCATTCTATTGTAGAGAGCTCGCGGAATAAGTTCTTGTATGCGTTCATAGGCGTGCAAATAGCACTTTCCTAAGCGTTATATAATTATATTAACCGTGTATACGTTTATAATAAACAACAAGTGTAATAAAAGTGCCAGTAATTGTTTATAATTATAGTACCTATTAGAAGAGCTACGTCTTTCACTATTTGCCCCCAGAACAGTACAATTGGTGGCAGTTGTGGTATGCAGACCTTCATGGAGGATCGGGCATAACACAACTTCTTCCTCATTCGGTCATTTCGAAGCAGATAATTCGAATATCACTTTAAAAGTTTTAAAATGGTATTCGATGTCAACATTCGAAATGATTGAAGATTTGGGCTTGCGCCATTCTATGGTAGAGCTCGGGTAATAAGTTCTTGTATGCGTTCATAGGCGTGCAAATAGCACTTTCCTGAGCGTTACATAATTATAATAACCATGTATACGTTTATAATAAACAACAAGTGTAATAAAAGTGTCAGTAATTGTTTATAATTATAGTACCTCTTAGAAGAGCTACGTCTTTCTTTATTTGCCCCCAGAACAGGTATTACAGTACCTTGCGTATTTCAATTTACTTCTCACACTTGAGCCCAAGAAATAACACACTCGGTTTTTTACGTAAACACCTTTGAACAAGTGAAAAAGCAATTTTCTTTGTTTCTTTTGGAATAGTAAAAGTTGAAATAAGTAGACCTTGGTTATTCTCCTTTAATATTTTTTTATGTCATTTGCCGTCAAGCGAGTTGAAGCATCTCGATAACATCTTGAAATATGTATTTCAATGTTTTGAGCGTAAATAAAAAAAAATAGACAACAGTCATAGTTTTCTACCGACTTCAAAAAGGAGGAGGTTCTGAATTTGACTGTATGTTTTTGACGCTCCAGTATAGGCTCCGATTTCACGAAAAAGTGCTATCCCCTTATATCTCGGAAAGTTGTGAAGATATGATATTCAAAAAAGGATCAAAAGACGCGTATTCACGAGACCTGCAATGTACAAAAAGATTTATTCGAGAAAGACAAAAACTAATAGTGGTATGGCCGAAATAGTGGAAAAAAATGTTGGCTTTCGATATTTTGGAAACGAAGAATGATATCAAAAATTTGTGAAAATCTCGTCAGGACATTTTAGTCAGCTACAATTTAAGCCTAAAACAAAGACGATCGGGTTAAGGGTTTGCCCTGTACCCTAACATTTTTGAAAAAAGTCAGAATTTTTTTTCGAATTTCGTAGATTCATTTCCAATGTGCTCGACAGTCATGTGAGGCACGAAATCTGTGATTTTTTTTGTATGTTTGTTAAACGATAATTCCGCCAATTGTCGGTCGATTTCCAAAATTCTTTTTTAGTTCGACAGAGTATACTCCCAAAGTAGGCCCAAAACAGTTTTATCAAAAATCTTCTAACGCTTTAAAAAAAATCAACAAAAACAAAATATAAAATTACAAACTAAAACGTCATCTAAATAAATGAATGACGTTTTTGTTTGTAGTTATCTGCTAATAGGTATTGTAGTCCGCGAAAAATAGGGAAACTGTGGAAATAAATCATGTAGTTTCAAAAGTTGCAGGATTATGTAGGGGGAAGCTCCCCTGAATTTCACTTGACGAAGTCCACTCGATTATAGGTGCCGGGGGGCGGCAGGAAGGAATAAAGGTCCCTTTTTCAGTTTTCTACATTCACGCTTTTCAAGTCATACCTACAATAACCAAAGTTTGTGTGTGTGTCACATGTATGATACATAAAAACTAACGTTTGTCATGTAATATCGAAATCTGCTTGACTAATGAAGAAAAATCTACAAAATTATAAAAAGGTCACTCACTAATTATCACAAAATCTCAAAAACTACTTGTCTTACAAAATTAAAATTTAGTAGGCAGATAGATTGTAGTTAGGAGACTTTTTCGGAGGACTTACCTCTACACAATTCTGAAACTTTTGGAACTTCATAAAAATTGCTTTTTTGGCACCAGTTATCTACTTCTTTGTGCAAACTCTTGTTGGGATTTAAGTCTATGACTGATACGTTTTCAACATGGAAAATTTATTATTATAATGTTTACCACAATTATGAATATCCATCAATTATTACGAAGCTTAAAGTCTCGGTTTACAATCCCAAGTTACATAATTTGATCTGGTACGCGTGACAAAGGGTACCCCTTGATGAAATTTTAGCTTTATGGTGCCGAGGGTTTCACCAACTGGGCGTTGATTAAAGATATCGCTCAAGTCTGAATAAAAACCTTTCATTTTCTCCAATTGAAAAGTAAGCATAAAATATTTGTACCATACAATACCATAACTTAAGACGAGGGTGATTTGGCGGTTTGAAAACAGACATCAAGGTTAGTCACGTTTCTCTCATACTTAAAACTTCACTAGGTTTTATAACGGTTTTGTAAAATCATGAAGCGTAAAATGCAGAACAGGTAAAAGGATAGCTAACCTTTCCATCGCTCTTCCTGTAAGCGCCGTGTACCCGCCATACAAGCCCAGGGCCGGCAGTGCTGTTCTCCTTGCCCACCTCGAAGTACTGCAGGATGGGATTGCTCTCTAACGGCGGGGGGGTGTTGTTGACAACACCGCTCTTCAACTTCGAGATGATGCCGGCCATTCTGAATCCAAGCCTCCGGCCTAAAGAGGCCGGTTCGGGTCTAGCAGGATCAGGCGTGCGTGGAGGTTCACCTGTACAACAAACAACCACTGGATATCAATGAGATTAGATTTGATCATTTATTCCAAAAATAGCTTTTCGCCCGGGACTTTGTTCCCGTGTGATTTTTTTCGTCAATTTTCCAATGTTTTTTGTATTTATTCTGCTATTCGGGAAAGCAGAATAACTAATACAACGAATCAAGAACCATGAAAATCGGTCTAGCTAGCCGTTCTAGAGTTATGTGTTCGAGCAAACCCGATTACAAACATAGTTACAAAATGGATGTCAAAAATAACAGTGAATAATGTTTCTGTCAAATATAAAAGTAAAATAAATACTTAAGGGGAGGCCTTTGCCCAGCAGTGGGACAGAACCGGCTAATAAAAAAATGAAAATATAGTAATAGTAATAATAAGTATGACAACAATTTCAAGCAAATAAAAATACGAGTAATAAGCAGTACAATTACGTAGATTATTTTTGAATAAAAAAATTAAATAGATAATATCAACAGCGGACCCAGATGAGTGATAGCCCAGTTGGTAATGAGCCAGACTTGTAATTCGAAGGTCGCATCCTGATGCGGGCCTGTACTACTAAATTCGTTTTTTCGGATTTATGTACGGATTTCTAATTATCACTTGCTCAACGGTGAAGGAATACATCGTGATGAAACCCGCCCGTCCAAGAAAGTTCATTTTCGAAAGACGAGCGGTCCACGAACCCGCATTGGGCCAGTGGTGGACTATGGCCTAACTCCCCTTCGTGTTTCGAAGGGAGGCTCATGCCCTCGGTGGAGACGTATATGGGCTGGTAAAAAAAACAACAGCGGACACCTGTATGGGTCTAATAAAATTATCAAAATAAGAAAAATAGCCTATTTTTACTTGAATTTACATCAACTCAAATAAAATTTTCGAATCTATAATTTCATAGGAAAACAAGCTTTAAATTCTATCGCAGTTACATTTTCACTAACCACGCAACCGTATTCGAAATCATAATTAACAACAGCCGCAGGAAAATTCGCATTCCAAATTATCTGCATGAAATCATCCAATTCACATTAATAATCAGTCCAAGTCAGTATCAGTACAATTGTTTTGAGTTATTGTTCCATTAATACATTAAACTTATTATTTCATTCTTAAATTGTTGTTATCAAATAAGCCTGTTGTAGTTCAGTGGATTCCTTGTCACACAGGTACGAGTACTGTACATCGCAGTAGTCTTTTTGTCGAAGGAGGCAATGTACAAAGGAACCACATTTCATTATGCAATGTGGTAAACTAAGATTCATGCAGTCTACTGCATGTTTTGTCAATGACACAATTGTAGTGTCGTTTAAAATAAGTTTTGGTAAACGTGCCACCATAATGACGTTCTAATATTATGTATTTAGCTGTATAAATTCAATCAGTATTCAGTGTGTTCGCCACACACTTGACTATACCTACACGACAAAAAGAAGAAGCGATATAAATTCTATTTATAAAATCGCATTTTATCGAGGCCTTCACAGAAGCAACCATGTGGCTATACTTCACTAAGGTCTAGAGTTATCGAAGGTAAGAGTCAGTTGAAAATAGAAAAAAAAATTTAACTTCATTTTAAACGAGGAATCCTCAGAGTTCTTGCCTCTTCTCGGAGGAAGACTGCACCTTTAGAACAAATGTAATCCAGTAATTTCACGTATTTAAGTGAATATTTGCCAAAAGAAATAATTCCCTTTTTAATTTTACAGAACAAAGTAATCTCTTCTGGCTTAGACCCGACTAAGCGTTAAAGGGCTCACTCACTTAATACCTAAACCAAAAGTAATAACACTAAAATTAAGAATTTTGAATCACCCCCGAAATTCGATTGCTTATAACTTTTAAACGGCTGAACAGATTTTCATGAAACATGGCTAAGAAAACTCGGAATAAAATTATCTATGACACAAAAAAAAAAACGAAAATCGGTTCATCCGTTTGGGAGCTACGACACCACAGACAGATACACAGACAGACACGTTAAACTTATAACACCCCTCTCCTTTTGCGTCGGGGGTTAATTAAGGAACTTGAATAAGATATACTTGCTCTAGTTTGATATATGGCGGAGCAGAGACATTCATGATAAAATACAACATAAATTATTGTGTTTATTATTATATTTATGCACGATGTACAGTCAACAGCACATCAGGTTACCACAAACTGTCAAATTTCCCCAATGGATAGTAAACTTTAATACTTGGCGATAAAATTGAAAATCGATTGAAGAAATTATCTGGATAACTCCAGAAAGCTACTGAAGAATAGAAGCATAAACGTTCATACGTAAAATCAACATTTCACTATACTATTTGATGTGATAAATTCAAGCTACCAAGCATAATGTATTCTACGAGTATTTCCAACACGTGTGCACTGAAATAACAAAGACAACTATAAGTTTCTAGATATAAAGAACGTAGGTGCATGTAATAGATTGGAATTCTTGATTAAAGCCACACGCTTCTAATGTAACTGAATCAACGTAGAGACTACTTGGGTTTTACCATGAATTGTATTTCAAGCAATACCTGACTACACTTAATTTAATCACGGTCTAGATAGAACCGATAATATCATCTTGGATTCATACTACCGATCATGTCTACTGTAGGCCAAGATCACAGTCACTATACAGAATATCCCACGGCTATAGGCCACACGGAGGGAAAGTGCCTTGAATATCGTAGATAGAAAAAAAGAAAGACTGCATTTTTCAACCCTACCAATAAGTGATTACTTTGAGAATTTCATATGGGTTCTTTGGGAAAAAATTCAATTGCATAGGGAACATCATACCCTAGTTTTGCTTATTCATATAAAAACACGCCTATATATTACGGGAGGTCACAACATTTTTGGTAACGATATCGTAAATGGCTTATTTTGGATTGATAAGATAAAGAACAACTCTCTGATGCCAAATACGTCGGTCCGCCTGCGTAAAGTAGTTGCGGTTTCTGTATAGGGCGCCTGAAAACAACGTTATCATGACCAAAAAAAAAATGATAAGGCTGAGTAAGTTATATTAGGTAAGTACTAGTTGTTCTCATATCAGTAGCGTAAAAACTGACCAAATATTCGGTTGCGCTACGAAGCAACGAGCGTTCAAACGTGATTGTGACAAAAAAAAAATAATCAATTAAATGGCTGAAAATATCATAGTATAAAGTATCAATATATGCTAGCTTAGTGACACCAAAACTGACCAAATATTTTGTTGCAATTCATGGGTATAAGGTTGTTTAGGTTACACGATGCTTCTTCAATGCCGCCTTCTAAAGTAGAATTAGATCAGCAGATTTTAAGTGCAAGATATGTGTCTAATATTTAGAGTAATGCCTGCAAAGAAACTACCACTAGTTTGTCGCCAGTTGATCACGACTGGAAGGAAGACAGTGAGAAGTACATTCCTGTTTGGTACACAGGTAATCAGCTGCCAATCAGTGTGGCTGATGTAACAATAACCGGTGAAAACGAACAAATGATAATAATGAAAACGAAGATATTTATAGTGGTAAGTCACAGACCTAGAATGCATTCACGTTAAACCAGCTTTCGGCAAGCATAGCCAGCTACGGGGTCAAACACATAAGTTTAACCAGTAGTGGTGGCAACCCAGCGGTACATGAATGCAGCGCACTATACAAGACCTAAACTCTTTTTTTTCTAATAGTTTCACATTATATATTTCCTATAATATTTGTAGTAGGTTATCAAGAAATTATAAATAATTGATAAATGGTTAGCTCAGTCTGTGGGGAAATGCAAAGGCCTTTGCATTGCAAAAGGTGGCGTAGAAAATGTTTTGACACAATATTGTTTAGGTATGGCAGGTTAATAAAAATCCAAGTTCTCGACCTTGAAGGACCCAGGCCTATAAGATTAAAGAATAATCATGTATGCAAAAAATGTAGGCAATTTTGTCTTCTTTGAACCCTTCAGACACTTTTGTGATTTAGTAAACAATTGAGAAGTTATTTAAAATATACCTAATTTTGGCACCTTTAATTCAAGATGGCGGCTAACGCCTGGGTCCTCCAAGGTCGAGAACTTGGATTTTTATTAACGTGCCATACCTAAAAAATATTGTGTCAAAACATTTTCTACGCCACCTTTTGCAATGCAAAACTACCTACAGACTGAGCTAGGTGCGTAGTTAAACGAATCAATGTCACTCTGCGTTACAAGAATAACGTTACAAGTTATTCATGTATTGTGTCAACTTTTTAATATATTTTTTTCTTTTACAGATTCCGCTGTATGCCTTGACAGCGACGTCAGCGATGAAAAAGATGTATTTTAAATTTTTCCAAAGATAACAATTGCAATATTTCATTTAGAAAACTCCCAATTACTTATAGAGCGGGACCCATTCGTAAAAAAGTCTTCAAATAACGATTTTCATGGGACTTACCTCCGCCATACGAACTACTTCGGCATATTTTCCTGAACACAAAAAGTGCGGTAGTCACTTTCTAAGGGTATGGATGGGGTAGCTATAACGTAACAAAGATGGCGGTAGGGCCTATTTTATTTACGCTATATTTAGATAACTACTGGGCAGATTTACTTAAATAGGGTCTCAAGTGAAATATAATTTAATACATTGTTTTATTCTAAGAACTCATTCGTGTTAACCTAGTAACAAAATAAATATTTTCAAAAAACGACATTTTGTAAAATTAACTTTTTTTACTGTGTGAAAAGAACAGAAACCGTTAGGATTACGGTAATTTAGCTTATTATAAAAAAATTGCTACACTTATCAGCATTCTAATGAACCTAAAAACGTTTAAATAGAGCTATAAAGAAAGGAACTGCAGTCGTCTAAGGAGCGTGGGTAGCGCCGAACTGACTACGGTACTTAGATTTTGGTACGAATAATCTTGAAAATAACGTGACAAAACGGGTAGAATCACAGCAAAATGGAAAAGTGTTATAAACAGGCATCATTTTCTTGTCTAAAAATTTTTCTTCATTTTGTTAAGAACTATTTTCAAAAATTCTCGTAACAAAAATAACGCTTCGTATCGTATCGAAATAAAACTCTTCCTACTTGCACGTACTTGCGTTATATTTCAAAACAAAAGACTCAATGGTACTGGTCTGTGCTGATGGACATGAGAGTGTAAACGTACGCACTCGAGGCAGAGGCAGGTCGCTGACGTGCGAAAGTATACAGCTGCCATTATATTTTTACATCGGCAACACTGAGATTCATTCCGAGGAATCCCTGCACCGTGCTGCGCCGTGAACTTTGGCACTTGTCGCTTCATTCATTTGACATCATTTGGTCAGGCCTGTGACACTGTTAGTACCAATAGCTGCGAAATGGCGCTGCTATCGCCTTTTAAAACTAAAAAAATAGTTGGTGTTTGATACGGGTTCCTTTAAAAAAATTATTTAGCTTCATAAGATGCCCTAAATTTTGCTAGTTTAAAAGCATTAATAAAGCTTTTTTTATTTGAATTTTTGGCCCATTTTAATAAATCATACATGAGTTGAAACAGACTCTTGAGTAGCTGTTGCCTTTATGTTGTTGCTACGTAACAGCTACTAGGTTGGTACCCTCTAAGTTTAATTTTTTGTCTGTTCTTGGAGGATGATTACACATTAAACAGACAAAGTTAAAAATTCAAATGCAATTGTTTTAAGCATCTCCTTTTCAGATAACTATATTATGAAATAAGTATGGCATGCTATGGTTAAAGTTACATTACACGAAACAAATGTTTTTGACCCTGATTGATTTGTTAAATACATCCTCAACTCATTTTGCTCTCGAAAATAATTATAAATAAACAAATAAATAAACGCTACACACTCAAAGGCCTACACTAAGGTTTTCCCTTGCGTCGTGGGTCTCTTGGAACACACATAAAGACATACAGAAACACCCATGACCCGAGAACAAACATCTGCTTTTTACACAAATGTTTGCCCCGACTGGGGATCGAACCCAGGACCGCCGATCAAGAGGCAGCGTCACTACCACTCGACCAAACCGGCCGTCGTTATGTTCCAAGAATGTGCTCCATTCTGAAAAAGAATGACATATTTCATTGTTAACCGAGAAGATACATATCCAATCGCAGGGAATATTTTGTTATGTTGTTTGTGGATTAGTTATATCTAGTATAACTAAATAAACCAGAACATTAATGAAAATAAATCTCTGACATGCTGCTGGGTAGTAATAACTAACATTTTATTCATTTAAAAGCAGCAGGTACAGTTTTAAAGTACAGTGGGTAATAAATATGCCTATTGGGTTTCTTCATGGGACAGACTGTCAGCCGACTCACCCTGCACTAGGAATAAATCTGTATTTCAGTGGTAAGACATCTAGTCAGTTCACGTGAGGCAAGGTTATGGTACTTATAGTTGAGTTGTTGTACAACTGAATAGGTACTTCGCTAAAGGCTTAACCAATTTCCAGAACTAGTAAATAAAAGTGAATAGATAGATTCTCAAATATAGAATAGAATCTTTAATCCATGGAATTGGTACATTTTGAGTTGCATCAAATGGGGCAGTTCTGATTTTTTTATATGTTGTATATAATGAGGTGGTAATGACAAATATAATTTTTCCACCTCGAAAGCCTTCCGGAACATTGTAAAATTCATGAAAAGCCATTAAATTTTTGATAATTTTTCAGTTTTTGCCATTTTTTACCACCAAGTACCTGTTTTACGGTAGAAGTCACTATGAATTCTTTTAAAGTAGACTAAATTTGCAACAAAATGAGAATAGTTGGGTCTCGATAAGCTGAATAGTTTCAAAGATACAGCTGTTCAAATGTTTGCAAAATTACAAAAAAAAAAAAAAATTTTCGAGTTTTTACTCTATTTCATTATTGATCTATTTCACGGCATAAATTCATATACGTTTTTAAAGAAGACAATTTTTTTAACAAAACTAGACCAATTTGATGTATTAAGATCTGATAGTTCCCTAGCTACAGCTGTTCAAAGTTGCTGAGGTGAGTAAATAAAATGAAATACGACTTATGAAATAAGCATTATAATTTTAAAAAGAAATAATTACAGCATAAAAATTTTAAGACTGTGTTATACATATTATCTTTGCATGTGGCGGTTGAAGTTGAGGTCGTCACAGGAGTTGTATTATTAGTTTTTCTTGTATATCTTTGATGGACCAGGCTGAACCTCTAAATCGACGGTACACCTTTTGGGAGCTTGCTTCGGTAGCATTTCGTCAACGACCAGCTCAGGCAGGTCGAAATCGTCATCTGATGGTGGGTCATCGATGGTAGGTTCATCAATGTCATCACACATCAGGTCTGGTTTGTTATCACAAGATTGGCCGCTGCAGTGGTTGCAAACAGCCGAGCATTTGAGTCCTGCTTTTCTGCAACCACAGCTGCTGGTACAACCTTTTTTGCAGTTGCAGGAAATCATGTTTAGTAGGGGTTGAGGAGCTGGTGGTTTCGTCATCAGTTGAGGAATGAGGCCTCTTGTGCTCCGCATCTCTAAATTGTATTATTTAAGAAATTTTGAAAACATTTGAACAGCTGTATCTTTGAAACTATTCAGCTTATCGAGACCCAACTATTCTCATTTTGTTGCAAATTTAGTCTACTTTAAAAGAATTTATAGTGACTTCTACCGTAAAACAGGTCCTTGGTGGTAAAAAATGGCAAAAACTGAAAAATTATCAAAAATTTAATGGCTTTTCATGAATTTTACAATGTTCCGGAAGGCTTTCGAGGTGGAAAAATTATATTTGTCATTACCACCTCATTACATACAACATATAAAAAAAATTAGAACTGCCCGATTTGATGCAAGTGAAGACCCCTTTTATGGTACGATTTCCATGGATTACTTGTATTATGGCAATCTGCGTGATCGCACTTCCGCCAACTTCACGTTGTAGAGAGAAAATGCACGATGGGGAAAGTAAAAAAAAAAAAAAATTTAAACAGCTAAGAGGAGAGAACTTAAGTGAATTATACACAAATCACAAAAAACAACCCAAAGAAAAATAAGTATCTAGCTACAATTTTATGTTATTGGCAGATATAAAGTTAAGAAGGATATTAAACATATTATTATCAGGAAGAGATAACAGAAATGAGATATTCACCGGAAGGGGAATATGAGAGGGAAGAGCGTCAAGAAGAGAAAAAGACAGTTTTGGACAGGAGAAAAAAATATGATCCAAGGTCCCTTCATCAATACCGCATTCACATAAAGAGGAGTCCCGAACCCTAATCTTCGTCAGATGAACCGGAGAACTGCAATGACCCAGTCTAATGCGACACAGTGAGGATGTAACCCATATGTGTTGCCACAATTCCGTCAATATCATGTAGCGCAGAACACTTCACTTTATAATAAATGGCAATCAGCCATTTTGTGAAAAAATTGTGGATAAGAACTTTTTTGAGTGACACCCAGGTGACACCTTTAACACTCTCATGTTTTCAAAATGGTTCAATGATAATCAATGGAAAAGTAAACGAAAAAATATTTTTTTTCAATGACTATCAACGTCTGACCCTTTTGGCGGAGGCTGTCAGACAACTTGAAAGACTTCTATAATTATTTAATTGTTATCTTTTTTGGTGACCCCAGTGTCATTACACGGTTACACATTACTCTCTCTGCTCTTTGTAGCTGACCCACGTGATGGAAAGTTTTGAATTTGAAAATTACAATAATAGGTACAGTGTGTCCAATTAAGAATAATGCGTTACAGATTTTATGGACTTACCTACTTTACTCAGTGGTTCACCGAGAGCAATTCCATTTTCAGGGAAGAGACATGGGTAAGAAAAGCGAATTCTCTTGCCTTCTTCATCGAATTGGGTTTTGTCAAAATGTTTTTGACAAACGCGTTGTTTCAACAATAGCTCTTCAGAGAGTTCAAGGAGTATAGGATTCGTTGGCACGAGAAAAGATTTACATTATACTGTTTTGCACTACATTATACTTTTTACTGTTGAATAAAAATAAAGTATAGAAAAATGCTGTTTTCAGCATCAAAGGTCTTTTTTACCAGGCCATAAATTCCAAAAGAATACTTGCACTTTTTATTGATAAGGCTATTCTGTACCTTGAAAAATGGTTTGATTTAAAGACACCAACCGGCTGTGTTTAATAAGCTGTTTGTCATTAAAATCTTTAGTCACATTTGACCCAACTAAAAAAATTGCATGAATGCATTATATTCATAATTATTAAACTTCAAATTAATTGAAAAAGTTTTACAAGAAAAAGATTTTATAGAAATGATAAGCGACCAAAAGTGGTTCCATTTGTTATCATTGTCAAACACAAACACTGACCAAGAATTTGTAAATATAAAGAAAATTATCTCATACCTATATTCTGCCCCTGCTACTTCAGCTTTCACTGAAAGAGTTTTTTCAGTCATGAAGACTAAATGGAGAGACGACAGAAACAAAGCGATGTTAAATTTAATTAAAAATTAACTCTTAATATATTTCAATTAAAATTTTGACTGTATCGAGGCAGAAAAAAAGTTTAAAAAGACAACAACTTAATAAAATATGCAAAAAGTTCAAATAAATACGTATTTAAGTAAAAAATAAAGAATACTGTTTTATTTTATCGAATACTGTTTTTTTTACATTCTCCCACCTTTATATACTTTATTTCATGAAAAAAAGTTGGCCACCCTAGCATGCACTCAACTCAGTGGCAAGACGTCATCATGACAGTTTGAAGTTATCTTGACATACAGCATGACGTCACAAGATGGCGAATTAAAGGCGATAGCAGCGCCATTTCGCAGCTATTGGTACTAACAGTGTTATAGGTCTGACCAAATTATTTCAAATGAATGAAGCGACAAGTGCCAAAGTTCACGGCGCAGCACGGTGCAGGGATTCCTCGGAATGAATCTCAGTGTTGCCGATGTAAAAAATATAATGGCAGCTGCATACTCGTTATTTTTGTTACGAGAATTTTTGAAAATAGTTCGTAACAAAATGAAGAAAATTTATTGACAAAAAACTGATGCCTGTTCATAATACTTTTCCATTTTGCTGTGATTCTACCCGTTTTGTCACGTTATTTTCAAGATTATTCGTCCCAAAATCTAAGTACCGTAGTCAGTTCGGCGCTACCCACGCTCACTTAGACGACTGCAGTTCCTTTGTTTATCGTATAGCTCGATTAAAACGTTTTTAGGTTCATTAGAATGTTGACAAGTGTACCTATTTTTTTAATAATAAGCTAAATTACCGTAATCCTAACGGTTTCTGTTCTTTTCACATAGTAAAAAAAGTTAAATTGTACAAAATTTTGTTTTTCGAAAATATTTATTTTGTTACTAGGTTTACACTAATGAATCTTTAGAATAAAACAATGTATATTAAATTATTTAACTTTGGAGTTAAATAAATTAAAAACCGTACAATCTTTTTAAATCCTTCACCAACATACTTAACCGATTTGTATAGTCAATTAACTAACAAAGTTTAGAATTATATAGCTTTTCGCCCGGGAGTTGTCACCAGCTGTTACCAAGACAGCTTTTCTATTGAATAAAACAATTTTTGAAATCGTTTTAGTAGTATTTGAGTTTATTCGTTACATACATACAAAAATAAAAATAAATATAAATGTAGACTGAGTGACTTTAAACCAGTTAGCGAAAAATAAAAAATATAAATTAGCCCACAAGAATAACTCTCTCCAAGGAAAATATAGGTTGAATTTTGAAAAAAAAAATGTATATCAAGTATACAACTTGTGCGATTTTTTTTCCTTTGTATGGAAAGTCATTTTTTTTTGTGAATTTCATAGTTTCCTTGAAAAGTTGTTCAGTTTCATAAGGAAGATAAGGTTTATTAAACTCTCGCGCGATTCTTGCACGTGTGTGTCGTAAATAAGCTCGCGACGGGTTAACTAATTTAAAGTCATGTGCTCTCTTTTGCTTGACCTCAAAACTTAGAATTAAGTATAAGGAATTTGTTTCGTGTGAACCAATACCACTGAAGGTAAAGGTGACTAATTAACACCAATTAGGTAGAATTTAATAGCGTTACACTTAACAGCTTCTCTATAATATTCAAATATAATATGATGCAGACTTCCAGAGTTGCTGGCTTACACGTGACTCATATTTAATAATACAGACAATATCAAAATATGCATGAAAACATTTGTGAGAATGAAAATATATTAAGATTTTACTTGTCCGGTCACGTAGGCCGACGAATGTGACCTCGCCGTAGGCATATTGGGGACCTTCTCTTGTGCTATAACCAACTCCGATCGTATCGTTTAATTAAATCAGTTTCAGCTTTATTTCATAGTCGACCAGTTTTTGGTGACTAAATAAATGCCTCGGCCTTGTACAGAAGACCAAAATTAGATCTTAAAAGTTATTACAAAATCCATGTATTTATGAAACTTAAGACTCAGACATAAGATGGCTTTGATATGAGTCTGATAAGAAAAAAAATGATGAACATGTTTCGGAGGCAAAGTAATATAAGATTTTGTTCGCCAGTCAATATTTACTTTTTAGTTACAATTTGGTATGGCTTTATTAATTAAACCATTTATAAAAGAAGGTTTTTACTACGAAGATTTTACAGATTTTATTTCCTGAGCCGTCGTTACACTTTACTGTGATCGCACAATCATGAAACTTGTGGGCGAATCGTTAACAATATTTTGTTTTCTATGGTATCAAATGATTGTAGTATCGAACCTATGTAATTTCTATGTAATTTAAGAGCACTGTAGTTGGGCTAATAAGCAATCTACGAATCAAATTATTTATTATCAGACCCATAGATAAATACATTACATACTAACATGTTTCCATATCAATTATAATATAATAACATTTTAACTTAAAATTACGAGCTAAACAGGGAATTAGTGTTCGTGCTCGCCTCCCTTTAGCGCCGGAACACTATTCCCTCGTGCCAGAAGTTTGCTGTACTATTTAGGATACGATACGATGCATGTTCTGCAGCATATGATTTAAGGTTGAAGGTAGTAAAACTTGCTTTCTTCGTACAGAAAAACTTTAGTTACTAACTTTTCACCGTAACTTCGAGAATAGTTACCAGTGATCTTGGAAACCTAATTCAGTCGTCGTCGCCTACAATTATTGGGTTTCTAACAAGGCTCTGCTGCGTGACACATGGTACAGTCAAAACGTAAGTTCGTTGAAACCAACATTCCGAAGTTCATAATATAATTGTAATTCCTAAATGAGTTTGTTTATAAGTACTCTGTTATAAGTAGACGCAAGACGACGGCTGTACAAAAATTACAAGGTTCAGATACATTGAATAATTATTTTATACTGCTTTTGGTAAAGTATTTGACATAATGTTCACATTCATTTTTGGCTCATTTGGAACATTGCGTGGACATAACACTTGAAAAGACTTGAAGCCTTAAAGACTTGACTTAAGATGAGGTGTTGGAAAATAATGGTTTTTTTTTGTAGAAGAATAAAACGAATTAAGAAGTATTAGAATTACACTCAGTTGCAAAAATGTTCATTAAAGTTAGAGCTTTTTTAAATGTTATGCCTACCTTGTTTAAGTCAGCAAGATGAAAAGAGACAGCATGACATTTAAAGAACCATTACTGGACGTAAGTACTGGGTGAAAACAAACCTCCTAGCTATATTCAAAATCCTGAACCATTATCACTCAAAGAACACATTTATGAAAAAAAAACTTTTTTTAAATATTTTTTTCAATAGGAATACTTCATTTTTTGCCTAAACGTTACTTCTACACCAGGTAGGCGAGGGGTGCGGGTAGCGCTCGGGGGACGCGCCCGAGTGGTGTCTACGTTTAGGAAAAAAAAATCCCCCCCCCCCCAAAAATAAAAAAAATAAGTGTTCAGTAAGTGATAGTGGTTTAGGATTTTCAATAAAGCTAGGAGGTTCTTTTTCAACTTGTATATCAAAAGAGAAGCTTGTTGAGAACCATCAAAAAAAGGACTCGTATTGGAAAATTGAGGGATCGAAAAACTGACCCGATATTCTGAATCTGCGGCCCAAAATACGGCCAGACAAAGAATATGGTCGGAATCAGAGCAGTTTGTTCGCCGCCGTATCTTGAATCCGCCATCTTCAAAAAATTACATCAACAATATGCGTCATGATGCCCTCTATGACATTAGATTAATCTGTAATTGGTTAGGGAATAGGTCGTTTATTTTCTGTGCCACCATACAAAAAATAAACGATTTGGATTTAGAAAAAAATATATTCCATATTCTATATAATATCCATATTCTATATATCCATATTCTAGTCTGTAGACCTAGACTAGAATATGGAATGACATTTGTTGGAACATCCCAAGTTAATTCCCAATGGTTCGGGTGAGAAGGTGACTCTCTTACTGATTAAAAGAGTGGAATCGGGATATTTTGGAGTTTTCTCAAACACTTCTTGGAGTACCCTTTACTCTTTTCATACATTGTTTTCGCCCATATCGGTTTTTAAGTTTTCCGAGTTGGACGCAATCTTAAAATTTGAGTAAAGAAGCCAAAATTTGGCTTAACAACATTCAGCATCAGATTCAGCAAGCTTAATTACTTCGGTAAAGTCATGTTACCAAAATGCGGATTAAACTGAAAAGGAGAACGATTTATCAGGACTAACTACAAGAGCGCTAAGAGAAAGAGAGCCATGTATTAAGGTTACAGCTAAATAACATAAAGAGAAATAATTCGAAGACCAAATGTATCGTATAGCTTAGCCTTACAAGCTACAACACCGGTGACCGGACACACTGTATATTTAAATTGCATCTGTCGTAACTATTTATAAGCACACGAGGTAAAATCAATTATACAACAGATGCTAGCTTACTCTCGTTAACCGTTTTAGGTGAATACTCGTAGAAACAATTACAGATTTCAGAGAACGGTTGTATTGTGGCATAACGAAGGCAACGCTCTGGCGCTGACACGGCCGGGAATGGAAATTGATTTACAATCGCTTTGCTTCACAAAGATAGGTATGTAATCTAAGTATAAAAGAGTTAAATCTCATGCTAAAAGCTTGAGATTTGACTTTTGGCATTGAGTAAATTATTGATTACTGTTCATGCTACCAGTTTTTTTAATCATTTAATTTAACATGAGTTGAGGAACTTAAATAGGTAAAGTTAAATACTTTCATGGATGAATTCATATCTACACGTTTTATCACTTCGTTTTACACATGAAGTGTTAGACAGGCATTCTGAGAGGATAAAAGTACTTTAGACCTTTATAATACTTAAGGATTTCACGCACGACATCAAGGAAAAGTTTTAGCACACCGCCAACTTAGAAAAAGTTGCACTTTCGAAAATGCACTTAATACAAAACCATCATAAATTAAAATCCGTAAAGGACGTCACACACAAAGTTGGAACCATAACTAAAATTCGGGTGCATTCTTCAGGTAAAAGACATGATTACAGCTTGAACAATAAATATTGAACACTATGAACATGGTATATATACCCATTTAAATGACAGACTAGAAACAAAAGCAAAAGTAAATGCAGAAATTTTTAAGGTTCTATCTTCGAAAGCCTCCCTTTTCCAAATTAGATTTTTTTAAGTGTATTTTTAGGGTTTTTTAAGTGACCTGGATTCTTTGCTCTCCAGTGTATATTCGGCGGAACCAGTTCCAACAAATATAGAACACAAAAAAGCAGTAATTTAAGCTATACAGGGTGTCCCAAAAAATAGTGTCACGCGGAAGTCCTGAGGTAGAACACCCCTTGGAGCATCCGAAACACCCCCATATATGTTCCGCGATTTTTTATAGTTTTCGAGTTATGAATTTTTTACTGAAATTTTGAGAATTATCGACCTGAACAACTTAAAAAATTCAAAATAAATTTAGGCCTTTTTTTTGAGATATTTTTTTTTGCAATTGTACTTTTATGCTGAAAATATTCGTCTTCGTAACTTTGATGAAAGTTTTAAAATAATGGTCCAAAGTAAAATAATTACAGTCAGTGAATTATGTCTTAACATTTCAACTTTAAATTTAAAATCTTAATAGGTAGCTTCATGGTTTCTAAGTGAGTTTAAAAACTTTGCAAGACTCTCAGCTTTCATAATCATTTTAAAAAAGTAGTACCTAATATGCTACTTTTGCTGAAATCGGACTTCAAAGACAGAGAGGTGAAAAACTCTTAAAATTTGCCATTTGATTACGGAGTTTTTCTTTGGGCAATTCATCGTTCCTTACGTTAATAAGCGTGTTAAATAATCAAAAATGACTACAAAAAAGCTGAGATCTAACCTTTTGAAAGTTTAATTTTTGACTCACTGTCTTGTATGATACTATGAAATTGAATGAATAACCTCTAAAAAGGGCAGGCTTAATGAAATAAAAAGTAACTGTTATTCATTAATCATTTTTCTTCAAAAAGTTTTCGAAATGTCGACCTTCTTGATCAATACAAATTCTGCATCGTCTAAAAAAGTTTTCTTTCAATCGAATAAACGCTGTTCTTTTGTTTTTTATTGTTTCTTTTGCTTGTTGAGTGCGATTACGATTTGGTGTTGTGATACTTACGGATTTCAACTATTTTGGCTTTCTCAACGGACTTTTCGAGCACATTAATTTGGTGTACTATGCCTTTTTCATCAAGAGATTATGCTCTTATGCATTTCTATTATGGCTATGCAAGAGGAAACACTTCTGAAGCAGCCAGGTTGTTCAGGGAGCAAGTACAAAATGGAGGTGGACCTCAGCCTGAAAATTGGCCTGATCGTCGAATGATTTTAAGAGTCAATAACTCTTACATGGAAGGGCGCGTACCAGGCACAAGATCTGGGCGTCTACGAGAAATGCACGACCCAAATACGGTCGAAACAGTGCTCGAAGAAGTGGCAAGAGATACATCGGTTAGTGTAAGAACCCTAGAACGCCGATTAGGAATTCCAAAGTCACAGGCACATCGAATACTCCAGCAAGAGGGTTTTCACCCATATCATATTCAAAAAGTGCAGCAGCTTAAGCCCGAAGATTAACCGAGAAGAGTGGCATTTTGTCAGGAAATGTTGCGGTGTCAAGCTGATGTTTTTTTTTTCAAAAGTATCTTGTGGACCGATGAGTCTCACTTTAAAACGTGTGGGATTTTTAACATCCACAATTATCATTCTTGGAGCATTGAAAATCCACACCTGACACGTGATTCTAACTTTCAAGAACAATTCAGCGTGAATTTGTGGTCAGGCATCATAAACGGGCAGCTGATTGGTCCGTTAGAACTACCTGACCGATTGAATGGCGAGTCCTACTTGGAATTTTTACGAGAAGATCAGGACAATTTGCTACAGGATGTGGACGTGTTAACGCGTAGAAACATGTTTTTCCAAAACGATAGTGCTCCATGCCATTACGTGAGCATTGTCAGAGAACATTTAAATGACAGATTTAGAGACAAGTGGATCGGGCGTGGAGGGCCTGTTGCGTGGCTCCCACGGTCCCCCGACTTAAACCCTATTGATTTCTTCATCTGGGGATATTATGAAGAATTGGTTTACGCTAAGCAAATTAGAAACGTAGCCGAATTAAGAAAAAAATTGCGACAAGCTAAAAAAACAATAAAAAGCAACAGAACAGCGTTTATTCGACTAAAATAAAAAAATTTTAGACGATGCAGAATTTGTATTGAACAAGAAGGTCGACATTTTAAAAACTTTTTGTAGAAAAATTATTAATAAATAATTAATAACATATACTTTTTGTTTCATTAAGCCTGCCCTTTTTAGAGGTTATTCATTTAATTTCATAGTATCACACAAGACAGTGAGTCAAAAATTAAACTTTCAAATGGTTAGATATCAGCTTTTTTGTAGTCATTTTTGATTATTTAACACGCTTATTAACGTAAGGAACGATGAATTGCCCAAAGTAAAACTCCGTAATCAAATGGCAAATTTTAAGAGTTTTTCACCTCTCTGTCTTTGCAGTCCGATTTCAGCAAAAGTAGCCTATTAAGTACTTTTTTTTTTAATAATTATGAAAGCTGAGAGCCTTGCAAAGTTTTTAAACTTACTTAAGAACCATGAAGCTACCTATTAAGATTTTAAATTTAAAGTTGAAATGTTAAGACATAATTCACTGACTGTAATTATTTTACTTTGGACCATCATTTTTAAAACTTCCATCAAAGTTACGAAGACGAATATTTTCAGAATAAAAGTACAATTCATGAAAATTTCATTGCACAAAAAATATCTCAAAAAAGACCTACATTTTTTTAAAAAATTTTAAGTTGTTCAGGTCGATAATTCTCAAAATTTCAGTAAAAAATTCATAACTCGAAAACTATAAAAAATCGCGGAACATATATGGGGGTGTTTCGGATGCTCCAAGGGGTGTTCTACCTCAGGACTTCCGCTTGACACTATTTTTTGGGACACCCTGTATATCCCAATGTTTAATTTAACGGTTGATGCCGCCAAGATTAAAAAGCGCTTTCGAAAAGAGCGAAAATTTTCAAGAAAGTC
Source organism: Aproaerema taeniolella (assembly GCA_949987775.1). Taxonomy (NCBI): domain Eukaryota; kingdom Metazoa; phylum Arthropoda; class Insecta; order Lepidoptera; family Gelechiidae; genus Aproaerema; species Aproaerema taeniolella. Next base: position 30,133,063 of record OX465242.1, on the reverse strand, counting down.
GACAGTCTGTCAAAAGTCTGTCTAAGGGTAATAAAGAAATAAACAGATCCCTGAAAAAAGTTTTACTACAGAAAGTGCAGCAGAAAGACATATATAAAGTACTTTTCTGTGCATCTATTAGCACCTACTTTGACTTCATCTTCTTAGCGAGTAGGTTTAGTCAAGTATGTGGCGGACTTGACTGGTCTTGTTGTCAGAGTTTCACTAAAAAACAGACTTCTACGAGTAGCTTTACCTACATAGAAGTTACGGAAGGTCGAAAATGCCTCGAATGGCTTAGATAAACTTTATCATCCTCAAGGTATGGGTAGATTACAATGTTTTAGCACGGGTAAAGTAAGACTAAAAATGTCTGTTTAGCGGCAAAATATGTACATATTAGACGAATAGGGACTAGATTAGCATCTTACCCTCCTGGTAGTAAGCAGTTCTGGTCCCTATCAAAGTCTGTCTAAACTAATTTCTGCCGTCCATCGTTGCCTCCCATGCAGAAACCTGATGGATCGTTAGCTCACTCTGCGAAAGAGAAAACAGATCTCTTTGCATCTCTTTTTGCGAGCAATTCTCGTCTGGACTCTGGCTCTCGACAACCACCGACTATGCCTCGCTGTGACTTCTCAATGCCGGAAGTCACAATACATAATAAAGAGGTCCGAAGAGCATTACAGAGTCTAGACGTGAATAAAGCGAGCGGTCCGGATGGGATACCTGCTAAAGTCCTGAGGCACTGTGGTCCTGAGTTGTCTCCCGTACTGACACGCTTGTATCGTCTCTCTCTCAGAACTAAAACCGTACCTAAGTCCTGGAAGCTTGCTAACGTGCAACCAGTACCCAAGAAGGGCAGTCGTGCTAACCCCTGTAACTACTATCCTATTGCCATCACTTCCATACTCTGTAAGGTTATGGAAAGAGTACTGAACAGCAAGCTGCTGACATACCTAGAAGCTAACGACCTGCTCAGTGATCATCAATATGGCTTTCGCCGGGGAAGATCAACTGGGGATCTTCTAGTGCATGTCACGCACTGCTGGGGCGAAGCCATCGAGAAACACGGTGAAGCTCTCGCCGTGTCACTTGATATCTCGAAGGCTTTTGACAGGGTTTGGCACGCAACTCTGCTAAGCAAGCTTCCTGCGTACGGCGTCCCTGCCAGTTTTTGTAGTTGGATTTCTGACTTCCTGAGTGAACGGTCGATCCGAGTAGTCGTTGATGGCTGCTCCTCTGACCTTATGGCTATTAATGCCGGAGTTCCTCAGGGGTCTGTTCTCTCTGCGACTCTTTTCCTGCTGCACATCAACGACATGCTTTTGCCTGGAGTGGTTGCGTACGCAGATGACAGCACAGTCATGGAGAGATATTTGTCTAGTGCAAGAGCTGGTGGGGATGAAATTCGAAATGAGAGGAAGGCAATGGTTGAGCGAGTAAACTCAACCTCGGGTCTTGTCTCTCAATGGGGTAACATGAACTTGGTGAGTTTCAACGCCACCAAAACCCAGGCGTGCCTGTTCTCCGCTAAAAGGAGTCCATTCAACTTGACTCCTACTTTCCGGAGTACATCTTTATCTATTACCGATGAGATAGAACTCCTTGGCATGAAGTTGTCTGCCAACCTCAAATTTGGTACCTCCATCGAGTCTAAGGCTCAGACTGCGGCCAAAAAGCTGGGCATCCTTAACAAGGTTAAGCGATACTTCACGCCGGATCAACTTCTTACCCTTTATAAGGCGCAGGTCCGATCGTGCATGGAGTATTGTAGCCACCTTTGGGATGGTTCGGCCAAATACCAACTAGCCGCTCTGGACTCGGTGGATCGCAGAGCCAGGAGGCTTATTGGTGATAAAAATCTGGTTAAGGATAAGCTACAAAGCCTAGCTCATAGACGCAAAGTAGCTTGCCTATGTGTTTTTTATAGGATGTACAGAGGCCAGCGCATCAGGTTACTCCATTTTCATTGCAAAACTGCTCTTATCACAACAGCACAGAGTGCACGCGTGTGGTAACCTGAGTTGCGGCCGTCCGTACTTCAGAGAGTGTGCTCAGAGGCTACATGAGCTCATTCTGCCCGCCCCTTTTTTCCATCGGACGTCCAGACGCACTGCGGGGTACCACCCTTATCTTGTCGAGATCCCTCGGATACGTACTGAGCGCTATTCTTCATCTTTTATATTGCGCACTGCCAGGGAGTGGAATTCCCTGCCGGCGTCTGTATTTTCGAGTTCATACAACCCAAATATCTTTAAAGTACGAGTGAATAGGCTTCTTCTGAGTGAGCTCGCTACATCCTCGAGCTAGATTGTGGTCAAAATCATAGGTCAAAATACGAAAAAGAAATTTTGATCTCTCATACAAAATGCGCTATATGCTGATGAAGTTTGTATGGGAACTCAAAATTTTTTTTTTCGTATTTTGACCTATGTTCCTGGGAAAGTTGTTCAGTTTCATGGACTGATTTACCACCCGAGAGGTTGAAAGAGATTTACCTAAAGCCCTGTATATCAATTTAGATTTTTTTCTTAATGAAGTGAGGCTATTCATGTGGATGAGTGGTTTCCGCAACCATTACCTCGGCGCTCGATGGATGCTTATGTATAATTATTTTATGACTAGATTCAAGCATGTAGTTGCGAGATACATTTAAACATACAAATAAAATTCTATAACTCAGTTCATAAAAGATGTCAGACAACAAAAACGGAGTGAAGCTATCCAAGTAAGTGCTCGCAACTGTATATGAGTATATTTATGTTTTATGCTTTATTGCGTGAAATTCCGTACAGATAGATGTACGTCAGGTTATACATTTGCACTACGAAAGTCAGCGCTATTACAAACGACACAAGGGCGACGTTAAGGTCAACATGCATAGCCTGATGTGCTGCCGTTAAATTTATTATATCGGACATCACAACACATATAAGAGGCAAGATTAAACAGTAAAACACGATCACGATACACTACAAAAGTGTCATAAGTTTACAGTAATGTGTAACAAAGGCGGAATTATCCCTCGGAGGTATTTCTTTTTGTCAAACTGTTAAGAGTACTAAAGATAATACATCCTCTGTACTGTTTAATTCTAGATATGCATATTCACGCCTGTTTTCCAATGGGGTAGGCAGAGACGAATTATTGCCCTAAGATTAAGCCAAGTACTCGGAGGGAATGTGATGGGTAACTAAAGGGGCAATTTATCAGAAGCATTTCCATGCTCCGGACTGCATGTTACATGATAAAGCTAATTCCATTTGTTTTCGGTTGACTACAGTCCCTAAATCAAGTTCGAGACACTTGACTGTACCTATACAATAAGAAGTGACAAATCATCATCATTGTCGGTCTTGGATGTGTTTGCATTATACTAGTCATTAAGTTAGACCAGAATAATTAACGGTCAGCAGTTTGGTTACTTTGAAAAGTTGGCTATTTACATGAGAGTGAACACATCTCTTTAAGAGTGTCGGAGAATTAGAGGAAGAATTGTCTGATGGATTATCCTTGTAAGCTGTGGAGGTATTTTTTTCTGTGTTGTGCGTTGTTTAGGCGTAACTGATGACGCAACGAGATACGTTAAAAGTAACGGAAGTTATGTATTTATACCTAAACTCTTATTTAATTGATATCTTTTTCAGGAAAATGATCGTTTAATTTTTCTTCCCTGGACAAAGTTGTGTAAAGTAGAAGAAAAACAAATGAAATATCCAAAAAAAAACAACAAAAATGCGGAAAAAGCAAAAAAACATGCATTTTTGGTGTAACTTAAACCGGAAAATTTCTCAACCGGTTTTTTTACGGTTATGCGATTTTATTGTAAAAAAATTAGAATCCAAAATATAATCCATACAACTATATATTTTTTTAAATCGTCTTTTTACTCGCAGTGGAAAATTTTTCAGTCTGTTTTATTTATTGATTTGAGTACAAAGTTAACATTCTTTTCAACTGGAAAAATATCCAAAAATAATATTATGCATAGACAAGACAATTTAAAATATTACAAATAATACAATTCGATTCAATTGTCAGCCAGGGCCGCATTTAGTATTATTTACCTATAGAGCATTTTTTATAATCGACTCTCAACCCAAATATCTTCATTTTTCAACTATCTTCAAAAAAGAAGGTTATCAATTAGATCTGTGTGCCTGTAATATTTTTAAAATTGTACAATATTCACATTATATGCTCATAGGTATATTAGTATATTCTTCATCTATTATCGTATACTAGTCTATTCTTCCCTGCTGGACCAGGAGCGAAAGCTTTTTTTATTTGAACAATTATTAGAATATCAGATACATACAATATCTTTCAGGTATCGTTTAACCCTACCGGGTATGTCTCGATGTCTGGAATGATCCAGCTGCTAACTCTTCCTAGGCATACTGTAAAAGTCAGTAAAATGGATTTGAGGGTGGTGTGAGGTGTCTACTGTGGGCGAAAAGCTGATAACCTGCCACCACTGTAAACAAGTTCCAAAGTAATAACCAGTATTTGTCGACAGTAGAATATAGGCGTGAGTGTATGTTTGTATGTATTATGCTTATGTGCCAAATAAAACCGTCTGTATGTATGTTTATCGTATTAGGATTATTTTTTAAATTGATTTAAAAGCCGCTTTGTCAAGTGGTACAAGTACAACGCTTGCCTCTTGATCTGCTGGTCCTGGGTTCGAATCCCTGCAGGAGCAATTATTTACCCGTGCCACATATGTTTATATATTTGGTTTTGTGTGTGTCCCAAGGAACCCACGACACAAAAGAAACCTTAGTGTGGGCCTTTGGGTGTGTTAAAAAACCTTAGGAAACAGTGAAAATTTCATCAAAATCAGTTTAGTAGTTTTTTAGTACGATTTTAAAAGAAAGAAAAAAAATATTAAAAATCAATGAGGAAACCTTGACTTCTCATATTAAATCCTTTTTATACATGCTTTCTCCGGATGTGACACCACCAGTGGCAGTGCAGTGTTTCGTCAGGGTAAAAAAAAATGGAGACGTTTTAAAGTGCCAGATTACAAGATCTGTGTGGACCTATTAAAGATTCTAATGCAAATGGACAAACAATTGTCACATCTGGAGAACAAATAATGGCGTCTTTATAAACAGGTGGCACAACCAAAACGCTACGAACACTTCGCTCGATCGGTAACAAAAAGTAAATTTAATCTTGCATGCCTACCTCCGACATCTGGTGCTTGTGAACTATATGTGCTCAGAACTCACTGCCAAGTGCAGTCATGGCTTGGCATAAACAAAGAACCGACAGATTGGGGTTGGAATTTTGCTCAAAAATTTATGCCATTCCCTACCCTTGATAGTCCCCCCGCACCTCCAGCAATATTTTCTGTTGTTTCTTGCAAATGTAAAAACACATGTGGAAGGAACTGTACATGTAAGAAAGCAGCACTAAATTGTTCTGCAATATGAGGTGACTGCAGTGGGAAACCTTGCACTGGTGATATAATCTTTGAAGAGGCTGACGAACCAGAACATGACGTCGTTGCGAGGGAAAATGCCGCAACTCTTACTAATGTTTCTGAGAAACTTCACGACTCAGATATATTTGTAAGTGAATACGAAGGTGAGTGTAATGAAGCGTATACCTATAATAAAGAATACGACATTCCTACCTTTGAACAAACTACTACATCAAATTAAAAAAAAAATATTAAGTAATTAAATGTTTAAAAACATTAAAATATTAATAATTAATAATACGAGGTGATGCTGAACCTTCAATCTATATTCAAAATCCTGAACCAGAATCGTTTACAGGAGAAATTTATAAAAAAAACGAAATATTTTTTTATAGAAATTGTAGTCCATTGTTTTATGCGCAAACTTTGTATGACAATTGCACTATGATAGGGAGCAGGAGAGGTGCAGTGTCATACAAAGAATCGTCGCTATTAAAAAAATTTAGAAATTATTTTTTTTCCGAATGTGTTCTATTAACGATTCTGGTTCAGCTAGAGGGTTTAGTATCACATCATATGTAGGTAAAATTATTATAATACTTTTATAATTAGACTAGCATCCCGCTCGGGACTTCGTTCCCGTGGGAATTCGGGAAAATTATGTAGTTTATGTTACGCAGGGATAATGTGGCATCCTAATGGTTAAAGAATTTCTGAAATCAGTTTAGTAGTTTCGGAGCCTATTCGTTACATACAAAAATACAAATCTTTTCTCTTTATAATATTATAGTATAGATGTGCTACATACAGAATTGTTGAATTGTCACTTTCTCAAAAAAAAAAATGTAAGACGATTAAGACCGGGTGAGGTTTCATATTTTCATCTATATTTCTGGAGGAAAAATGTTTAGTGACATGGGTTGATTCACATCGACAGTTTTTTGATAATTTAAGATCACCCAATACGTATTTTGGAATAACTAAGACGAGTGATTACTTTCTCTGCGGTGATGGCATTAATAAGTTGATCAGCAAATCTTTAATTTTGAATATATTCCTTGCTTTTTTGGATATTTTGACTAGTTTGAAGTTTCATCAAATAATGTAAGCTGCTTGTCGCTGGACTCGCTGGCCACATCTGATAGCTGTGGTCTATGGTCTGTTTGGGTTGATTCTGGCATGTAATATATCCTTTAACAATAATCTTAAAATATGTGATTTGATAATGTACAAGAATGATATCGCTGACCATTATTGCCTCGTATAATGAGTTGCCTTTGGAAAATCTGGCAGAAAGTATAAGTTTAACGAAATTTCTTCTCCTAGCCTAACAGGTAGTTAACGCCTCCGTCACCACTTTAACTCGTGGCACTTCAACTTCACATTCGCGATCTAAGAAAAGGTATGGCAGTTCCAGAAGTACACCCACACAACCTCCGCCAGACCACCCTGCATTGCTTTTACCATTATATTTACTGGCAGAATATCAGCGCTACACTGCTGTAGCATGAAGGCTGAGACAGTGCCTATTAAAATGACATTCAAATAAATGGTTTTTATAACAAAAATAAAGTTCATGTCATTTAAATAAATTTTATCTCTTTCTTTCTTCTACTGTTTCAAAAAAGAAAAAAGTGAAACGCTGTGTACTTTCAACTCAGAAAACCCCTTAAGGCAGTCAAAAGCAGTGGCTAAACGTCTACCCTTCTATTTCAAACCGCCTACATATCGATGACCGTACAGTATAACGGTTCCGGTTCCGACCTATTTCTCTAACTAGCCAAAGAACAAAATTACATCAAATTTCTAGATCTCATTAAATACATATCTGAAGTTCCAAAGCAACAAATTTAATGAGATGAGTATGTTTTGTACAAAGTCAAATGTACATACATTGAACGTAATTCCAACTTTGGCTGAAGGGAGTTTGGGGTTTGCTTCATGGTTAGATAAGTAGGTCAAGGGGAAGCCAAACCTAAAAACATATAGTATAGATATAGACACATAATTATATGTATGGTCGTGTAATGTTGAATAAAGCGATAAACTGAAAATACCATTAAACAATTTAGTCATCTAATGATTGTAAAATTTTATATTTCATGTTAAGTTGTTAACGATAATTCATTATTTATTGTGAAGGATTAGAATTCAGTTAAGTAAATTTATGTTAAATTAAAAAGTATTTCATAAATTTTCATTTATGAAAAACAACCATCCATAAATGGGCTTCATTAAATTCTTCATGAATCTTGCTGGAGCTCAAGCTACTACTGTAGGCAAATGTTTTTTATATTTTTTTATCATAAGATGGGTTAACTCTTGACCTCAATCTTGACCATAAAGGTCAAAGATGAGGTCGACGATGGAGCGAGTCAACCCAGAAAATGCCTATAAGGGCACTGGTACTCCCACGCACCGACGGAACACAGCAAGCTGCTTGGCGTCGGACTTCGGTAGAAGGGTGGTTTACAGATCTTACCACACCGCATGAGACCATAGGACGATTCATTCAGAAAAAAATCAGATTCAGAAAAAAATGAAGTGTCTTTGCCTGGGATGGATTACTAGGGGGCAGGTCTCATTTGTGTTTCCTTAGCCGCCTCTTACAAAACCCACGGAAAGAGATGGGGTAGTGTTATTCTCAACCGATCACCACACGGCAAATGTGGTTTCAGATAAAGTTCTAGTGGATTTTCGGAAGCTATCTATAATTATGTTTATTCACATGGAAATTTGATTCATCAGAGAACCATATTTTATTGAAGCTCCAAAAACAATGTTTCGTTGTTCTGCAAAATTTTACCCTTTTAGCTGGATCGTCGGGTTTCAGTACTTGCACAATAACAATTTTGTACCCGTAAAAAAAGTGATCTTTGCAAATTATGGTATGCGTGTAGTTAGAAGCCTCACAGACGAATTTTGTCACATCAAGCTAGCAGACACACTAAGAAATACAGTTCGTATTAATTTGACTTATAAATTAAAAAAAAACTGACTAAATAGTGACTTCTAATACAGGAACTTTCAATATATCAGTGACGCTGCTAGCTTGACGCTTTTGCAAGAAACGGGCTGGAATTTCAATCAAATAAATACACAAAAAAGTTGTTCCTGAAATAGTGATTCCTAGGATTAATTTCAAAAAATAATTCTTCTTTACTACTTCCAAAAACATAAAAAATAATTCTTTTTTAGCGATGATAGCTCAGTTGGTAGACTTGTAATCGGAAGGTTGCGGGTTCAAATCCTGGTGCGGGCCTGTGCCACTAAATTCATCTTTTTGGATTTATGTACGGATTTCTTATTATCACTTGCTCAACGGTGAAGGAAAACATCGTGATGAAACCCACCTGTGCAAAAAAAAATATTTTCGAAAAACGAGCGTTCCACCAACCCGCGTTGGGCCGGCGTGGTGGACTATGGCCTAAAATCCCTTTCGTGTTACGGAGGGAGGCCCGACATTATTCCTATGTATGACGTTTGAATGGTTTAAAATTAATTTTAGTAAAGTGGCGAGTACCTTCGCGCACAAAAGTGATATATATTTATTAATATATTTTTAACCGATTAAATACATGCTTATTTACCTACTCATTTTGAATTTAGAATAGTGTTATGAGTGTGGGAGAAGGAATTGCATACTTTCAATTACATCTACGTACTACTATTTCCATGAAGAATCCTAAAATTAAGGTTCCTTTAACGAAATATTTAGTTTTTTATTTGAGAGCTAGCGTGTTGGTATGAACAGTATCGTACTTTTAGGTGAATTACTAGTAAAACTGTGATAAAAAATAATAATATAAACTATTGAATTAAAAATAAGGGTATAATTTAAATCAGTCGGTAAGTATAACAATTCGGTCACGCTGACAAAATAGTAGAATAAAATGCCCTCCGGCCGCCATAGAAACTGAGTTTCGCAACCAGTTGTCAATAGTGATAAAAACGATTTTTTTCTTGCTTCACAACCAGCGTAGAACCAGTTGTAAAAAAGAAAATTATTAACTGTTGTTATGCAACTTACGATTACTGAAAATAAAACAATATTTTTGAAGGATATCTAGATTCACAATCTATTAAAACTCCTTAAGGCGACTACAGCACCCGATAAAGGCAGCACACATAGGAATAGTGCCATCTCCGTCTCTCAACAGGCCTGGGCCGGAAGTGCGAACAGTGACGATACACGAAGTTTACGGACTAAGAAATCGTACGTGCTTAAAAACATGTTCGAAAGTTAGAAAAATGAGATTTTATGATTATTTATGAAAATGCGTTAACTACTTATCGAGAGTGTTCAATCACGAACATTTTGATAGCAAATTCAAGTTCCTGTGTGCATTTTACTATCGTTTTTACAGCTTAAAAGATACACAATATTGATATTTAGAGGTGACTTTGTAAGCTTTTTCTATCAAACCAAAAGTGCTGAATCATGTTTTCAGCAAACTACTTATCTAGTTTATGTCCTGAATATTACCGTAGTATTTTTTTCGATTTAATGCAGTGCGTCATGCTTATCTACGCAACATAAAATCGTAATTTAGGTACTGTAGTCGCCTTAAAGAAAACTGCTGTTTCTTTACCATATTGCGAGGCTTCTAACGTCTTGCGAACTGTTGCCTAAGTTGATATACTTTGCGAGAAGAGATTTGCTTTGCGCTAGGAGATTGCGATTATGATGTGTTTGACGATCTATAGGATCAAGAAAGCGCGCGTTGCGCGCCCGCGAAGGGGCTTAGTCCTGACTACAAGAGGATTGACTAATTCATTTTAAGTCCATTTCCGATTATTCTTAAATGTCCGAGACGCCCGACAAACGTTGCGTCATAATAGATAACAATCACTACTTGGTTGATAAGGTGAACCTTCGTACAATGATTGAACTAGTTATCGATGCTAGAGGAGACATAGATCCAGAAATACTACGTAAAAGACAGGCAGAGTCCGCAGGTATTGTAACTTCCTGTGATTTGGATACATCCCATAAACAGATAGAGCTTCAGAGAGGGAAACCCCAAAAGAAGTAAACCAAGAAGTCTAAAACCACTAAGACAAAGGTAACCCTTCCTACCTATCCAGTTACATCGACAGATCCGAAGTCAAAGAAAGATGACGGAACAACCACTACCGGTTCCGCCACAATCGGATTAACAGCACCAGGTCTCGACAAGAATGACCAAAGTCCGGCCCTTTTCACGAATCCGGAATTTCATATGCATTTCAGCCAAGGGAGGAGTAGACGATAAATCTAGAAATTGACGTCGCCAATATAAAACTGATAGCATCATCCGTACACTCAGCTAAAGAATACTCACTTGGTGGAATCCTTGTCAATCCACTATCCAAAGACAATTTCGCTAGAGAAACACAAACTCTAATCCTGAAGAGACTGCAAGACGTACTCGAGGCGTTTACTTGCCAGCGACTTACCGACTTCTTGACGTCTTGACGTAGATTTCAAGTCCCACAGCCGAAAGGAGAGCTCCTATACTTATTAGGAAATTATAATGGTCCTTGGAACGGTATCCAGCTACTAACCCACCATAATTCTTTACAGTTGATGGAGCGCTATTGAGCACGTTTGTTTCATTCTGTGCTCTAGCAGACATGTACAAGATTATTCCGTTCCCGAAGCAGTCATACACCTATGGATTACCTTTAATGCTTCTAGCAAAGCAAGAGGACAATTCCGAAGGTCAAGTTAGACGCATCAGTATGTTGCCTACTTCAGCTGACAGTTTCCTCAGATTCGTACACGTAGAACTGTTTGAGTTCACCATTCACGTGGGACGAGTGTCAGGTTATCACAACTGACCTAATACCGATATCACACGGAGTGACCGACACACGGTCCTACATCACGAGATCGAATTAAGCTTGCGTCTTTCACCTCTATATGTAAATAGTAGTTTATAGTTTTATTACTTATCATTTTATTTACTTAGATTGAGAGGATGATTACCAGGGTAATAACACCAGACTTTATTCAATTATATTTAGTAGACCAATAAATAAGGTCATGATTTATTAAATCTATTGTGCTTTTCCTTGTCAGAGTTGACATTTGTAGGTTATCGATATTAATATACTATACTCTCAGATTACACTATTTATGCTAAAATATTCTTGTCAGCAATCGAATCATGACTAGTGTACAAATCAGTGCATTTATTACTTCTTTGTGACAAATATGATGAAGATGGAGATATAAGGATAATTGTATTTTGTATAAAAGATAACATTACCAAAATTAGAAATTTCAATCACATCTTCGCTGATAGAACTTTTAGGAGTAGCCCAAAAGATTTTCAGCGACTGTATAATATACACGGTTATGATGAAAAGAACCATATAATAACACCTTTATTTCTTGCATTTGTTACCAATAAAAAAAGAAATACTTAAAAATTTTTGTTAAGACTGATCAAGTCTCAAATTCTGGATTGGGGGCCAGATAAGGTGACTTTGGACTTTAAAGTTGCCTTAATTAATGCATTTAAACAAATATTTCCCAAAATTTTATTTAAGGGATGTTATCATATACCTTAAATAAAATTTTATGAGGTCTATGTCCAGCAATGGACGTCTTGCGGCTGACATGATGATGCTATCATCACTACCGTTCTATATGGAAAAAAGCAAAGTGACTAAAAATAACATCAAGACTACAAAAAAGCGGTATCTCGAGATGAATTGGTATCTCTCGTTTACCAAAAAAATCTATAGAAGAAGGATATCATTAAACACAAAAAAAGAATACATGGAGATAAATTAATAAATTGAGGTGATAAATGATTTAAAAAAGGTCAGTAGGTCACTGGATAGCAATTATAAGTTCTTTTGTAATATCATTTAAAAAATATATGAATACTTTCGATAGTCGACTGAAGATTTAAGTTTGTTGAAATTAATGCAAGGTGTCCTTTGGGGGCAGATAATAAAACAGCTGGATTCTTCTTCTAACACCAATATAATCAAAAGACTATTTTTTCTTCGTTATAGTATTATTTGCATTTACATAACATCACAGCTGAAAAACTAAGACACCTGCTTAAAAAGTGCTATTGCACGCCTATCATCGAATACATTTATTCCGCGAGCTAAACACAATTAATCCGCAAAGATCAAACACTCAATTCTCAACGAATAATCACTGAATACACCACGATCAAACAATGAATGGCGCAAGGCCAGATCTTCAATCATTTCGAATCATGACATCGAATACCATTTCAAACCTTTGAAATTGATATTCGAATTATCTTCTTCGAAATGATCGAATGAGAAAGAAGTTGCGTTATGCCCGATCCTCCGTGAAGGTCTGCATACCACATTACCTACATACATAGTAGAGTAAGTAAGCAGGCCAAAATAAGTTGGATTTAAAAGATTGGATTAAAGCAAGCCACTTCATAACGATGTTCCTTAGGTTTAAAATAAGCCGACAAAGATCGGTAGCCCTCGAAAATAGTTACTTAAAAAAATATTACCACTCATTTATAGCAACCAGGTTGAGATTGGTATGGTTTTCGTATAATTCAACGACGAGGAATTCAGAACTGGTATTTATTTTTCATATATGTGCAATGGTTTTTGAAATAATCGCAAAAACGTAAAATTGTTATCACAAAAAAAACCTATCGCAGCCTATAATTTTTTATTTAAGAGACATAAGTGTTCAAAAAATACCCAAATGTAGCCTATTTAATGTAAATTTTTGAAAATATAACTTTAGAAGGGGTTTTCATAAAGAATTATAACAAAAAATCTAGAATCCGACGTGGCGGACGGATTATTTGAGAGAAGTTTTTTTTTTTTAATCAAAGAGAACTTTATACTCTGGTCGTTGTTATGATACTGAAGCATTTATTTACTTTTTGATCTATATTTTAATTTTAATTTTTGTGTTTTTTTTTTTTCAGTGTGTCAAAAAAAACCGATTTTCATAGTCCGTAGGCCACCCAAGATACCGGTATAATTTGGGGGTACTAAGATTCCTCTTTACAGAAGTTAAACAGGTTTATCACGATGTTAAAAAACCATTATTGCCATCGCAACGTTGTAGCTAATAGAAATGGCGGCCAATCCAAGATGGCGAATGTCAAGTTTTAAAAATGAACTTTATCTCGAGGAGTTTTTTTTTATTATGAGATAGGTTAACTCTTGACCCCAATCTTGACCAAGGTGATAGATGAGGTCGACGATGGAGAATGTTAACCCAGAAAATGCCAATTAAGGCACTGGTACTCCCACGAACCGACGGAACACAGCAAGCTTTTTGGCGTCGGACTTCGGTAGGAAGGTGGTCGTGAACCAGACGGCCCTTAACAGAGCCTACCACACCGCATGAGACCATAAAGACGCCACCTCAGACTAATAACAAACTGAGGTGTCGTTGCCTAAGATGGACTTCTAGGAGGCAGGTCTCGAATAGTTAGATCAGTACTCGACCCTAAAATCGCTAATTCATCACTTTACCGTATTACTTAGTCAGTTGGAGTATGTGGACGGACAGTCTTCGTATCTCGTCAGTTTATAGAGGTAGTTTCAGTCGCAGCACAATCCTAAAAACTTGTGCATATTATGTTCTCATATAATAAATCTATTATATTTATCGAGCTGGATCAGAGATTACACAGGATGACCCAGGGGCTGACGTCCAAAACAAAAATTTGGATGCCCCGTGCCAGGGGGCATTCCCATGTATGTTCCACGATTTTTTGTAGTTTAGAAGTTATTACACATTTAATGAATTTTTTGAAATTTTTCAACCAGCATTGAATTTTATTTTTTTCTCTTTAAGTTTAGGATTATTTTGAAAAAAATCCTTTGTGACAGATAATGAAGAAAATATTAGCCACCATCTAAAAAAATTGGATGTCCCTCATCATTACGCAACAAGGTTTAAATTTAACTTAAAAGTTAAAATTGGCACTTCAGCGAAATCTTTTCAAAACTTCAAGTTTGTAAAAAAAATATTGTGATGGACCTGCAGGTTTCAAACGGCTTTTAAGACTTCGGAACATATTCAGCTTTATGAAACAAAACAAAAAAAATAGTACTTAATGCGGCTTTTTTTACGGGACCATCGTAGGCGGTTTCCTAGTAGTAATTACATAGAACGTAGTGTTTCTGAAAATACCATAGGGACGATCGATGACTGAAAGAAAAAAAAAGAGTTATGCCCACCCCACAAGGGATATAGCGTAAAGATTGAGTAATAGTTATAACTTGTCTAAGGTTCATTTACAAGCATGTTAACAACTTTTTGGGCAAATAATTTCGGAATAATTACTAGATGTAAAGGGGGGGAGGGGGTCAAAAAACCATTAAATTCGTGTGACGTAATTTATGGATGGCCCCTAAACTCGAATTCCATATGTAAAATGTCTTGACATGTGTATTCATATTGTATTCCATTATAGAGGCTAATACGATACCCTCTTGGTATCTCCTCTCCGACATTATTTACACATGTCTCGGTGGGCCGTGTCTTACCTACATGTATACGAGCGAGTTCATATGATCGTCCGCGTTTTCATGCAAGTTTCTATACAGGAACGATAGATATTTTATTTTTATGGGAACAGGGAGTTGTATACGCTATTCAGCGATTATGTTCGGGTGGTAATCCCCAAATCAGAAATTAAATAAAGAAGTCAAGTTTTATAAAAAACTGGGTTTAATCACAAAAATACAAAATTTTACAAAAATTCGACATACTTTATTCTTGGAAACCAAAGGGGGGTAAAAAACAACGTTAATTTAAAGCATAAACTTAACCAGATCAATCAATAAATAGGGTAGGCCTAGCAAGGTGTTCTTTGGGGCTATAATTACAGAAAATTAAATCCGTGCTAAATATGTTTAGAAGATTGTTTGGGAAAGAAAAGCTAATTAATTTAAAACAGTAATAATAACTCACAACTATAGAATTTTGGGGAATAACTAAATCCAGTCGGTATCTAAACCAAATAGAGGCTATTAATTCGTCGACGAATAAAATACCTACCTATTTGTTAGATAGCTAGATTATTACAAATAAGATTAAATAGGTTTAAAGTATGGATAGAGGGACTTATCTAAAGAATGGGGATCTTCATGGGGCCGGAGTATACCGCGTCAGAATTGTGTCAGGAACTGGTAGGGACGAACGGGTAATCGTCAATCGCCTTGTTTCCGTTTATCCCGCTTATAAACCGGCTTCGGGACCAGCCTTTAATGCGTAGACGTAAAAACACTGAAAATGTTGATAACCGCCGTTACACGAAAATTACTATATTTAATTATGCACGAATAAGACAAAACTGTTCACTAATTTAAGCTATTAATATTTATAATGACTAGATTATTCTGCCATGAGAATAGCCGTGATATTTACAGAAAATACATCGTTTACACTCCAAAATTTTTAGTCGAATCAATTGACAACTTCAAAAAAGCAAAAATTGAGAAAATTCTAAAATTTTAAAATTTGTTGAATGAAAAAGAAAACTAGGCTGGAAAGAATTAGTAAACAAAAAAGATCACAAGCAGAAATGCTGCAAGCTAGTAATAATAGTTCAATGAATGGGAATTACGTAAAACTTAGCTTAATACCAAGTCCTATCATGTTCCCGATATAATTTGTATATTCCATTAGGTTTGAATTCAATATAAGTTTATAACTCTTATTCAATTCCTTCAGGGGCATGTCGTTACCTTTAAAAAAAATCTATTTAAAGACTTTCACATCCACGACCACTTCGAAAAGATCTGACAAAAATAAAGATGTGATCATCAAATTAGACAGAAAGCTATTTGCCAATATATTACTCATAGCAGAAAACCGACGTTTGAATATGCTTGAAGTGTTCAGTCATCCTTTGGGACCTTTACCTTGGAGTATTTCTAACCCTGATGGAACTATGAAAAAACTATGAAAGCCATACTGGGGAAACACCTGGAAAGCTAAGTATCACCTACAAATGGAAACGTGTCTTCATCAGCTACGATAATTGATGGAATGGCATTAATTAAAAAATTGCATGGAGAGAATACAACATTTGATCAGTTATCTGATGCAATCCTCGATCGGGTTTTAAGCACAGCCTATCATAGCAATCGAATAGCCAAGTTTAAAAAAAATCATTTTTTAGAAATTAACAAAAATATGAATTAAAATGGTGCTTGAAGAAAAACGGATATTTCATTTATACGGGGTGGTCCAAATAGTGACGTTCAAAACTTTTTTTAGATTTCTCACCCCCGGAAGAATTTTCTACCAGCGCTACTTAAAAAAATCATAAATACTTTAATAGTAACAGTCTCCTTGTGTCACCCTTTCACATGATAAATAAATCATGCCGCAGTCTTCATTACAAGATATCAAAAATAACGGTCGAAACTGTTAAACAATGGAAAAACAATCCTTTTCCTACTGCTCTTTTTTTGTATGAATATTTTGAATGACCTTGAAGTCTACTTCAAAGCGGTTTGGAAATTTTATAATCAAATTGATCAGTTTGCTTAAATGTGTTACTGATCGTTCGATTTGATATTATTTTAATGCTTTTGAATATGCCTCACTAATGCCAGTTATTAGGATGGAAAAAAAACAAGCTAAAACAATTTTTTCTATGATATTTTTTTTAAGTGCATTTTCACCAAACTAAGTTCAAACGCCGATATCATCGAAAATTTCCCCTATTAAGACAAATATTATAAACTATTAAACTGAGGAATCACTGAAGTTTATAAATAATGAGTTGGAACTTATGAAACGAGAAATTTTTGAAAATTATGCTCCGTTCACCGCAAACCAAAAATTAACAGTTTCGACAGTTTTTTTTAATAACTTGTAACAAGACTGTGGCATGATTTATTTATTACATGAAAGGGTGACACAAAGTGACTGTGTTGCAACCAAAAAACTTCGAAAAGTGTTACTATTAAAGAAGTTATGATTTTTTTAAGTAGTGCTGGTAGAAAATTCGAAAAAACGCTTTCAAAAAATCATAACTTCTGAACTACAAAAAATCGCGGAACATACATGGGGTATTTTCGGATTCACCCGGGGGTGAGGAATCTAAAAAAAATGTTAGAACGTCACTATTTGGACCACCCTGTATAGTTCCGTCAATATAGTGTATTCTGTTATTTATAAAAAAAAACACGCAAACTAAGTTGCAGGCGTCAGCTAGTATAACAATAAAATTACAAAATGTGTTATTTAAGCGCAGAGCGGATGACGAGACCTAACCGCCACTATACGCTCTATGCGCTTCAGAGGGGTGGGGGAGGTAGCTACTACTTTTTATATGCAATAATACTTGAATGAGTTCAGAAAATTATATTTCACTCAAGCATTAAACGACCTAATTCAGTAAAGCCATGTAATTGGAACTAGGACTAGCCATTTTGTGACTAAAACAACATAAAGAAAATTGTTTTGTCAATACGAACTTTATTAGGTAATTTAAATATTTAATTCCCGTTCTTTATCACAACTTTTTGTATTTTTTTTTCACGCAGACAATTTTTCATTTTTATTCCAAGAGTTTTAAATCTAAATTTGACAAATTGTTTTTCATTTGATAATATTAAACTAAATTTAACAAGATCTATGGTGCTCGCTCTCTTTCTACACTTTGAAATGAACTTAAGCATCACAAGGGTAATGGAAGGGAAAAATAATAAACGTAAATTAAGAATAAACACGCGTATTCCATAAACTTCTTTTATATGACGAAACAAGAACTAAACAGATTGATTAACTAATATTACATTGAGTAATTTATTTGATGAAACCTTTCAGTTTATTTATTTTGATAATATAGCATTATGGAAACCTGACGGCGAGCTTCTTCTTTGAAATTTAATTTCAGCTTAAGAATAATACCGGACATGGCTTTTTATAGCTTCCGGTAAATTTTATCAGAAAAGTTTTAATGCCAGAACAGAAACATCATAAAACATTTGTCAAATAACTTTGCTCTTAAGGACAAATCTTTATCTTTGACAAGTAAAAGTTATTTAATTTTAGGCAACTGTTCGCTAAATAGGAGACGTTGAAAAAAAAATTGAACTTACATTTTGAGTTTAACTGTATAGTACTAAAATCTCAGAACTAACACAATTTAACAAGGTGTCCCACTGTCAAAACAATAGCACTCACATAATTTCGATCTGCAGCTGCACAAACGGAGATTTGAGGAGATTACTAAGTACCACACAAAACAAACGCCTATATGTCTCATTAATGAGTATGCGTTAGTGTTAATCTGACGTGTTATTTTTAGTGTACACGGTAAAGATTTTCTAGTTTTGATGCGAGAATGGTAAGTTTTCTGCACGTTACCCCAATGGAGCTACTAGCCGGCACTATTTCACTTAAAGGCAAATACATGTAGACTCGTAAAAAGAGAACAGAAGGATCCACATAACTTCACTAGGTAAAAATAACTGAAGATACAGCAGGAATAGAAAAGGTAGTACCATTTATTTTACTATCAGGTGACTTAGAATCAGCTAGCTAAACAATAAAATGTAAAAAATCCACAAAATTGAACAAATTACTCCAAGGAAACCTTAAAAAAATCTTTACAATGCTGTTTCTCGGAAATGGCCCTGTAACATGACCACGGAGTGTACGTTTACGTACCCCATAAAACACAAGTCATTTTATGTAATTTTGAAATTAAAAGAAGATTTTAAAAAGAAAAAAAAAATGAATTAATGAGCAAATAACCCATTTTTCATATACCAAAATTAAACTTCAGTGGCTATTTTGTGATCCAGTAAAGTTATTTTTTTATATCAAATGATGCATAAAAAGTAATCCAAAAGTGAATAAAATACTGACAAAAATGTATAACGCAATAAAGAGTAGCTGATGTGCAAATTCAGTGACCCTTTTGACAAGTGAGAGTATTACCTTTTTATAAAGCTTCATACTGGCTGTATAGAATGACAGCATAATTTTTTATGCCTGACAAAATAATTATTTCTGACGAAAATCTTGATTTTCAATGAAATAAAATATAAAAGTAAATTATTTATTTTACTTTTTCAATAAAACAAATCTGATGTTTAACAAATAATTGAACTATTCAATAATTTCTGTAGGCGCAATTGGCATTTTATTTACATACTCGTAGCCTTTGCCTCATAATTGTGGAAAAATGTTTTGCACGCCATTGTTTTGCCCGCCATTTGAAAATTTTGAAACTATTTGTTCAACAAAATCATTTTTGTGTTATAAAAATGTTAATTCTTTAATGTTTTGTGTTTAATCGTAAAATATTAGTGCACATTGTTCACGTTTCAGTGAATGTTGATTGGAAATACTATCTTTTAAGAACTTTGGATGTAGCTATGCGATATAAGTTTCTGACAACTTTTTTTTAGTTTCTTTTCCTCGGCTACTGCATTGCAAAACGTTGAACAATATACGTGCCTTAGGTAATGTGTAACTGGAGCCCTATAAAACACTCGCCCCGTTACACATAACCTGCGGCACTAGTATCGTTAATAACTATAAGATCTCTTTTCAAGTATAGTTCCGATCGCAATACTTCCTTAGACTGTTTTGTCGTAGTTGAGAATAGTTACTAAACGTCTTCATCCCTTGAAATTTTAGCATTTAAAAAACATTTTAATGTTCCAAATTTACTTTAATTTCAATCATTATTATAAGTCTACGCTTCCAAATAATAATTATGTTTCATACTCGCGACAATTATAGAATTTTTATAAAACAACATTTTTAGGAAATCTTTGACTGTTACTAGTTATTAGAGATAATGCACGATAAATAGGTTGTACTACTAAACGATTTGTGAGTGTTACACATAACTGGGTTAAATTTCAATTTCAAAGTTAGTCATTTTTAAAGTAAGTACTTTCACCAAAATTACAAAAATAATTAGCATTAATTCAGGCAATTTAACAGTGTTACTGTAGAGAATTACACTTATACATACTTTGAAATGGAATGTTTTAATTTCCGATATAAACGATTTGAATTGAATTAAGTTTCGGCGTGATTGAAACGCCTTTTTAGGCGTTTAGGTGTTACTGTAACATTCAATCAATATGATAGTTTTGAAGTATTTCTTAGTACAACTGGGTTTATGGTAGTTTTTTTTTACGTTTGCAAGATGTTAACTACATCTTTTTCTTTTCGTCTCAATATATTTTTTATTAAATATTTTATTTTATATGATGTTTGCCCAAAATGTGGCCACGCCGACTGCGTGGTCGTTTTAATTTGCAAATTGTTACGGGTGCTAGAAAAAGTTTGCTTAAAAGGTTTTGTTAGCTGATTAGTTTTTGTAAAAATGTTCCAACATAGCAAAATCGTTTCGCCGAACAGCTTCGAAATATCAATAACAGAAGAACCTCATGAATCAAGAATGTGGTGAAAGTACAAAACTACTTTAAATTTTTACTAAGGAATCTTAGAAGAATGTCAGAAGAATTAGTACGTACTTACAGAAATTTTAAGACGTTCAAGTTAAAAGTTTGTCAAATTTAAGAAGTTCCATGAAAGGAAATGGTATAGGTATTGTCAAATAAATTAAATTGGCTAAAACTAAACACATTAAAATATTATTATCTTGATTTTATTTACACCGTGTGAGCAAACGCCAAGCAGACTGCTAGACTCGCTTTGCAATTTATTAAATTTAAATATCCAGACTCCAGACGTCTCACGTTTAAAATAAAGCTTCTGTCTTAAACAAATTTCTTAGTCCGATTGATAATTATTAAGTTAAAACGAAACCTTTAATGAAATAATCCTATTCCATTAAACCTACTGTAACATACCATAATAATGTTTTCACATGAGCATCGCAATACGCCGACGGAAAACCATTCCATTTCCAAGAAAAAAAGAATTACCTACATTTCGTTCATTTATAAGTTTTTAGGTAACTTTTTAACCAAAAAAATAATCATCTCTTATTTCGTATGGTTTAAGGCAAAAAAATCTTTCATAAAAGAAGAAGTTTAAAAAATAACTATTAATTATTTTTTAAATTATGAATTAAAATTAAAATCGTTGAAATATAATTTAGATCGATATAAGTCCTCATTACATTTTGAGTTTCAAAAAATAATAAAAAATACTTATATATATATATTTTTTTAAAGATTAAAATACGATCAAATAAACATTTTGCAGTATGTTTTTAGGTTAAAATATTTTTAACGGAATAGGTATGTAGGGTAAGGTGGGAAGGATGGATCGGGGAGGCGATTTACACGGCGGCGCGGAGCGAGGGCTCGATGCGGTGCTCGCGGGCGGTGGCGCGCGGCAGCGTTGCGCGGCGGTCGCGGCTTCCAGATAAAATGGCGGATTGATGCAGGGAGATTTAGATTGGGATAGGGGCTTTAAAAATTAAAACAGGGTATTATGACCTTGTCTAAGGTCGATACCACACCCTACCTGTTGCGGCGCCGTGCGGGATTGCGCCGTTTAATGGAAAAGCTCAGGCTTTGCCGCCTTAAAAACTTTTACGCGCCCTTCTTCGGTTACTATAAAAGGCACATGTCTTAGAAATTTAACTTACCTGAAGTTCCCGCCTGCGGAACCTCGTCCGCGCTACCCGAATTTTTTTCAACAACTTTTGTAATAGTTGAAATCAGTTTGAGGCTTTTTGTTTGATCGTTCGGCAAAACTACATGGCGCTTCGAGCGCGGATTCGCGAGCGCAGTTTTGGGCGACAGAGCGTGCGGCTTTGAGGCCGTGCAGAGGGACAGTGAGCCATGAGCTTTCCTCCGCCCCCCGCGTACCGCTCCACCTGTCTACCACCACTTCATCAGCCTAGCCAATGAAACCACGATAAGCTTAACCTTGGCGTACTAACGCCGCCCATCCAAAAACTTTAATTTTTAATCTAGTAAACTTTAATAAATGTAATTTTTGTAGCTCGTAGCAAATGCTACGGTAGCTCGTAGCAAATGAACCGTAGTCGCAAAATCACGTAACTTTTAAAGTACGTACAATATTTTTTAACCATAACAATTATTGTAAAAAAGAATAATCAGTAGATTTTCTAAAATGTTATAAAAGACTTTGGGCGGCCGAAATCTTCATTTATTTTATTTCTAGTTCAGCCTGCCAACAGCATGTAAAGAAGTAACAGGTGGTGTTTTGATTGTGCCACGTTTTGTGCGGTAGTAGCGAGTAAGTATCAAAAGTTGTGATATTTCCGTGCTGTAAGTTTTTAACTGAGGACAGTCAATGATTATGTATGTTTTACGCACTACTTGGAAACAAATTGATAAAATTAGCTTTTATTCAATCCGCGGCAGCTCATAATATTTCACCTGAAATATAGTACAAGCAAAGAAGAATCGGTTGTCCCCGGTGTTGGTAAGAGTAATGGTTTATGTACTAAGATTTATTAAAAGGCTTTTCCGTGCAATCGTGTCATTTCTGGTAACGACTTGGATGTAGCGGAAACTAAAATTATTGAGGCCGTGCAACAATCAAATTTTTCGGAAAATATTGTCAAATTTAGAAAGGGTCATAGATGTTCTGCATCCTGGCAAAGGCTGTTTCCTTTTATTAAGGATAATTTATTACTTGTTGGACTTCGTTTAAGTTATTTCTCGTTGGAATATTCTTTCGTTTATACAGAGCTTTAGCGGATAGTAGTCTCTTGTGGTATAGTTACGGACTCACATTCTAACTTAACTTAAATAATGATTCAGATTATTTCGAATATTGCAAATATTGTCTATTTTTAAAATGTTTAAATTAAATATACTAAAAGAACAATACTTCAAAACCGAAATAGAATACCCTAAAATTTCCATTACTAGTCAAACCGCTCAACATTTTTTATCAAAACCGAAATTTAACAATTATTACGGCAATACAACTTCAGTACTAACACTACTAGAACAAAAAATTACCTCAAAAAATCTTAACTATATACTAAAACAATACTTTCTAAATTTCGAACAAATCACCAACACTAACTGTAAAATCTAAAAAATGTTAACCAGCTTGTATATGCGCGTTCGAGACATCAGGTAACTTGGGTAAACAAGTTACGTAAGTAGTTATTAAGCATTGCACTGTGAACGAATTGTTTTAAGAATCAATTATAACTTTAATCTATTTGTAACAGAGATTTGATAAATGCAGGCAGTCTCCCTAATTATATTTGGTGAGATAGCTCAGTCAAGTTAAATATTATTTAGGGGTCGTGCTTGCAAAAGGTCGGGTCATTCTGAATTTTTTATATGTTGTTAAGACCTAAACCAATATTAAAAATCCAGATTTGCAATTTCCAAAGTGCTGTGCGAGCGGCGGTGTGACCAAAAAACCATGAAATTTTCGGATTTTTTTCAGTTTTTGTTCAATATCTTAGTGAAGGAAGGGTCTGATCAGTATAGTCACTATGGATACTTTTAAAGTATAGTAAATTTGCTACAATGTGAGACCAAGGCGAGCTCTCTACAGCTATTGGTTCCCAAGATACAGTTATTCAAAAACAAACCGGGACGTTACTGTTCACCCACGCCTTTACCGGGTGCGATACCACCTCAGCACCGTTTGGCCAAGGAAAGACCAAAATCACCACACTCCTGAGTAAGAATGAACCACTTGCTGAGCAAGTGGAGGTCTTCCTTCGGCCAGACTCCACCCCACAAGCCGTGAAAGAAGCCGGTATCAAGTGCTTTGTGGCTCTATATGGGGGTGACATCGCGAGGGACACTTTGAATTTCCTCAGGTATAAGACGTTTGTCACTTCAATGAGCATAAACCTAGCCCGTTTGCCACCGACAGAAGATGCCACAGGCCACCATGCAGCAAGGTGCTAACTCCAAGTGCAGAAGTGGCGGGGAGTCAACTTGAATCCCACTGATTGGGGGTGGAAAATGTCTTCTCAGGGACTCATCCCCATGGTGGTGGGGACCACCATGGATCCCGCACCTCCTGCGAAAAATTTCCTGTAAATGCAAGAAAGGTTGCTCTGGAAGCTGCTCGTGCAGAAAGGCTGGGCTCCGCTGCTCAGTCCTTTGCCAGTCATGCGGTGGCAAATTGCGCACTAACGTCCCGGAAGTGGAGCTGAAATGCTCGGATGATGAAGATGACCCGAATACAGACTGGGCGCCTCTCCCAGCGTCCATCACTGTCGACGAGGAATCATCTTCATACGAACCCAAACCTGGGTCATCAAAGATGAAAAGAAAGGCATAATTTGGCAACCAAAACACATTACCTACATGATTTATATTACTTTTCTTAGAGGTACTGTCAGATTATGTTACTTTAGGTAGTTGTTGTTTTAAAACCGCTGGGTATACAGATACTAGTTTGATCCCAAATGAAAGCTACTTAAATTTACTACAACTTAACATTTGATGTGGGATGCATATTTTACATGATATTTCACAAAATAAGTGAACGTTCCGAAAAAAAATCACTTTTTGCAAAAAAATCATGTTTTCGAAGCACTGTAACTTGGAAACCAATAGCTGTAGAGAACTCGCCTTGATCTCAAATTGTAGCAAATTTACTATACTTTAAAGGTATTTATAGTGACTATACTGATCAGACCCTTCCTTCACTAAGATATTGAGCAAAAACTGAAAAAAATCCGAAAATTTCATGGTTTTTTGGTCACACCGCCGCTCGCACAGCACTTTGGAAATTGCAAATCTGGTTTTTTAATATTGGTTTAGGTCTTAACAACATATAAAAAATTCAGAATGACCCGACCTTTTGCAAGCACGGATTTACATCTAGACTGAACTAAGAGCAAATGCATGGTTTACTGGCTGCGTTATACTTTTGGACCACCAGTTGAGATGTATAAACGTCTAGACAAACCTTGTAGGTTTTTTGATGTTATTTGTAACTTATGTATGTACAGTTAAAGGCAAAAATATATATACACCACAAAGTCTCATAAAACGTCAACTTCAACACGATCATAAATATATAAATATCAAGGAGTTCATAAATATGTACAAACTGTGTAGTAGTAAACTTACATAGTTACAATAAGTACAATAATATAATATCCAAAATCGGTAACCTTAATTTGGATACACCTTTAGTTGAATAAATATGTATGCAATAAGCACAATAATATATATTCAACAACAGTAACCCAAATTTGGATATATCATTATTTGAATAAATACGTAAGCAACGCGGTGCTTACATGGTGCTTGACCAAGGTACACAGGATTTTACCTCTTCCATCTCCTTGCGAGGAGAATGGATTCTTTCACATGGGTTTCGCATGGCAGTCAACTGTATCGGCCTAAGTAGTATAAAAATGTTGGTGGTCGTGTCGATTACCATCAATAAATACTGTTGATTCCCCTATCAATATAATTATCAATCAAGTCGTTTAGATCATCACCCTCTAAATACCAGAGTTTTTAGTGTTTCTAAAGTATGAGATATTAGACACTTGAATAAATAAGGAAATGTGAGTCCCGTTTACAAACCTTTTTTTTTTTTTATCCCTTTCGGGAAAGGCAAAGGAAACTATGTCCATACAGCCATGTCTTCAATGAAAAATCTTCTTTCTTCAACTTAACCTAAGCCCCTAAGCTTCTCATGTTCTGCGTAAAACTGGATAGCGTCTGTTTTACGAAAACTGGCGGCGAGAAGCACAACCGCGAGGATCTTTGTCGGTACCAAACGGAGCAGAAACACTGTTATCACTTGAATTTTTCATCACTACACGAATTTTAGTCAATTTACTGCATAATACACTATCACTATTACACATTAAACAACTTTTTCACGCAGAAAACGAAAATTCAATTGACAAAGCAACCGCTCACGCCGAGTTCCCGCCAAAGACTTCAAAAACCTTTTTGTTTAAATAGTAAGTGAACATATTCAGTCTTCTTTTACTAAAATGTGTGATCAACTTTTTTTACATAATAATAACAACAACTGTCAACAGCTTAGGAAAAAATAAACTTAAACAAAAATGGAACTAACTTCAAATACTTCTCTGACCGAAAAGTTTCCGGAAATTCTCATTTAAAGGCCGCGTTGGCCATTTCAATTTTTATTTCTTTTTCGTAAGTTGGTACAACTGTTCTTATTCAATATGTCAAAAATGAGCGCGATCTGTCAACTAGTTTGTTCATAGCAGCTGTCAAGACCAGTCCACTTCATTAGTGTTTGGCGATTTTTACAATGGAAAAAAATATTGAACAAAGAACTTGTGTCAAATTTTGTTTTAAGAACGGAATTTCGTGTGCGGAAACATTGCGAATGATAGGAAAGGCTTTTGGTGAGTGTGCTATGTCGAAAACTCAAATCTACGATTGGTACAGAGCCTTTAAAGACGGCCGAAAGACCGTCGAAGACATGCCTCGTTCTGGACGTCCATCGACGTCTACCACTACGTCAAAATTGTCATACGGGTATTAGGGAGATAGCACGTGAGTTAAACATCGGTCGTGAAGCAGCTCGTACGATTTTGGTGGAAAATTTAGACATGAGACGTGTCGCTGCTCGGCTTGTTCCAAAAGAGCTAAATTTGTTCCAAAGAAATTATCGTAAGCAGGTATCGTTAGATACTTGCCAATTCTGATCCAAAATTCATAGAACGTATCACAACTGGCGACGAGACATGGTTCTACGAGTACGACATGCTAACAAGCCAATAATCATCGGCATGGAAGGAAAAAAACCAGCCAAAACCGAAAAAAACACGCCAAAGTCGCTCACAAGTCAAGGTGATGCTGATCGTTTTCTTCGATATCGTGGTTTGGTGCATCATGAATTTGTTCCAATTGGTGAAACAGTCAAAGAGGAGTATTATTTGACCGTTTTAAGACGTTTGCGCGAAAAAATCCGTCGTAAACGGCCGGAATTGTGGGCCAAATATTCATGGATTTTTCACGACGATAACGCACCCACTTCTGCTCAAATACAGTCCACTCAAATCATTGTTTTACCAAATATAAAATCGTTGGGCGTGTGAAATTTGAATCAAGTCAAACGTGTTAGGCCAGACCGCCTCCATTCCAAAACGCCCTCGATCGTTTTCTAAAAGTTTTGAGTTAATGTACAGTCAGAAACAGAATTGTTTCGTGATTTAGATATTTTATAATCAATTTTAATTCAGATATTTTATAATATTACGTTTTTCCTATTGCTCAGGAACATGTGCAGGTATCAAGTTGTTAAAACGATATGTATATGTCATCGTAACATTGTCAAACTTGTATCGTTCGGCGTGTGAAATTTCTATTTGTTTTTTTTAGCATTAAAAAATTGTGTAAACAAAGAAACAGTGATAGTATACATTTTTTTACAAACATATTGTATTAGCACGCTGTACCAAAATGTTACGTAAATTGCATTAGCTAAATTTATACACCACCTTTTGAACATACCTCTGCTTTGAACCACTACCGAGCACTAAAGCCACTAAAACGCACAATATTTGTTCTGTGTTGTGGTCGCCATTGGGAAACACAACGCGGACTAAGAAATTGAACATTCTGGAATCGCCACGTCGGATAAAAATAAGAACATACCTATAATTTAATATATACATATTACAAAGAGGAAAGATTTGATTGTTTGTTTGTTTGTTTGTATTGAATAGGCTCCGAAACTACTGGACCCATTTGAAAAATTCTTTCACCATTAGAATCCTACATTATCCGAGATGGACATAGGGTACATGATTTTCCCGAATTCCCACGGGATCGAAGTTCCGAGCGGAATGCTAGTACACCCATTTCATTCTCGACCCCTTGGGAAAAGATTTTTGAAAAATCGCGAAACACGTGTCCGTTTATTTGCTTCATTTTTTAGTGCAAGCCTACGTCATAAAAGACACCTTTTTGCCAAATTTCAGCGTTCTACGTCTAAGCGTTTGTGCTGAATCAGGACCTCAAATTGTATATATTAGATGTGAAAGTTTGTTTGTTTTTTGGTCCTTCTTTCACTTCATTTAATTGTATCCTTTCGGCCAAAACAGAATTGTATTTCTTATACCGAAACCCGGTTTCCAATAAAGAAAATTAATTCTGGTTTCGAAACTGGTTTCCAAAATATATACAAGGTGTCTTTAAAATAAAGTTTATATTTATTTAGTTTACTGCGTGAACGCAACGAATCCGAGAGGCGCGGGGGCTATGTCAATCGGTAGCCTGGCTCTTGGGAATTCAGTCGCTATGGAGCGTTTTTCGCGTTGTGCGTGCGAGAGTTTTACGAAAACGGTGATTCGGCGACTGTAGCGCGTAGAAGATTCTGCAGTATTCGAGGTTCTCGCCACTTAAGTGATGCGCCAAAAATTTTTCTTATTCAAAAATGGGTCAAAAAGTTTGAAGAGGCCGGTACAACGCTGAAAAAACCAAAATCCGGGCCACCAAGGTCATCAAGAACGGTAGAAAACGTGCGGAGTGTAATCATTCTGTTCATGACGACCCGAAGCTGATGGGGTGATGGGCACAACTCTTGATTTTTCTTTCACTCGTCGATCGTTCCTAACCCCACAAGGGATATAGCGCGAAGATGGAGTAATCGCTATAACTTGTCTAAGGTTCATTTAGATGCATGAACAAGCAATACAAGAAACAATACGTGGAAATTTTTTCGGTCTCCCGGCATCGGCAAAGTTCGTCAGGATGCACCGTCAAATGTGGATTTGAACTCTCTGAACTCCCACTTTACCCTATCGAACGCGGCCTTCTGCCGGTCTAGCCAAAAATCTGATGCTCTGGGGAATATTTACAGCAACTCCTCTCCTTCTTCCTTCTTCTCCTTTAGCCATGTCTCCGATGCTGATGTCAGGAAGCATATCCTATCTATTACTTCAAGCGCCGTGGGCAGTGATGAGATTAGTCGTGCTATGATCATTCCTGTCCTCGATGTTGTACTTCCTGTCATCACGCATATTCTAAATTATTCCCTAACCTCGCAAGTTTTTCCCAGGGCATGGAAGGACGCTGTTGTAATTCCATTGCCCAAAAATAGTAACCCTTCTTCTTTCTCCCACTATCGCCCAATCTCAATCCTTCCTTTCCTATCCAAAATTCTGGAACGACTTGTCCAACACCAGTTATCCACTTTCCTTTCTCAAAACAATCTGTTGAATGCGGTGCAGTCAGGTTTCCGTCCGGGACACAGCACAGTTACTGCCTTGGTCAAAGTGACAGATGATATCCGTCTCGGGATGGAACAGCAAAAAGTCACTTTATTTAGGATTTCAGCAACGCATTCAACATGGTAGATTTTGATATCCTTCTTGCTATGATGAGTTCTCTTGGGGCATCACCCTCTGTTTTGCAGTGGTTCCGCACATATTTAATGGGACGTCGTCAGCGTGTACGTGTGGATGATCAACACTCTGATTGGGCATATACTACATCAGGTGTCCCACAAGGTGGTGTTCTATCACCGCTGCTCTTCTCCATTTTTATTAATGGCATATCTTCTTCCATCTCTTCCTCCTTCCACCTATACGCTGACGATCTCCAATGGGCTATGTGCAAGATTTTTAAAATAATTTGTTTTATTTTTTATTTTAAGCAGGTTTAAGGTCCCATATTCAAATAAAAAATATATCAAATAATTTTGATCATAGATATAAAAATAATTAATTTTTAAAATTTTGGTTACGATTTGTTGCTTATTACAGCATTCTAGAGATTAACTCCTTTGCCAAAGTAAAAAAAAAAAACGATTGACAGTTGGTTGACATATAACCTACACCGTTGCGTTTTTGAGTTTAAGTTCAACATTTAAGTTTCAATCACAGACTAACTAGAGATACGTTTCAATGTACTTACGTTTAAATGATCCTCACAGCAAAAAAGTGGACGTTTGGGACAATTCCTGTCAACCATTTTACACCAACTTTCTTTCAATTCCTTTGGAATGGTAACAAACGTCAAATCTGGTGAGTTAATGTCAGTGTTTGAACAAAGAGGTATAAAACATTTTTTGGTTCTCTCCACCGCTGTAACTCGTCAGATGCCATGTTGAGTAGCAAAGCCTGCTGCGCTGTCGTTATTAGTGTTATTCCACAAATCCGAAGAGTATTAATCACTATCGTTGAAACAGTTCTCGGAGTCCGGTATGAATAAGGTGTAGTCGTGAGAAAATCAGTCAAAATCTAGCACTACAAGTCCGTGCAAAGTTAAATCGTAATCCGGTATGCGGTAGCAGTAAAAGACTTCAGAAAAAATTAACCAAAAGCAAAAATAAAACTCAAAAATAAACAACCAAATACAAAATAAAATAGGTTAAGTTTTTTTTTATTGACATGACAGCTTGGCAAAGACACAATTGTATAATGCCGTATTTATGATTAGTTTACCCTACTGAGAAACTTTTAATTATTATATTTTTATTTCAAAAGATAGATTTTTTATATATATATTTTTAGGAAACGGGACCTTATTCCTTTATGTTAAATAAAAAATTAAACGAGATTAAAAATATTTTTAAAATGTCGTACATAGCCCATTATACACTCATGTGCCAGTACTCGACATCAATACTGCTATTAGTCACATGAATGCCGATCTATCACGTATCGCACAATGGTCCGATTCCCACGGACTGAATGTCAATCCCTCGAAGTCCCAGACCATAGTGATTGGTGGTAGTCGGCAGATGGACAGCTGGACATGTCATCTCTTCCCCCTGTCATGTATAAATGTGTTATTATTGCTTACTGTGACTATGTCAAGAATCTGGGAGTCATTTTTGATTCAACTTTGTCATGGTCGAAGCAGGTGGGTGAGGTGAGCCGCAAGGTGTTTGCATCTTTTATGTCGTTGCGAAGGTTAGGAAACTTCCTTCCCATTCCTACAAAGATTGCGCTCGCCCAGGCACTACTTCTTCCCTTGCTCGACTATGCAGATGTTGCGTACCTTGATCTGACAGAGGAACGCCTCGAAAAAATGGAGCGACTGCAGAATATGGCGATTCGATTTGTTTATGGAGTCAGGAAATTTGATCATGTTTCTGAATATAGGGCGAAACTCAAATAGCTGCCCATTCGGCTGCGCCGTGACACACACATATTGTGTTTGGTTTTCAAGACACTGCGCGACCCACATGCCCCGGCTTATCTTAAGGAACGCTTTGCGTTTCTTTCAGATGGCCACGGGCGTGAACCACGCAGCAACACCAGATTCCTCATAGATCTGCCGGTCCATGAAAGTAACTATTATACCAAATCCTTCACAGTACACGGCGCACGCCTTTGGAACTCCTTGCCTAATGCTATAAGATCCGCGCAAACCTTAGCCATTTTCAAAACTATGCTGAGGAGGCACTTTGAACTGCTTTGCAATTATTAGTTCCTTGTCGTCGAGTGATAGTCGGCTGGGTTGTCTCTATATAGTATTCCTTATGTATTTTTTTGTTATTATTATTTTTCCTTTCTGTAGAATGTTATTACTTTTCCATTGTGTATTTCCGTAAGGTGTATGTTATGTATAGTATATATTGTTAGCAACAAACTGCTGACACTGAAGCCATGCATGATGTCACCAGCCTTCGGACCCCCTCGCCTCCCTTCCTCAGATGACAAGGACCGGACCACAGCTTATTCCATTCGACCGAGAGACGTGCGCTTTATAGCACCGAACCTTGTTTGCGAATTAACTTTCATTTGTATTAAATTTTTGTCATAAGTTTTTCAGTTTAAGTAAATGTAATTAATACTTTGGCTTCTGATTTTTATTTAAATAGTTTTCAAATTAGTTTTTTTTCATTTAGAGACTTAACATCAGAAGCAGGGATTGAACGCCAAAAAGGCCGCATTCCCGCCATCTTATTTTTTTTTTTACCGGTCATGTCTAGTAAAAACCGTAAGAAATCGCGAGAACGCGCGTGTTCGCCAGCTTCAGTCCCTAATATAGGTAGACTGGAAGCGACGATGGAAGCTATCCTGAACCGTCTCGCAACCCTGGAGCAGCGTGCTGGCACCCCCGCTAGTATGACGTCAACTCCAAGTGTGGCATCAGCTCCAATCGGTGCAGACCTGATCGGCGCCTCCAGCGCAAACCTCGACGGTGGAGCCACTCCGCCCCTTCCTGTGCCTGGTGGACCAAACAGCAGCACCTTGAGGGTCGCTGGCAACACAGTTACGGCGCCGTCGCAGGCAGCGTCAGCGGACGTCACGAAGCGTCTCATCGACGCGTTGAAAACTATAAATCCGGTGAGATCAAACCATTATTATGTGTCTGATTTTGATCCCAGTATTCATGATGTCTATGCGTGGTGTGACGAAGTGGATGTTGCTCGCTCGCAAAACCAATGGGATGATAAAGAGTGCCTTGCTCGTGTAGGATTAATGTTTAAAGGTGAAGCACGCTCATGGTTGCGCGAGTGGACCAGTAACGATCGTAACTGGTCAAATTTTAAATTGGAACTTAGATCACTTTGTCCACGCCGCATTGACGTTGCGAATATCCTTTTTGATGTGATGTGCAAGGATTCTGATAAGTACTCCACATATGCAGAATACGCGCGAAAATCTTTGTTACGGCTACGCATTGTAAAAGGATTAAGTGCCGAATTATTGTGTGATATAATCGTACGCGGTATAAAAGACCCTCAAATACGAGCGGCCGCTACGAACGCGAAATTGACACCCGAAACAATTGTGGAGTTCTTATCGAGCTATGTAAAACCGTGTCGTACAAGTGTAAATGTACCTAACAGCAATAACATAAGCACACGTACTGACCGCCAGATCTATGACTCATCCTCTAACAGACCTAAGCGTCCAGCTCAAAATACAGTTACGCTTGTACGTTGTTATAATTGCAAACAATCGGGACATAAAATGAAACATTGTCCAAAACGAGTTAAAATTGAGGATGATGCGAATAAAGGCAAATCAACTATTAACACGGAGCCTACGAATACGTTATCGACAAAACTTTTGTTCTCATTTTGTAAAAAGATAGGCCATAGCGATGACAAATGTTTTGTCAAGGAACGATCGGAAAAGAGAAATAAATCAAATGTGAACTTTTGCCGCGAAGCAGCATGCCATCAAAATAAAACCGACATTGTAACAGCCGTAATAAGTGGTATTCCCACTGACGTGTTGATTGATAGCGGGTCAAGTATTTCACTAATCTCAAGTGACCTTGTCAAGAATTTCTCTTGTCGAACGAACTCAAGTATCCAGATGTTACGCGGCTTAGGCGGAGTAGAAATGCGATCCGATTGTTTCGTGACCTTGCCCATAGAGTTTAGCGACGTTACACTAGAGGTAGATCTTTATGTTGTACCACACAATTATCTCAGTGCGCCGGTTCTTATCGGTACGGATGTTTTGAATAGGGAAGGTATAGCTTACATACGTACGAGTGACTCTCAGCGAATAGTCAGAAACAGTTCTATTGTAAACAACGTAACACATTATAAGTCGACTATTCAGCTCACTTCGATAAACACTCCGTTGTTCGGCGTTGAAAAAGAGCGCTTATCTGCAGTGATAAATAAATACTCAGATTACTTCCTCAGTGGAACGGCCAACACAAC
The DNA here is from genome assembly GCA_949987775.1 of Aproaerema taeniolella. NCBI lineage: Eukaryota > Metazoa > Arthropoda > Insecta > Lepidoptera > Gelechiidae > Aproaerema > Aproaerema taeniolella. The sequence goes on along the minus strand of OX465242.1, from coordinate 30,099,137 downwards.
TGTAAACACTGGTGAGATGCATATTCGACTTACTAGTGATGAGCCGGTTAATTATAGACCGTACAAACTATCACATGACGAAAAACTTCGTGTACGCGAAATTGTCTCTGATTTAAAGGAAAAGGGTATTATTCGGGAATCCGAATCTGCGTATTCAAGCCCAGTTTTGCTTGTACAAAAGAAAGATGGATCGGACAGGATGGTAGTGGACTATAGAGCCCTTAACAACATTACTATAAAAGACCGATACCCTCTCCTTTTAATCGAGGACCATATAGATAGACTAGGGAAATGTAAATATTTTACTGCTTTGGATATGTTAACTGGCTTTCATCAAATTAAAATAAATGAAAACTCAGTACATTTGACAGGGTTTGTAACCCCAGAGGGGCATTATGAGTATCTTAAAAATGCCATTTGGGCTTTCCAATGCCCCAGTTGTATATCAAAAAAATCATATCTGATACGTTGAGACCATTCATTGATGCAGGCCAAGTGCTAGTTTACATAGATGATGTTTTGCTATTAAGCAACACCATAGAGGATGGTTTGTCTTTGCTTGATTCTGTTCTGGAAACTTTAACAAAAGCGGGGTTTTCTATAAATTTACGAAAATGTTCTTTTCTTACCACTGAAGTAGAGTATCTGGGAAGAACTATTGATAATGGTCAGGTCCGGCCGAGTGTGCGGAAAATAGAGGCACTAGCGAATTCGCCTGTGCCTAAGACAGTAAAACAAGTCAGGCAATTCCTCGGCCTGGCCGGGTATTTTAGGAGGTATGTCCGAGGATACGCTACAAAAGTGGCCCCTATAGCTTCTTTAACTCGTAAAGATGTAAAGTTTCATTGGGGAGATGAGCAGGAACGAGCGAGGCAGGAGATAATTTCCAACCGTGCATACTTGTAGTTAACATACTATTCCACAACAAAGTGAACTGACCATTTGTGTACCTTACAAATCAACCGTGTGGTGTTTACATATTTGTATAAGTGTACAAGTATAACTAAATACAACGCTTACCAAACGTAGCGCATCCAGTAATCCGCTATAAAAGATGACCTCAGCTTACGCAGAGCGGGTTCGAATTTCGAGATCTAATTATACTGGGGTTCCACCCAAACCAAAACAAATTAGTGAATATAAAGGAGTTCGTGTTTGATAACTGAACTAAAAACTTATTTATTAAGATCAGGCTGTCGTAAGGCCTTGAGTTACATAGAGACGGCAGTTAGGTTACAGGTATACCTATTAGTTGCAAGTAAGGCCTTAATGGCATTGCTTTTCATAGTGTTATCGTGAATGCCTACATTGGCATCGTGTGTCAGTATTCGCGTGTAAAGCCACATGGCCACATGTGGTAGCGGAAGACTGTCTGAGTACCTATATCGTATAAGGCCTAGATTGGCATCGATGTGTGAGTTTTTGCGTGTAAAGCCCTTTGTGGTAACGTAAGGCTGTCTATCGTGTAAGGCCTACATTGGCATCGATAAGTTAGTGTTCGCGTGTAAGGCCTCAATGGCAACGGAATACGTGTTATGCCCATTTACCGTGTAAGGCCATATATGGCATCGGTGTAGTGTTTCAGATGTCGAGTAAGGCCTTGATGGCATCGAAATATTAGTTTCATGTATCTACCAAGGAATAAAACTAAACAAAATGAGTTGTTAAAAAAAAAAAGTATCACGTGGAAATGTATGAAAGCGCATTGTATTATAAAAAAAAATGCTCTCTAAACCCTCGATAACGATGAAGGCACTGTCATGTATTTACCTATTACCTATCGCTCCGCAGGTGATGAGACCGATGACCAACTTGACCAAGAGATAACTTCAGCCGGAGCCAGGACAACAGACCAAGAGAGCATCGAGGACGCTGCTCCGTCAGGAGAGGCCGTGTTAGCAACAAACTGCTGACACTGAAGCCATGCATGATGTCACCAGCCTTCGGACCCCCTCGCCTCCCTTCCTCAGACGACAAGGACCGGACCACAGCTTATTCCATTCGACCGAGAGACGTGCGCTTTATAGCACCGAACCTTGTTTGCGAATTAACTTTCATTTGTATTAAATTTTTGTCATAAGTTTTTCAGTTTAAGTAAATGTAATTAATACTTTGGCTTCTGATTTTTATTTAAATAGTTTTCAAATTAGTTTTTTTTCATTTAGAGACTTAACAATATATTATATGTATTTATTTGTGTTAGGTATATTGTATGTGTATAATGTAGTTTATGTAAGTATATTTATGTATGTATTTTTGCACCCACACTTATATGGTGTAATTTCATCATCTCCATACCCAAGGGTTGCCGATAAGATATTGCTTCTTAGCAATGGGGCCGCCTTTTGTACCCTAACTTTATTACTGTTCATAATGTAACTTTTACTCTGTCTCATGTTCTGTAATGTTGGTGTGCAATAAAGTATATTTGTATTTGTACGTTCTATGTAATTACTACTAGGAAATTGCCTACGATGGTCCCTGCTTAACGTTGAACGCGAATTTCTCGTAAAAAAGCCCCATTAAGTGCTATTTTTTTTGTATGTTTCGTAAAGCTGAATATTTTATTAAGTTTTTAAAAGCTGTTTGAAACCTGCAGGTCCATCTCAATTATTTCTTTACCAACTAGAAGTTTTGATAAGATTTCGCTGAAATGCCAATTTTAACTTTTAGGTTAAATTTAAACCATGTTCCATAATGACGAGGGACATCCAATTTTTTTTAATAGTGGCTGATTTTTCTCAAATTATCTACCATAAAGTTTTTTTCAATAATCGTAAACATAAAGAGGAAAACATACAAATCGACTGGGTGAAAGATTTCAAACAAATCATTTAATGTATAATGAACTTCTAAATAACTTCTAAACTACAAAAAATCGCGGAACATACACACATCAAAAAAAGTTTGCGATCACTTGGAAAAGTGTTAATTTTTTTTTATTGTAGAAGAATAAAACTTAATCACTTTTTATCTTTTGATTCCTTATTTAAAAATATGAAATTTAAATATAAAATAATTTCGTAATTCAAATGTTTTTTCATTTAAAAAGACAATCAACCCTTGCTTGCTTTCATTCAGAAATCTGACATAGTCGCAACTTATCAATATTTTCAATTTATTCAAAAAAAATTAAGTTGGTAACGATGCCGAGAGGATTAACTGCAGTTTTACGAGCCAGAATTCTAACTTTAAGTGGAGAAGGCTATTCCACGAGGGAAATATCACGCAGAGTTCATGTATCCCAATCCTGCGTGGTGACCACGTTGGAGAGGTATCAGGGCATGGAAGATTTAGCTGATCGACCTCGCAGTGGTCGCCCAACTGTTCTTACTGCAATTCAGAAGCGATATATCAGATTACTGGCTGCCCGTAACCCAACAATGAACGCTACTAAAATGAAAGCAGAGCTGCGAGCTGCCACCGGCCGCGAAGTTAGCACCCTAACGATTAGAAATTGCTTACACCAAGCTGGATTACGAGCAAGGAGATCCTGGCGAGCACCTCTGAACTCACAGCAACGGAAGCGGCGCAGATTGCAATGGGCTAGGCTCCGTCAAAATGAAGAAATTGAGGACGAAAGCATCTGGCAGAACTGCTTCTTCGTTGACGAAACGCGGATCAGTACACATCCAGATAACCGACGTGTCCGTGTCTGGAGAAGACCTGGCGACTCTGAAAGGCAGAGAACTGCCACTGGAACCGTTCAGCAGGGCGGGAAATCAGTGTCCTTTTGGGCCGGGATAATGATTGGGGCTAGGACGCCCTTAATCCCGTATCAAGGCACCATGACCGGAGCCATGTACAAAACGATTGCAATCGATGAATACATCAGACCATTCCGCATCAACCACGGGCGCCAATTCATAATGGTAGATGATAATGCGCCCGCACATCGAAACGGACGTGTTGATGCTGCTCTCCAGCAATACGACATCACCAGGTTAGACTGGCCTGCCGGCTCGCCTGACTTAAACCCGATCGAGCATGCGTGGGATGCTCTTAAGCGAGCTGTTTGGAACCGTCAGCCACCTCCGCGAACAGTGTCAGAAATCAGGGCAGCTGCTATTGAAGAGTGGGACAGGTTACCACAAGAAATGCTAGATAACTTAATTCTTAGCATGCCCAGAAGGGTTTCCGCATGTGTGCGAGCCAGGGGAGGAGTCATTTTATACTAACTATTAATTTTTTCGTAATAAATTTTGTTTGTTTTTTCATTAATTCAAATTTTTCATTACATTACATTTAAGCCAAAATTGCATTTCCTATTTTTTGTTAATAAAAAGTAAATAATTAATAATGATTCTTTTATTTACTTAGTGCATTTTCATTATAAAATCATAAAACGTAAACAGTTTCTTTAAATAATTTATATTTTAAAGAATACACCTGATTTTGCTACTGATCGTAAACTTTTTTTGATGTGTGTACATAGGGATAATTTGAATGCCCCCTGACACGGAGCATCCAAAATTTTCCTATGGACGTCATCAAAATTTTCCTTTGGGCCACCTTGTATAACAAAACCCCACGTTTTTACCTGTGAAGCGAATATTACAAAGACTACATTTCTTAAAAAAATTTATAAACTTAAAGACAAAGTAAGTACCAATTTCGAGTCTGTAAAAAAACAATATGAAGATATGGTATTTGGCATGGACGAAGCATGAATCACTATAAATAAATATCTGATAAGATATGAGAACGTAAAAAGTGGCCTGTGTAATGAACGCCTTCAATATTTACTTAATAAACAAGGTAAATTATAGTCGTTGAGTTTATAATACTATCAAGATTTATCTTGTGTGGCAGCGGCAGCGCGTGCGCTAGGGGCGGGAGGCCGCGCGCCAGAGTAAAAATGTGGAGACGTGATTACAGAAATTTTTGTGATTAATGTTAACGTGCCAGATGAGTCGAAAGAGTTAGTTATGAATGTTTATGCCAGAAGACAGGCGCGGCAGAGAACAGCGAAGAGATGCGGCCCTACTAGCTGGAGACGAAAGTGCCCTCCAGTTTGAGTGGTATCCCGTGGATATATTTCAAACTGAGAGTGAGATTTTTCTTCCTCAGGAACAACAACCGGAAGTGCATAATGCGTTCCGGCAATATTGGGATGACGGGATATTGACGCATATCGTTTCGGAGACGAATCGATATGCTGTTTCTAAAGCCGTCAAGGATTGGTATGATACCAATGTACATAAGATCCTTGTCCTTTTTTCTTTTTGGATGATGCTAGGCATCATCTGGATGCCATCTATTAAATCCTGCTTTGCTCAGCATTTCCTTTTATCCAGCACTTGTTTCCGCTACATGTTTGCGAGGCAGAGATACGAGCAATTATGCTCTGCCCTTCACTTCAATAACAATTTCCTCCAGACACCTGACTCTTTCTTGCCTATTTTCTATAGAGCCTATCCTCACCCATCTCCATTCCCGGTTCCAGCAAACATATATCCCCCCGGCAAGACATTTGTATAGACGAGAGCTTGACCCTGTGAAAGTGCAACCTCTCGTTTAGGCAATATATAAAGACCAAAGCTGCCACGTTCAGTATCAAAACTTTCGAGCTTTGTGAGACCGCAACTGGAAACATAATATGTTATGGTCTTTTTCGTATGCAATTTCTCGCTTCCCTCGTCGTTGCTGAAATGCAGTTTGTATTGTATGTTTTTGTCTTGCCTTGTGAAGTATGCAAAAAAGTAGGTATTTATCTATCTATCTGCACTCTCTTCATGGACAACTGGTTAAACAGTCCACAGTTGGCCAGACATAACGGACGTTGTGGGTTCCTGGGAAAACCGCCAGCATGTCCCGCCATTGAACATGCATTGCAAATTTCAAGCTGGTCAATTTGTGGCTCGTCATTCAAAAGACATAACTGTTATGGCCTATCATGATAAGAAGGAAATTAGACAATGCATGTCACGACGAGCTTTGCAAAAAAAAAAATTGTAAGAATTGTAATTAAAAAATAACACTGAGATTCTGCGTCGAACATCAACGAACGCAGGATTGAATGCCACTCCTATTATCATATCCAAAAACTTTAATTATTGTGAAATTTGTGGCTTGGAAACGACACTATACAAAGAACGCAAAAAAAGGAAGGAAAGGACTAACTTAAAATCCAAAGAATGTAGAAGAAAAAGAAGAACTAAATAAGTTAGACATAGATACATAGAATTAGTAAACAGTGAGTTATCAAAAAATGATGCCTTAACCGTAAATTCGGAAGAAGTAATTATGGAATCGTGAAATAAAAAAATTAAAACGTATTTTTAAGCTATTGCATAGCTTCTATCGCGGGCCTTGAGCGCGGGGACCGAATCCAGAAATTCCGTAACGAAAAAACCTAACGCTCCTCCCACTCCGACGGGCACGGAGGTGTGGCTTGAAGGCCGTGCATCGTCTAACGTCGTTCAGTCTTCGACACGGTGTTTGTGTGCGTGCAACAATAATAATAATATAATAATAATAATGTAATAATAATGCCCGCGATAGAGGCGAAATCCCCAGAAATGGGAGAAGAAAATGGTTTTTCTCCAATAAAATAATGTAATAATAATATAATAATGCCAACTTACCTCCTCGCATGGAGAGAATATATTAGATATATATGTAACAATAATAATGGTTTTTCTCCAATAAAATAATAATAATAATAAAATGAAGTTGCTCCGATCCGGACGAAAATCGGTATCTGGGGGGTTTGGGGGTCGATGATTCCGAATATCGGGTCACTTTTTCGATTCCACCATTTTCCAAGATGGCCGCCATACAAGGAGTGGTGGGGCGAGGCCGTAGGCCGAGCCGAAACACGACGCCACGCTGCGAGGCGAGGCCGAAGGCCGAGGCGAGCTGCGTTAAAAGCGAGGCCGAAGGCCGAGCTCCGCGTAGGGCGTAGCCCGGAGCGTCCCCCCCCCAAATCCAAGATGGCCGCCATACAAGTTTAGATTCTAAAGGTGAGGCGAGGTCGAAGACCGAGCCGAATGCGCGAGGCGAGGCCGAAGGCCGAGTCGAGCCGCGTATAGGGTGAGGCCGAAGGCCGAACTCCGCGTAGGGCGAAGCCCGGAGCGTCCCCCCCTAATTAAAGATGGCCGCCATATAAATTTAGATTTTTAAGGTGAGGCAAAGTCGCAGATCGAGCCGAACGCGCGAGCCGAGGCCGTAGGCAGAGGCGAGCTGCGTATAGGGCGAGGCCAAAGGCCGAGCTCCGCGTAGGGCGAAGCCCGAAGCGTCACCAAGCATATTACCCGCCGACCGCCATCCGAAAATTTCATAACCGCCATCTTGGATTTTAGTTGGGGGAATCGTGACGCGAAGGGCAAAGCCCGGAGCGTCTCGATTCCCCCCACCAAAAATCCAAGACGGCGGATATGAAATTTTCGGGCGTACCGAAATATGGGTGTCGTTTAATAGATTTTCGGGGGTGCTGATTGCGAAAATAACATCCATTTTAAAATCCAAGATGGCGGCCATAAAAAACAAAAAAAATTGTTAACTTTTTTGAAATTTTACATAGCATTTTGTATCAACTTATGCAATTATAATTAATAGTAGAGGGCTACTTTTATTTATAATTGCATAAGTTGATACAAAAAGCTATAGCTTTACCGCGGCAGTCCCCGAGTGCCACACGTCTATTTTTTTTTAATGTGAAGCTGCTATTCCGGGAATTAGTCTCTCAGTATTGTTGTTTTTTTTAAAAAAAAAATCTTAGTGTACAGTTTGTTCGCTCAATTAGTGTGCATGGGTAGCTGTCAGCTGTCATCTCGAAATGTATGGCGGTACAGGGAGCAAGAAAACTTGAATGGTAATTCATATCTTCTATCTCTTTCTACTAGTTATAATACGAAAATAATAATATTTTGTGGTCTCTGTAAATATTTACATGGATTAGTATAGCTATTTTTTGAAAGAAAAATATTCGTACCTATTTGAAAATAAAATTACTTAACTGTAAATAAATTATTGTATGTGTTCATTGACACTATCGTTAACATTTACAAAATAATAATAACGTATATTTCCAAAAAGAAGTACTTAAGGAAGTTAGTTCTGCTAACTTATAAATTACAAAGGAGGGTTCAGATAATTCGTCCTGTAGGTATTACTTGCATTACAAATACCCAGTTGCAGTAACGGTCATTAGAATAAAAGCTTTTCGGTCATTATGTGATATTCATAGATTAATTTATTTATAGATAGATATGAGTTTTGACATTTATTATTTGAATTTCTTTCAAATACTGACATTGGCAAAATCACTATGCGGAGGCCATATTTAAAAGAATAGGCATAAGTTCAATAATAAATTTTGCTATTTTATTTATTGGAGTTGAGAAAGGGCATTATTAATTATAGTTGAGAATGTTGGAGGAGACTGGCAATGACACTGCGAATAATGACAACAGCGGTGGTACGTCTCAAGACGATAACGCTCCAATTAAAAAAAGGAAGACGCTTTGTAAAAACTGCAAAGAAATAATTTTGAATGTTCATCAATACTGCGTCAACACAATGCCGCCTGATAATGATAAAGAGATGGAATTTAAAAATTATCCAATTATTGGGACAGTTTCGAAAATGGTTAATGTGCATCGAAACACTGTCGCCAAAATTATAAAATCAGGACCAGTTTCTCCCTTAAAGAGAGGAAGTCAGACGAAAAAATTCTCAAAGATAGATGATTTTGAATGCGATTTAGTTCGACGCACAGTATATAGATTCTATACAGATAAGAAACTTCCAACACTCGATATGATATTGCAAGATTTAAAGACAAATACGGACTTCCCATATCAACGTACTACGTTGTATGAGCTTTTACGTAAACTTGGATTCAACTATAAAAAAGTGAATAAACGCAGTGTGTTGCTTGAGACGCCGCGATTCCAAGTCTGGCGTTATAAATATATAACAAAGCTCAGAGAAGCACGTCAAGAGGGGCGAAATATAATCTACCTGGACGAAACGTGGTATGACACACATGATACCGTCAAAAAAAGTTGGACTGATTGTAGTTGTCACTGCATTTCAGATTTGCCTTCCACTCGTGGGAAACGCATTATCATATTGCATGCTGGATCCAAAGACGGTTGGGTCGAAAATGGACTGCTTCTATCTGCGAAACAGATTAACGATGCGAGCGCTGATTACCACTGCGACATGAACTCAGTGCTCTTTGAAAAGTGGTTTCAGGAGCAATTATTGCCAAACATAACACCAAATAGCCTAATAGTAATGGATAACGCTCCTTACCACTCGCGACTATCCGTCAGAATTCCAAACACCACAACCAGAAAAGGGGAGATCCTTGATTTTATGAGACAGTACAAAATTTCCATTCCAGAGCCAACCCCAACCATTCCAGTGCTGCTGGATATTGTGAAAAAGGCGGGCATAGAAAAAAGATATGTCATTGATGAAATAGCAAAATGAATGGTTGTGAGGTGGTGCGTCTTCCACCATACCACTGCATTTTTAATCCGATAGAACAAGTGTGGTCTAAAATTAAACATGACCTTAGAGCCAACAATTGCGACCCCAAAAACAGCAGTGCCGTATGTCAATTGATCAGGCAGGTCATGTTGAACGTAACATCTGACTTGTGGGGTAAATATATTGCCCACGCAATCAAAGAAGAGAATAAGTACTTTAATGTAGACCAGCATGTTGATGTTAACGGAGACACTTTCATAATAAACACACAAAGTGATACAGATGACTCTGATTCGGAATAGCTAAATTGATTTTTTATACTTATGCTACAAAAATAGCATATATGTTTAAGTTGTAAGATGGCTATTTAATTTTAATTTTTATTAAAAAATTTGCATTTGTGGACGAGTCACATTTAAGTTAAAGAATGGTCCCAATATACCGTGCGCCTGTACTGCACACTAATTGCCCGAACGAACTGTAATTATAACTTGGCTAGTAACTAAACACAACATTTATTAATTCTAAGGCGGTACGAAGTTCGCCGGGTCAGCTAGTCATAAATAAAAACATAAAAACGTTATTGCAGCTTCTTAATACTATAAATGATGACAGCCTTGTTAATATTATTGCACAGCAATTTTACAAAAGAAAAAGTAGCGATATTCTAAACAATGAAAATATCCGAGATATTCTAATGCAATCGTTAAATGCAGAAGTCTTAGTACGCTATGCCTTCGAGGAATTGGCCTGGTTTTCCTCTTTTTTTAATTTAAGAAGTCAATGGTTTTATGTTTTAGTCAAAGAAAAAATAATGGTTAGATATAAAAAGAAAGCTGACTTCAAAAAGCAAAAAATAAAAACGTAGCATTTAGTGTGCTACGTACCTACTGATCTGTTTGAAGTCGGTGATAAGCTAAATAAGTTTAATAGTACTTCCGCCTTCGCACCGACTTCAAACAGATCAGTAGGGACTTCAGCGATAAAATTTAAAATAGAGATCGCCGAAACACACAAAAAATAAAGAAGACGAGATTTTTTTTAAAAAGAATGAAAGAATTTAATTAAACAAAAATTACAAAAATTCGACGTAGACCCAGAAAAATATTGATTAAAGAAATTGAACATTTAAATTAAATTTTAAGGTGTAACCATACAGGATAACCTAACACGCAAAACAATTTTCAACGTATGGATATTTTGTTTGGAAATGAAGTGTAGGTTAACTTTGAACTGTTACAATTCCATACATAAATTTAACACCTACATAAATTTAAACACATGGCCATAACAATAAATTATTATCTGCTGCAAATAGGTAAAATATATTCAGCGCCGAATAAATACCCCACCTACTTGATAGATAAAACTAAAACTGTTACAATTGGCACATTTTGACAAAAATAAATTAAGAGTATTTAAAGGAATGGATAAAAAACTTAGCTACTGGTCTTCCAGAGGCCGCTGGTCGAACCGCTGTGGAATGGTGGCAGGATCTGGTGGATTAGGTTGCACGTGTGTCAGAATAATCAGTAAATTGTTGTTCAATCTTTTAATGTCGTATATTAAACACATTGAAAATTTTGATTAACACAATTGGAAGTAAAATAAAAAAATCTCTAAATATATATCACTATATATTTTTAATCTCTCTGTTGACTGACGTTAGTAATGATGAATTTAATATCAAAAATAAATCAATTAAAGCATTCACTTTCACAGAAAATAAGTCGTTTCACTGAAATTTTTTTGTCGAATAACAGTGACAACTTCAATCCCAAACAAAATCCAAAAATCAAGCAAATTCTAAAATTTTGAAATAAATTGAATTAAAAAGAAAACTAGACCGGAAAGAACATAAAAAAGATCGCAAGCAGAAATGCTGCAGGACGTAATACACAAAATGCTACGTTTTTTTTTGCTTTTTGAAGTAGGTTTTCTTATTTTGTAAAACGTTATTTATTTTTAGTGTAAATAATTTAAAAAAGGTGAGAAACAATATAAGTGCCTATTAAATTTGAAGGTTTCTCTCTATTTCCCTGGGATTCCATCATCAGATCCTGACCTGGTTAAAACGGGACCACCTCTGGATTATACTCTTTCGAACCAAAAAAGAATTTTGAAAATCGGTCCATAAATGGCGGAGAAATCGATGAACATACATTTAAAAAAATACCTACAGGTTAACATAGAACCGCCTCCTTCTTTGAAGTCGGTTAAATATGTTTATACTACTCCTGATCGGAACAATAGTCATTATTCCCTGAAAATGAGAAGAGAACGTTAGTCTTTTCCTCGACCAAAATAAGCGGGAGAGAAAAATGTATGAAAATTCATTTCTAACGTGTTTTAGCGGGAGGGAAAAATGTACGAATTTTCATTTCTAACGTGTTATTTAATCTATGGCGTCCGCATTCAAAACTCCTTCTTAAAGTAAAAACTCCTTGGTCAGCGCACGCGTGAGCTGTCCAAGCAGCTTTTACGAAATTTAAATATGGAATCTCCTTGCTACTGATCTCAAATCCGCTTGTCTTCATTAAAAAACAAAAGAGGCGCGAAATTTGCGAATTTTTATTTGGTTCGGTGTTTTTGCGTAATATCAGTAAATTGAGTAAAATGACGAGTTCAAGTGAAAGTGATGAAATGGACATTGAAATGACACCGCCAGACTTAAAAACATCAGCGGAAAGTGCTATGTCAAACCTGCTCCCAGAGAAATAAAAATAAAAAAACATCCATACGTATGACCAATTCATGGCTTGGAAGCTAGAAAACAAGGCGCAATCGTTCTCTGAAAATGTTCTAATAGCCTATTTTAGTGAAAAATCCACAATATATAAGCCATGCACCATGTGGTCAATATATTCCATGCTAAAGAGTACTTTGCTGACAAAACATAACATAGAAATAAAAAATTACACAAAGCTTATGGCGTTCCTAAAAAGAAAATCTGATGGCTTTCACAGTAAAAAGTCTCGAGTTCTAACTACAAACAATGTATTTTCCTTTTTAAATGATGCCCCCAATGACAAATATCTGTTAATGAAGGTAACTTTTTGTATTTCTAATGAAAAATCGTCTTTTGTAGGATTGTTTAAAGGAACATTTCATTTATTTATTGTATTTTACAGGTTGTATTAATACTCGGAATAACTGGTGCTTGTCGTTCGCAAGAACTTGCGGACTTGACTATTGACAACATTGAATCACAACAAAATGTGATTATTGTTAAGTTGCCTAATACAAAAACGAAAATCCAGCGCTCATTTGTAATAACCGGCTTACATCACGACATTGTTAAGAAATATATGGAACTTCGCCCGACTGGAATGAAGACAAACCGCTTTCTAGTTCAATATAGGAACCAAAAATGTACTCAGCAAGTCGTAGGAAAGAACAAAATCAGCACTATTGCGAAGGATATAGCAACTTTTCTAAATTTGCCTGATCCACAAGAATATACAGGCCATTGCTTTCGCCGTACATCAGCAACCATTCTCGCAGACTCCGGTGCCAACTTGACTACAATTAAACGTCACGGTGGTTGGAAGTCGTCCGCTGTCGCAGAAGGTTATATTGAAAATTCAATTGAGAATAAAAGACGCATAAGCATTTCAATTAATTATTATGACCCTCAACCTTCCACGAGTGCAGCGTTTATGGGCTGTGTCGCACCACAAAAGACAGAAGTCTTAGAACTAAAAGACCCCCAACCTTCGACGAGTGCAGCGGCTATAAGCTCTGACCGAACACCAAAACCTGAAGTCTCAGAACACGCGAGTGCGGCGGCGCCCTCTTTGTCTCAAATATCTCACACTAGTATAAGTCATCCTGGTGGTAAAACTAATTCATTTACTTTAAATAATTGCACAAACTGTAACATAACTTTTAATTAGGTTAATTCCTTACTTTCGTTTTTTGTAGTAATTATTATTTTAATTAAATAGTTTCAACAATGTTCCTCAACAGGTGTAGTATAAAGCACTACGAGTATTTAGCACTCTGGAGAAAGTCCGATTCACCCTTTGATGCACAATGTACTATTATTTTTAAGTAACACGGGCTTTTTAATTTTTCCCATCCAACAACTTATTATCGTTGACCAAGAGGCAGCGCCACTACCACTCGACCAAATCTCTTTGATCAGTGTCTGTGCCCGAAGCTGAGGTGCACAGTGCCCCGCTTTCACTCCTACGTTAAAAGCATAAGTCCTTTCTATGTAAGCTCATTGTGGCACAGTCTGTGGACCACAACGCATCTCCGTTCGATATCGTCGTGCAGGCCGTACCATATACGTAGGTTATTGGCGGATATGACGCTGCCGCCGCAACCTGCTGCGGTAGCTCAGTGGCGCTCGTTGATCTCAACCGATTAGTGAGGTAAAGCAACGTGCACAGAGGCAAGGATTCCGTTGGGTGACCTAAGTGGCAATTTATCATAAACATGTCGATAGGACACGTTAAGCAGTCACGTCAGTCCCAGCTGTTGTCAAACGATTACAGTCTATAAACTATAAGTCAGAGGCCGTTTGGCGGTTTGAAGCTTATAAGTTCGCCACATACTTGATTATGCGAGAACCTACACGATAAGCAAGTAAGTGTACCTCTTTCATTGGTAGAAAAGAATGATCGGTATAATCGGGTGACACTGACATTGTAAGTGTAAATATATGCTTAGACAACTACACTGCCCGAAATAAGAATTTGCTGCTGTATTAACTGTTCATCCATTTAATAAACAGTGATAATATTGAAACACATCAAATTATTATTTACTGGATTTCCGCCCGGAATTTCGTTACCGTGGTAATTTGGGAAAATTATGCAGCCTATATGTTAATCCAGGGTGTCAGCTACCTCCTTACCAAATTCTATCAAAAATTGGTCCAACAGTTTCAGCGAGAAACAGGAACAACCATCCACACATACATCCATACAAACTATCGCGTTTATAATGAGTAAGAATTATTTCAAACCTGGCGTTCCACGCTCGACGGAAGGCCGATTCCCTTTCGGACCATAATTTCCACTTCCTAAAACGACCACTTCCCAAAAAGACCACATATCAGAATGACCATTCCCATTCCAAATCGTCCACTTCCCATTCCAAATCGTCCACTTCCCATAATGACTACTTTCTCAGATTGACTACTTCCCAAAATTACCACTGCCCAAAACGACCACTTCCCAAAATGACCACTTTCTAAAACGACCTCTTCCACTTTTCAGTCTCCATTTTGTACTAAATCAGGTATAGGCATATAGGTATACTAGATTGCGCGTGTTGCGCGACCAGCTAAAGCTGACCGCGAGGCGGTTGTGCCAAATTCTCGGGAAAAAGGGATTTTCGATTTTTTTGAAGTGAAAACTTCTTTAGCGCCGTTGAGCACTTTTAGTATGGGGAAAAAATGTTAAACTCGCGATGAACTCGCGTCAGATGTCACGTGATCGTCAGATGTGATCGAGAATGCGTAGGATAGGGTTGCCGCTTTTTTTAAAGTGAAAACTTCTTAAGCAGCGTTGTGCACTTTGAAGTATGGGTGGAAACCCGGACGGATGACAGCCCTATGGTTAAATAGCTTGATCTCATGACATATGTCAACGAAACCAACGAAGTAACTTTGAACGAGCGTTAGTTTTACAATTTTATTTATTATCACCTTAATTTTTATTATTTACCTGCCAGTTTTATCACAACTGAAATGCAATACGTTATTGATATAATAAAATAGATATTCATACCTGAAACATACCTCGCAAGTTCTAAAATACATAGATATAATTTTATGAAAATATAACGATTACGCACGTACAAAGTCATACTGGACGAATCGAAAATGCGTAAGGCGGAGGGAGAGTGAAAACTTCTTTGTTGTGCACGTTTTGGGATGGGTAAAAAATGTCACGCCAAGACACGTGATCGGGAGAGTAGACCGCAAGGAAGTAATATCCCCCTTTCTTGCTACCGCGCGGCGAAAATGTATTCCTTTGTAAAATTCGTGTATATAAAGTGTTTAAAACATGGAAATCTATTAATGCTATTAATGAAAATAGTGACAACTAAATTGTGAAAGAAAATTAGTAAGTAAAATGTGACTCATAATAGATACATAATGTAGGTAGATATTTTCGTAGTTATCGGTTCATAAAGAATATTAAAGGCAAAGCAAGGCATAGATTCGTATAGCAACGTTCATTGTGTGACTAAGATGAATCATATTTTTTTGAATTATAAAAAATATGAGTAGCCATATAATAATATTCTAAATAGAGTTCAGAAAGTGTTATCATTGTGATCAATAATCAATAAAATAGCCTACTTATTCTTGTATACCTATTATGTACAGACAGCAGCACGTCAGGTTACCCGTTTGCACTACGAAAGCCAAAGCTATTACAAGCGAGATAAGGGCAACGTCAAGGTCAACATGTATAGCCTTATGTGCTGCCATGTGTTCATGTGGAAGAAAAAGTAAATAAATGCACCCTATATAACAAAACAAGTAGTAGTTTTCAATACTAGTGTGGGATTTCCGCGATAGTTTTCAATACAAGTGGGAAGAACTATTTTTAATACAGTTGCGAAAAAATTAAACAATTTAATAAAAATAATAAAAACACAATAAACTCAACTAACATCATTTAATTCTTATCCTTATAAAAGTTATAATTCACATATACATTGGAATTGGTACAATTATACTGAGTTCCAGTGGTGTTAATTCAAATAAATTGTAGTCGAAATTACTCATTTTGTGCAAGAAACAACTCGCAAAGAAAATTTTTGGAAAATGGTGCCAACCGTAAAAGAATATAAGCAGAGACCATGGCAGTGCACGTCATACAGCAAACTATTTATATTTATAATTTCATTTGGCCGATACTAATATTAATCAATATATATAAATTGTCATGTTTGTGTATGATAGCGCAATAAATGAATATTGTATTTTACCACATAAGTATTTTTATACTGATTATACTATTCCATAATCATTAAAAAATATCAACGTTAAGTAATGTTCAAGTTTTCACTTCTGCCGGCACTCCCGGAGTGCATCCCGTTGTTTTTTTTTTAATTTTTCACGTTTGCCATCTTGGATTTTTAAATGGATATACGACGTTGCTACACTGGCAAGTACCATTAGATAAGTAGTGCGTGCGTTTTTTAGGGCTCTAGATGTGTTTTTGCTTGGATTTGTTTTTATTTGGATTTGTTTTACTCGCACATAAAAAGTGAAGTAAAAATTTTCTTAAATTTATTCAGTTTAATAACAAACATTGCTAATTATCAATTTTTAGGGTAATATCAAGTCTAAATTAGTAATCAGAACATGACATTTTCGCTACCCTTTTTTTAAAAAAACATTTAATATATATCATTTTTTTTGTTTAGTGCTACTCAGTAAAATATCAAAATTATGCAATAATAATAAGGAACATAAGTTCAATATAAAAAGTATGCAATAATAATTCAGTAGGTAAGAGACAATAAATTATTTCTATTCTTTTCTATATATTATTAAAGCGACCATTTTGTTAGGGTAGATATCAAAAATACGAACGATTACTATTATCGCTTGAAAAAACAAGTTGTCCGGTTTAGGTCCGTTGCGAAAGTGTATATTTTTAAAACTAAAGCTTGGAATACCTTAGTGTAATTTTGGTTAAGTGTATTCACTAAGTATAATTATTTATTTCGAAAACAAATTTTATAAAGTGAAGCGTTAAAGACTGAAAAGTTTAATTTTGTTCAGTATATAGTGAAGCGTTTAAGAGTGAAAAGTTTATTTTTGTTCAGTATATTTTTATAAGACTCAGTACAATTTTTGTTAGGTTCGGTAACAAGTAATTATTTCATAATTAAAGTGAACGTTAAATAAGTGACATAAATATATAGACTTTACAGCCTGCAAGGTTGCCATATTCACAAGAGCAAATATACAGCTGATATAGAATTTATACTATTCCATCATTGAATATGGCAACTTTGCAGATTTACTCCCTGTATTTTGAATATAGGAAGTTGTTTCGTTTTACTACCTAATTATAACTAGAAAATCTTCGAGGTGCGCTGGGCTACTTCTGAGTGAATCGCTCTGTCGTAGACCTCACCTTGGATGTCGGGCTAGTTGGAGGTCAAGAGTAAACCCCAAACTATTAAAGAAAGAACTTAATGGCTTAACACAACAAAAATATACAATGAAAAGTAAGCAACCAATAATCAGTAATGCTCTATATTGTTACACGCAACTGCGAAATTCGTTATTAGTCAGTGGTCATCATGGGGCAGTAAATGGTTGTTGGAAGTGGACACTATGGGAAGTGGTCGTTTTGAGAAGAGGACTATTGGGAAGTGGTCGTTTTGGGAAGTGGACTGTGTGGGAAGTGGTCGTTTTGGGAGTAGTTATTACGGGAAGTGGACGATTTAGGAATGGTCATTCTGATGTGGTCTTTTTTGGGAAGTGGTCGTTTTAGGAAGTGGACATTATGGTCCGAAAGGGCCGATTCTTGTCACTAACTGTCACTGCAAGACAGTGATGTACTGACATTTACCTAAAGCTTCGAAATTTCAAATTTCAATCGTAGATAGTAGAGCCCCAGGCAGACATATGTCCTGTGATTAAGTCCACAATCAAGTAGAGCCGGCTATGAACAAAAAAGGAAAACTTAACGATTTTAGTGATTTTAAAGATGATGTAGCTTAAGTTACAATTGTTAACTGTCTATGGCTACTAAAAATATTAACTTGCCAAATTAAGTATCAGACAGGAGAGATCAACACTCCATCCTTGAGTGTATTTAAACAACATTGAACAGGTACGTTTTACTAGGCCTAGACCTAGTATATAAAAACGATTTTGAAGAGGACTACATTATGCTGCGTTTTTCAAATGACAATTATTTAAAAAAATCAAAATATTATGATATTAGAATTTCGATCAGAGCCAAAATGCATAGTCTGAAATAATGAAAATTTTGTCGACCATAGTCCCTAGGTAAAAAATTGTTAGAGCCAATAAAAACTTCGCAACCTCCTGCCCCGAAATGTTTTCTATACATTATTTTTTGTATTTGACGGGTTTATACCTGCTTCTGTTGGTCGGTTCATCGGGCAGCAAAATCTTCATCTGTTGACACCAACTTCGAAGAGACTATCATGTAAGCCAGGAAAAACTCATCTCTAACAATAATAATAAGAGTATCGCTACCAGTGCTTCATGAAAGCTGTAAGCAGAAACAAGTCGGTCTAGTTGAGTATGTAACACCGTCCCACCGTCGATGCGGCTAAAGAGCGCCTATATCGTGTCTACTCTAGGTGCAGAAGTGGTTATATAGGAAACGAGCTGAGCTCCCAAGATTGGGGATGGACATTGGAAAAAGACTTGTTAGAGCAAAACTTCGCAACCTCCTGCCCCGAAATGTCATCTAAACATTATTTTTTGTATTTGTTCGAAAGACAGTGGCGAATTGTGCAGCTGTCGAAAGTTGGGACTGAAAAACAGTTTCTGGTAACTATCGGGACATCTTGCCTGAATGCTGCCTCAGTAGTTGAAACCCTACGCAAAAAAAACACCGCAAATCGATGTACAGTTTAGCTGTTTGGCACACGCATACTAGAGGTCAAAACAACATTTTTGATTTGCAGTTCCTAAAAAAGTTTCCCTTAGGAGAGGTGTGGTGAGTCATCATTTTATTGTAACGGAAAAAAAAAATTTTTTCTGAAATCTATCGTGTGTTGTATCGAATGAAAGAGCTTTTAAAGGCGGTTTTAAGAATATACCGTAACCTTTTAGCCATTTTTGTTTAAAAAAAAACAAAAAGAATTTTCAAAACATATCAAGTTTGGGGGATGCGATATGGCTGTTTTTTTTTTGTAAAATATACTTCAAATTATAGGCAATATTCTCATATGTGACCCCTAGAAAGCAATTTTGAAAATAATATAATTTAGTTTTTTTTTCATTACTACGAAGTGAGATAGTTCTACTTAAAGAAAGGAACTGTACTGAACTGTGCTATTTTGTATATTGGTGTTACCTAAGTGATAAGAACGAGGAGGGAGGTCGCATACCAAGCGTACAAACATGGCAAACGCGGGGGCCAGGCGGGGTAGTGGAAGGAGTTGCATTCGGCTGCGTTGTACAGACTGCATGTCGCTAGCTTCAGCCGTTTTCGCGTATGGAGGCGAGGATTCTGAACTGACGTCATCTCAGTAGCCTCACCGACACTTGACTATAACTGGAAAAGTATTGAGGAACTAATTATTTCATTGTAGCACTATTTTTCACTATTTCTGGAACTATTTATTGGCATATGTAAAAACGTTTAATTCCTCGATGAGGCTTCTGGGGTTATAGTCACAAAAAAATACATATTTGAATTAAGAACCGCCGTCTACACACGGCGGAACAATCGGTCAACATACATAAAAGAAAGATACATACAGTCGAACATAAAACCTTTGAAGTCAGCTGAAAAAAATGTTGATCGGGTTTTTCCTATATACGTAAATAAAACGGGCGTTGTTTTTTTTTCAATTAAATGCTTTTGGAATGCTTTTTAAAACACTTTAAGCGTTTGTGAAAAAAGTTTTCGTTTTAGGGATCCGTTGCAAAATATGTCATTTGACGGTTTGGAAACTGACTCCAGGGCTAGCCAAGTTTGCCACCTACTTGATTATACCAAAACGATGAAAACTATTACGGCCATGTTACATTTTCAAGTTCACGGGTAATGATCGATCATTAATATTCTATCGATCAAACAAATAATTATGTATTTTGCTAATTACGGAACCACCCTACACTGCACGTGAGCCGACACACTATTGACCCGTTTTTAATTGGGGTCCTAATGCGCCGAAAGGGATTTCACCATTCAAGTATTTGCTAAGCTGTCCATCCCTTACACATTCTTTACTTATGTACATACGTATACTATACATAGCTTTTATGTTGTAGCTTTTATTGATAAATCTCAACAATCCACGTTTTATTTTATTTGCACTGTGGTCTAACTCTTTATATTCAGGATTTTTATTGATGGCTCTGTAAAAAATATTTATTATTGAGAATTTGGTAAAACTACCCAGAATGAACGCATTCGGCAAAATGTTTGGTAAGTTATTCTGCAGTTTTCAATCACATTCATTTTTTTTTATAATATGTAAACAAAGAAATAAAAAGGGTTTTGTTACATTTTTTTTTGTTAGTGAAAAAATGTTCACTACCACTGTTTCTTTGTTTACACAATTTTTAATGCTAATATTGCTATTATTGCGGTCACACACACACTTACTTTGGACAAAATTACACATCCTATACAATGGATAATTTTAAAAATTTTACACGTCCCATACGAGCGCGTTCACCTGCATATTCCGTGTTTCGGTAGTACTGATGACCAACGTGAAATATAACTCTACCACGTAATCATTTGTATATTTTTTTTTACTAGCATTCTACCTGGGACTAAGTTCCCGTGGTTATTCGGGAAAATTAGTATTCTAAAAGTGAAAGAATTTTTCAAATCGGTCTAGTATTTTCGGAGCCTATTCAATGCAAACAAACAAAACAAACAATCAAATCTGTCGTCTTTATAATATTAGTGTAGATCACGGTCCATTGCATATTCAATATTTTCCGACATGTTAGCAATGCAACAATTCAATTGAAATATTGTTTTTATATGAATCTGTATTTGGTCAGCAAAAGTACCTACGTAACTGAAGATAAGGTTGAGTTATTATTTACTCTCTGACTTTACTGGAAAATCTAAATCAAATTTTTTTATGACTTCTGCGCTCGTTCCTGGTGGTAACAAAAAATTCATTTTTTTTAAGGAAAAAACACTTCAATTTTAGGAAAAAACACAAGATACAAATTGATGTTAATTTCAATTCTAGATTAAGTTGACTTATTTTCGCTAAGCGTACTCGTTTGTGTTGCGGCGCAGTTAATATATCAGATGAAAAATCCTGGAATCTCAGTTGCGAATGATCTTCAGGCATAAAAATAAAATATTCACTGATACATTGAGTCTCACTTCCTGATGCGTCCATGTTGATTGCTAATACCCAGATAGCAATTTAAACTTGTATCAAGCTTGCAGAATGTAAGTGAAGACTTGCAACAAGTTTGACGAGGCAAGTGAGTAACCTTGAGGCAAGTTTGAATCAAACTTTCTAGTTACCAAACAACAAACTTGAATAATGTTTGCCCAATGAAAACTTGTATAATTTTTAACGTAACAAATTACATACAAAGTTGCAATGACAAGCTTACATACTACGACAAATATGCCACAATGTTGCTACAACAAAAATGGTGGAGGAATTTTAATTGAGCTTGGTATAGAATAAGGCTGTAAAAAAAGTTATTTTTGTTTTAATGCAGGTATGGATTTAATTTAAAAAAAAAATCTAAAATAACAACGTTACGTCACAGCGTATGGGTTAGGGGGGGTCCTACCAAATGTAACAGTACATGTTAATGGGATACCAAAAAGGCGTGACATGGGGGGGAGGGGTTCAAAAAGTCGAAATTTTGCGTGACGTAATATATAGACGGCCCCTAATGACGCTGTAATTGTGTTATTATTACATTTTTCCTGTCAGACGGCCCCTAATGACGCTGTAATTGTGTTATTATTACATTTTTCCTGTCTCTCGGCTCTGAAACAATGAAATGCAGCACCCATAAATTAAAGGGTCTGGCGGGATAAGCGAAACAGTGATGCCCCCAAATGCGATTTCAATGATATTCATACTGCAGATTGGGCAGGATGGGAAGGCTCCTTGAGAGTGCCAGATCTCGAAAATACGCTCTTTTTAAAAGTTGGATTTCTTCAAAAGGTACTAGCTACAACATTCTTTAAATTAAGTCTCGGTTACTAAGGTTAATCGAGAATACTTTATACACTTTTTAAATACTCTTGCTCGAAAAATCTATAAACATAACCAGAAAGTAGCTCATTGCAGCACTAGTGCTTTTTACTTTGTAGTTTTTTCTTAATTTTCACTAGTCAATTTAAAAAGTTTACCAGCAAGGAGGTTTGCATACTGAGAATAAAATCATGTCAACTTCATGTGTAATACAATAATCAAATAAATAAAAATAAGCAAATAATTTTCTAATTTGCAATAATTTTCAAAATTATGACTTTTCTCACAAATGTATTGAAAAACGTCGTGTGACACACGGGTGTAAAGCTTATTGTAAACTCGTGACAATGGTGAGCCCTCGCCCGCCAACTCGTTTACAATAACCTCCTTCACACCCTCATATCACAATGAACTATTATCGCGTCAGCTTTGAATTATAAATTACCAGGACTACAGTATATTGTGCAACTTGGGAATAAAAGACGGATTTTAAGCGAGGGCTAAAATTGGATCACGAGCAAATGAAGGATTCAAAATTATTGAATCACGAGCATAAGTGAGTGATTCAAGTGTTAGAATCCTGAATGACGCGAGTGATTCATAGCCCTCGATGAAAATCCGTTTTATTCAAGAGTTGCACATTATATTTTATACCATGACCTCGAGAAAAAGAAAGATTTAAGCGGAAATAAACATTTAATCAAGAAAAAAGGAACGTTAATTTAATAAAAATGTACATTAAAATTTGAACAATTACTAAAGTTTAGAGTAATTTTCTAGTTGTTGTCGATAGGGTGATCAATCTGTGACGAGATATTATTTCTATTTGTTTATTGACGTATTACTAATTAAAGACAGCAAAGGACACACATTTTATTTTAAAGTTTTAAAACTGTCGAAAATGTTGACCAATCAAATATTCAAGAGTTATCTGCGCAAGGAGTTTGAATTCCGAATATTCATTGCGATTGAGGTCGTATGTCTATACATTAAACTATTAAAGTGTTCGAAATTAAACACCAAAATTGACAAAAAAGTGCTCTTTTCGTTTCCTCGGCTACAGCATTGTAAAACGTTGAGCAATATACTTACGTGCTTTAGGTAATATGTAAGGACCCGGAGTTTAATTCCAATTTCAAAATTATCCAAATTCTTATATTTTCCATGTTCTAACGTTTTCTATTTCGTTTTTTTCTCTATTCTTAATTTTCCACATTATACTTTCTTCACAATCTTATATTATTAAATTCTGTTTTTTCCACATTACGTATATTGTCTTTGAGCAGTACAGTCATTTTAAAGGACTATTATATAATTCTGCTATCAAAAAACTTTTAGTTTTAAATACATAAAAACTTCGCGATCTAAGATAGAAGATGGCAGCTACAAACATTAATGTCAAATCAAAGCAAATCAAAGTCAATTATGATACAGATATTGTTTTAATGCTACACTGCAATGTAAAATTATTTCTAGTGTAGACATTGAGTTGAGGTGATATTACTAGCGTAAGTGTAGACAAGATTGTTAAGGTGGAAATAAAACTATGGCTTCTACAAGTTCAGGAGACGTTCAGTTTAGTTTTGTGGAGGTGGGAAGACATGATAAGAAGAAATTACTGAGGGCTGGTCATCAGTACAACTTCCAAGTAGAAAATAAAAACAGTAATTCAATTTGGCGTTGTGCAAATAAGAGTCGTTGTCGTAGTGACTGGAAATCAGTTCCCGAAGTATAAGTACAAATAATGCATGCAAGGACTAGATAGCGATTCAGATTCCAGCAATAATGCTGAGATACCGCCGTTTTCCTCTATTAAACATTCGCTATACGCGGCACGTAAAGACGTATATAACGTTACTAAATGTTCATTTTGAAAAGTTGAAGAGGTGGAGATCCCGGAAATATTGAGAAAGAATTTTATTTTATATGAAAAAGCAGGAGAAAATAAATTTTTCATTTTCATTTGCCTGAACTTATTACGAAGGATAAGTTTATATTTAGCAGACGGCACATTTTGGAGTGTTCCTGCACCATTCGAACCATTATTTACAATTCACGTAGATACTGGAAGTACTGCAGAAAATACCTCTATAATTCCCATATTTTTCTGTTTATTACCAAACAAAAAAGAGAGCACTTATGAAGAAGTATATCGCATTTTAAAAGAGGAATTTTGTGTTACAATATCCTATTTCAAGAGTGACTGGGAAGCGGCAATAATAAAAGCGATTAAAACCGTTTTTCCAGATGTATATGTGAAGGGATGCTTTTATCATTTTTAACCGACTTAAAAAAAAGGAGGAGATTCTCAATTCGGGTGAATTTTTCCAAGGAAATTTGGAGAAATGCCGTCAAGATTGGTATGCTGGTAGACAAAGTACACAGGAAAATTGTTAGGCTTACTTCCAACCTAGCATTGTTGCCAGTTGAATATATACCTGAAAGTTGGTTATATGTAATAATAAAGCAAAAGACGATGCCGTAACAGAAAAATTCATATCATACTTTCAAAAAAATTGGATGTCAAAGATCTGCATGAGCATGTGGTCTTGCTCAAGTGAGCGACATAGAACGACTAATGCCCTCGAAGGTTGGCATTATCGTTTGAATAAAAAAATTGGTCAGGCTAACCTATTTGAGTAATAATTTTTTTTAAAGAAAGAAGCCAGTTATTATGCAAAAAATGTTAAAAGAGAGCAAATCTATGTAAAAGCCAAGAACAGACGATCAAAATATATAACGAAAGACGCAAAAATTGAGAAACTATTGAAGATCTAATGAAAGGAAGAATAACACCAGAAGAATGTTTGAAAAGGTGGACTGGTTTAAATATTTTTTTTTTAAATTAATTTACTGTTACTTTTACCAGACTAATTTTAAACTAATATAATAAATTGTTTCATTATTTGTTCAACTGTACTTACTCGGTATTTTCTTGAAAGCTTGGAAATTACACAATCAATAATTTAGTAAACAAAGAATTCGGAAAATTAAGAATTTGGAAAATTTATAATTTAGACAAATGAGATTTGTTATTACATAGAAATTGACAAATATATATCCTGGAATAAATAGAAATGGGAACCGGTCGCCGGAAGGATATGTAACTCTCACGTTCACATTACCTACGACACTAGTATCGTTAAGGAAACTGGGTTATTCTCCTTCAAATTGTATTTTAACATTTTTTGAAATAATTTACATATGACTAGCCTTCAATATATGTCTAGCCTTCATCTAATGGGCAGGGATGTAATTAGCTGTAATATTGTTGTCTTGTTGCGGTTAGACGTTAATTTTTATTGTTTTTTTTTTATTTTACCAAATTGATTTGTTAAAATGATAATAGCAAAAGGGGTTTTGTGCTTTTGACAATTCCGACGGTAAAACTTTTGCATGGCTTTTGCAATCCCAGTCTTGATTGATGCATGTTGAAGTGGTCATGGATGCAAGTCGTCACTGCTGGACTTAAAAGCCTCCCTCAAGGATCTCCACGCCAATCGGTCCTGCGTTACCCGCATCCAGCGCAGCGGCTTTCCGCAATCGAAATCAGTAGTCGGTCCGCCTTGTAGGAGGCCTATATGCAGCATCTTCCGGTACGCGGTCGCCACTCGAGGACTTTTCTGCCCCAACGGCCATCAGTCGTACGAGAATTATTTTCTTCCGTGAACAAACACACAGCGCACGAAAGTAGACGCAAAAGTCAAAACAAGTATGAAGTAACTATGAGTTGCCATACATAATTTTCATACAAAATTATAATTTTCACTATGTTATTTCAAGACGTGGTAAATTTTGAGGTTCTTTAGTTAACTATTAACCCTTATAGTTTTGCCATATCCGTCTGTCCGTGCGTAACTAAACAGTCTTATTATTACAAAGCTTAAATAAGGAATGGTTTTACGTACATGTTAATCACGCCGACTTAGTTTTAAAGACAACATCATTTAATATGCTACGTAGTAACCCTACTGATCTGTTTGGCACTTTTGGCAGAAATGGTAGTCTGTTTTTTGCGACATATTTTTGGAAAACTTATTGCCATTAAGTTGACTCGGAACACGTATTGTGACAGGTCGAGCTCACGCCAAGAGGCGATACATAAAATTACCGAGAATAGTACAATGGATAAGACGCGAAGGCCAAGTTGCTTGGCCAGTGCGACCCCGGACTTGAATTATTTGTGGGAAGATGTGAAAAGATTGGTACACGGAGGAAATTTAATGTATTGATGTGCTACGAAACAGAATTGTGTCTGTGTTCCAAACAGTGCCGAAACACTTATTCGTTTTGGGTTGTTTGAAGAGGAATTTACGTCTCTGATCTAGATTGTGTTTAGTGCGAAAAGATGGGCACTCTTAGATGACTCTGACTATAACTCGTAACTACATAATGTATAAATAAACTAAATAGATTTTTAAATTGTTGTAAATAATATGATAAAGGCTTTTAACTTCGCCAAATATGCCTTATTTTTTAATAAATATTTTTTTTCTTGTTTGTGATAAAAATACCAATTTCAAATTGTCACTGCTTAAGGAATCATGAGTTTTTGACTTTCATAAGCCCGTAAGCTCTGTAATTATAGTTTTTTTTCCGATATTTCGAATTAGTACGAAATTTCGAATTAAGGTTTTTTTTTCGAAATTGGTACATTTTACCCCATTTACCCCAAGGTGATTTGATAGCTAATGATCTTTACTATAACCCCTAGAAAGGATCGTGACCAATAACAAATAACCACAAGGTTATATACAGATATAATAAACAGGTATAAATACTTTTTAAAAATTCCTATAATATAATTTATTCCCTACCACCTTCCGTCTCCGTCTGTGGGTTTCTGAGTTCGTCTAGGATTCCAGCCAATAAGGTTTTAGGAACCTCGACGTAATGTCCACACAATATTTTTATAGTGTTCACTTGGGTCTCTAGTGACATAAAAGTCCTAAAGCCTAGGTGTAATACAATAATCGCACCGTCATAAAGTTCCTCGCCAAATAAGGAAAGACACCTAAAACTATTTCGCAAGAGACGTTTGCATTTTACGGGGACTTCGCTCCTAGTAGATAAACTATGATTTAAAAATGGTACAGCCTTTTCAAGTGAGGAAGTAAGACACTTGAAGACGACGCTAATGCAATGCAATTACTTCAAAAAGTAATATAAAGAACAAAATCTATTGCAATAAGGCTCTGTTTTTTCCTCCGTCCACTAAAATCCACTAAAAGATCCATCGGTAGATCATTTTCCACTTTTACGTCATTTTTAATCCACTAATTTTATAAACCATTAAAGTGGGTGATACACAAACACTTAAAACATTATCTACTCTTTTGTAAATACTCATTTAATATGATATCTTTTCACCTAAACTCTTTGCGTACCTATTTATTAATCATTTTTGTAAGTTATGTGTCAAATTTGTTTGAAATAATTATTGTAAAAATAATAATTTCTTTGAAATCCAAATAAATATAGAACAAAATAGGATGTGTTCTGATCTTGATTACATTAAAAATTATAAAGGGCTATTGCACAATGGCTATAAATATCATAGAAAAAAAGAATACAAGCAAGGTGGAATTTTATGGCGATGTCGGTATTGGAGAACGAAAAAATGCTCAGGAACTTTAACTATTAAACAGGTATTTAGACTAAATTTATTTGCCCTTTAAATTTTGAAGGCCATTATTACCCCGCCACGGGATCCCAGGGTTCCTACAGGATAATAAGATAGGTAGGGTAGGGTGGTCTAAGACTGCGGTCGATAAGAATGCGCACACGTCATTGCTCGGCAATGGAGTGAAGTTAGGCAGCAACTTCAATGTTGTTTTGAAGAGGCATGGCATTGGTACTTGCAGTCGTAAATAATTTGTTTTACTGTACGCCCGAGGTGATTTTGAAATTTTTGTACCGTTTTCATCTTATTTTTCTTTAGGTTGCATGTACTGTTACGGTTTCAACTGAAGTGTATTAAAAGTTATAATGCCAGCTCCGTGCGGCACCTTTCATCGTGTGACCGAACTAGTGACGTTAGTTCAGATCATTTG
This sequence comes from Aproaerema taeniolella, assembly GCA_949987775.1. NCBI lineage: Eukaryota > Metazoa > Arthropoda > Insecta > Lepidoptera > Gelechiidae > Aproaerema > Aproaerema taeniolella. Next base: position 30,070,755 of record OX465242.1, on the reverse strand, counting down.
AAATAGATGCCGCTATTTGTGGTGGTAAACAGATATTGGAAAATCTTGTAAGACTGCGCAGGTTCTGGTAGTATAAGACTGCGCGCACATTCTTACACGGCTTCCTTTGATTATTTAATTTTGTTTGGAAACTATTCTACCTATAAACATATACGTTTATCTCAAGGGTTTTACTAACCCGGTGTTGATTTATAAACATTGTTGTTTCCAGGATAATATAGTAAAAAGTCGACCACATTCTAAAATATGTAAACCAGACCATTTAAATAACGAAATATATCTGTCGCTAGAGCAATGTAGAAAAAATGTTACGTCTTCAGAAAATAGGCCCATTCCCTCTATATACAAAGAATTTGCACGATCCGTTAAAGATAAAGGTTTGGATTTGGTTGGCAAAATACCGCCTTATGAAAGTGTCAAAAGTGGGTTTTATAAAATCCGTAACCAAAACCTAGGCGTCGGAAAGACTGCCTTCAAAAAATCTTGTGACATAAGAATACCCGAGACATATTCAGACTTTTTGTTGGCGGAGTATACTTATGAAGATTCCTGTATTTTTATTTTTTGTGCAAGCGATATAAAAGAGCTTCTACCCAAAATTAAACATTTATTTACAGACGGCACTTTTAAAAGTACACCACCAGGAATACTACAGCTATACTTACAGTATTCACGGTGATTTGGGTAATTCTTTAACTTCTAATAGAATCGTGCCATTAATATATGCACTAATGACTGACAGGAAATACGAGTCATATAGAGCTCTTATCCAAATAATTAAAAAATAACTTCCAAGCCTGCAACCTACAAATTTTACATTGAATTTTGAAATACCGGCGATTAAGGTCATCAGTGAATCATATCCTGATGCCCAAATTAAAGGTTGTCTATATAACTACCAAAACAGCTTGAGAAGAAAAGCAAAAGCATTAGGTCTCACAAAAACAAAATTCAATCGGCGAATAGTGGATCTATGTGCTGCTATGGCATACTTGCCTTCGACAATGTTACAAAATGGATGGTCTTATGTAAGCCAAGAAATGGGCCGCGATGAAGCCTTCACAAAGTTTCAAAAGTATATAAATAAATATTGGATGCAAAACAAATATATTAAAAATTTGTGGACTATTTTTGGTGAACGCCATAGAACAAATAATAGTGTCGAAGCATGGCATTCCCATTTAAACAAAAGTGTCGGAAGGAAGAAACCAAATTTAGTATATTTAATAAATATTCTAAAAAAAGATTCCGAATACTCTACAATCAAAAATCCCATCAAAAGAGCGAAGAAACAAATAAAATATGATGCATTCATCCAAGATTGTCAAATGGAACTGATTAATGGTTTAGTTGGCGTAGAATTTTTCTTGGAAAAGATTAAATAAGTTAGTACTTAACTAATAAATAAAAAATAAAAAAAAACAGTCTCTTAATTCTCGTTTATACTGTGTATAGAACAATTTTTTTCTTTCTTATTCTACTACCATATGTAAGAGGTATAAGGGACCGAAATTGGGTGGTGTGTATCGCAATCCTTTTTTGTAACTAAATTACACAGTGGATTAAAGAGGACATAAAAGTGGAAAATGATCTACCGATGGATCTTTTAGTGGATTTTAGTAGACGGAGGGCTGTTTTTACTCTTCTAAGGGAAGTATCAAATTTTCAATAACCCTATATGACACTGCCTAAAAACATCAAGATGTTAGTCGTACTTTAATGAGGCAACAGTCTTGTCAACACCACAAATACGATATACACCCAAATCTCACGACAGTTCTCTTACCGCACAGACTATACCTACCATGTAAATAATAATTACTAATAATAAATGCCTAGTATCTACTCATATCAGACTTAAGTATTTTTATCGTGATAACACGTGTGTTAGTGCCTTATTTAAAACTAGCATTCGGCTCGGGACTTCGTTCCCGTGGGAATTCGGGAAAATTATGTAGCCTATGTTACTCAGGGATAATGTAGCATCCTAATGGTAAAACAATTTTTGTAATCGGTCCATTAATTTTTAAGTTTATTCGTTACATACAAAAATACAAATCTTTCCTCTTTATAATATTAGTGTAGATCTAAATTATAAATTACGAAATAAAAGTAGGTAAGATGTTTTAAAAACTTTATTATGTCAAAATAACTAAAAAGGATCAAAAGTATTAAACCAAAAAAAGCAAAAATATTTTAAAAAAAGATTAAGAGATATAGACTAAGCCAGAAGAAAAATGTGCTAATTTAATTTTGTGATATTTTATATCTACATCTTGCCCCATGCAGGGCACCAGGTGGCGATGAAAGCGTATACTGCAGCACGTTCGGGAAGACAATAGCCGAGGCTCTCAAGCAGTTGCGGTGTCTTTATAATCGACTCGTGGAAATCTTTGAAATTAATCACACCGTCCAAATCTACATCCATGCGCTTAAGTAAGATATCCACAAGTTCCTGTTTGAAAAATATGTACGAACGATGTAATAGCAGCAGAAGTACTTACTATTTTAAACATAGAGTAAAAGTAGGAAAAAACTGATTTTAACACGACAAATTATAATATAATTATTAATGCTACATCCTCAGGTCTCTCTTCTACTTTGCATCCTCTGGATCTTGAACACACACATACCGTCCGAACCAAAGAACAAAAATCTGCTTTCTACACTAACTAGCTGACCAGTGCTAATATTCCTTATACATTGCAAGTCACATTTCGCAAGTTGTTATTATTCTTTTACGAAAACATTAATTTAACGGAAATAAAGGATTCCTTATATACACACACACGTTCACGCCTATAATCCCTAACGGGGTAGGCAGAACATCAGTGGTTATATGGGCCATGAAAAATATTCTCCATGAGGAATTTTTACGACAAAACGAATTAGCAAAAGTTAAAGTACCAAAAACACTTGCAAGAGATTTTTTATTTTTTGTTGATGGAGATAAAAGACGCAACGTCGAGGATATTAATCATATTTAAGCCGCTAGGTATTTAATTCAGTTAGGTATTTAATTCATTGTGCGATTAGGTCAATCTGCATTTAAGTCATAACACGTTAAGGTCAATATGCATTTAAGACATTAAACGTTTACGTCAATTTGTATTTAAGTCAGTTCACATTTAGAGAATTTTACGGTAAATTTTAGGATTTAAGTCATTATGCAGAGCCGCGGGCATTCTCTAGTTTTATAATGAAATTGAGAGGAATACACATAACGTATTCAAATCAATTTCTGAAATATTTACTGTGTTATGATAAACTAACATCCAAATATTAGAAGAACAATTATGCGCCGGATAATGTGACGAAACAGTTTCCTGGAAAGAGTAGGCTGACTAATAATAAAATTAAAATACAAGTAAACGAAACAAGACTAAATTATATTGAGTTATGCAGAGTTTGAATGCTATGTACTCATTAGAAGAATAGAAAGCAATTAATCCTACTCTGTTAAAAGCAACGAATATGTCAGAATTTTGCAAATAGACTGCAATGTCCTACTCTTGTGAATTAGTACAGTAAATGACGGTTTTTGGCTAGAAATTCTATCAAGAAAGATGGATTTTGCTGAAATTTTGACAGTAAGTAGGGAACACCCCAAGAAGCAAAATCAACCCTATACCAAGCAGTGCTTTTTCGCTGGGGGTGAATAATTATTCACATCTAACACATAAATCATGATTTTATCAAAAAAACTGTAATGATCAAAATTGTACACTGGAGAGCAAAGAAATCGGGGTCACTTAAAGAATCCTAAAAATCTCGGAAACTAAGAAAAGCACGCAGCCCGGATATCAACCCTAGGAAGATGCGTAAAACAACGAAACTCTCCCCCAACCACGCTTCGTGAGCATTGACCTACAATAAACAACTAGACTTCCAAACGCGCTCAAAAAGTGTCCGCGGCAAATAAGTGCCCATCACAACGATTGGGCATTATTTTTGATAAGTTTTCTCACTCTCTTTCAATGGAAGCACGTGGAGGCAATACGAAGTATTACAATTCCAGAAATTCGTAATTTTAATAAAAATGACATGTTTTTTGTTTTTGTTTTATGGCGAGATCAGCCGTTTTTTTTCTTATGTATTTTTTTGTTTAAAATGATTATTTTGAGAAGACATATCATCAAAGTGAACTAGGTATTTTTGAAATATTCAAAAAAACACTTTTTTCAAAATTAACTCAAAAAATAACCTTTCGACCACTTTCACAACTTTTTTTTCATAACTGGTTAAGAAAAAATACTATTTAGTATGTTTTGATAACTGGTTAAGAAAAAATACTTAATAGTATTTTTTCATAACCGGTTAAGAAAAAATATTGTAAGTGCTTTTTCAAAACTGTCATTAAAAAATAAGATCAGTCCACATTAGTAAAATATTTTCGTTCTTTACGTTATCAGTAAACCTATATCTTTGCTAAAAACTCCTTATTTATGTCGGGCGTGGCATCAAGTAGTTTTGAACCACCGATGTTCTGCCTACCCCATATGGGATTGTAGGCGTGCGTGCGTGTTTTTTTATTATAAGATGGGTTGACTGTTGACCTCAATCTTGACCATAAGGTCAAAGATGAGGTCGACGATGGAGCGAGTTAACCCAGAAAATGCTTATAAAGGCACTGGTACTCCCACGCACCGACGGAACACAGCAAGCTGTTTGGCGTCGGACTTCGGTAGGAGGGTGGTCGCGAACCAGACGGCCCTTTACAGAGCCTACCACACCGCATGAGACCATAGGACAACACCTCAGATTCAGAAAAATGACCTGTCGTTGCCTGGGATGGATTACTAGGAGGCAGGTCTCATTTGTGTTTCCTTAGCCGCCTCTTACGACACCCACGGAAAGAGATGGGGTGGTGTTATTCTCAACCGATCACCACACGGTTTATGTAATGTAACTCCTTTCGACCACTTTCACAACACTGGCCACAAATAAAATATTTTCTTTTATAATTAGTTTATTACTGTCATTCGGGTATCATTGTCATTATCTGATTTAGCAAGGATTTAGCAACTTATCATTCGCAACTGAAGTGGCTTTGATTTTCAGTTTCATATATTATAAAAAGTTTCTCTATGTAAGTAAGTATGTCGCTGTCTAAGCCTATGGAATTCATTCCTACAAAAAGGAACGGTATTAAATTATTATGCAACGGTCGGCAGTATCATAAAATAAAGAAATATGCAAATGAAAATGCATTTTGGAAGTGTTACAATAAACAAGGTTGTAAAGGTAACGTGACAATAAGCAGTGGAAATTATTTAGTGAAAGAGAGTATACACGATGATGATTGTTTACCTAATGTGGCAAAAAACGTAATTTTGACAAAAATGAACTGTTTGAAAACGAAAGTGGTAACAAATGTTGAACCTATACAAAAACAGTATGAAGAAATGATATGTGGACTGGAAGATGAGGGTTTGAATATAGTTGCCGACTTACCTAATTTCAACAATATTAAAAGTGGTCTATTCAAAGCCAGACGTAAGGCATTAGGTATGTCTAAGCTTAAGTTTCAATCTCCGACAGAAGTAGAAATACCGATAAAATTTAAAAATTTCCTTTTGGCCGGCTATTTCGACGCAGACATGAGAATTTTGGTATTTTGCTGCACCAAGACAAGAAATGACTTAAAAAGTTATGAACATTTCTTTATGGATGGGACTTTTAAATCTTGCCCCCTACCGTTCACTCAAATTTATACAATACACGGACTACACAAAACTACTAAAAAGATTGTACCTTTATTTTTTGCCTTATTCATAATAAAACTGAGAAGACATATAAAATTATATTTGAACTCATCAAGTCACAGATACCTGACTGGAACCCCGTGAAAATTACACTTGATTATGAAATGTCAGCTATGAAAGCCATCCGCAATTCTTTTCCCAATGTTGCAGTAAAGGGGTGTTATTACCACTTTTGTTCCAGCCTTTTCAAAAAAGCGAAGCGTTTAGGCATCAAATCTAGAATACAGAGACGCCATGTTGCTAGATGTGCCGGGTTAGCCCGTTTGCCGTTAAAATATATCATGGCAGGCTATAAATATATCATAACCAGATCCCCAAAAAGTAAGCCCATTCAAGTGTTCAACAATTATTTAGACCGATATTGGTTCAATGATATACATTTTATTAAAACATGGTGTTGCTACGGTGAAGATTTTAGGACCACTAATAATTTAGAAGGGTGGCATGCAAGACTTAACAGACTCGTGGGAAATAAAAATCCATCACTGGCAAGAATTCTGGATGTCTTAATCAAAGAATCGAGAATAGCCGTGGCCAATAAGGTTAAAAAAATCTCAAACAAAAATTATCAAGAAATCGACGAAGAAATTTCTAATGCAATATATCAATTGAAAAATGGAAAAATTTCAGTTGGGCACTGCCTTGAAATTATAGCACCTTTAAAATTTTAAGAAGAACCCCTATATGTATTAAGAAGATACTTAAATAATTAAACCTAAGTAAATGTATCTTTTTATTTAATTTAAATAGTTTTCTTTAAAAATGCCTATATTTGATAAGTAAACCTTGGAGTTTGGTCCTGTGCATGAAACATTGCTGCAGACAAGAAAATTTTTAAACTCAAACGCGAGCTAGGCCCGGTGACTTTTCCTAGAGCGTGTACAAGCGCCCTTATGAAATATTTTTTAATGACAGTTTTGAAAAAGCAAATACAATTTTTTTTCTTAACCAGTTATGAAAAATCAGTTGTGAAAGTGGCCGAAAGGAAAAATAAACCGTATACGTAATTGCTAGAGTACAAAAAGTTTGCATTTTCATTCCCAAAATTTTCTTTTTTTACTGTAGCTTAAATTTTTTTCGAGATTTTATGGCTTATAAAAGTTAGCATTGGTATGAAATCAGTAGGTACCGTCCTTGAGCCGTTTCACCGTTGACTTTTATAAAATGAAGAGTTTGAGAAATATGAAACTTAAATGAGCTTATAGGAGATGGAATTCCTAAGAAAATCCTATTTTTTATCCAAAATGCAACCGAAAAACCTTAAAAAACCAAACGCTTTTTTTTAATTTCGGAGCAGCTATATTTTGGAGCAGAGAAATGCGTATTTCAGGTCAAGTATGAAAACAGCACCAAATTGATAGCTGTTGCACATGCTTTCACAGGATGCGATACTACATCAGCATTTTTTAATAAAGGTAAATATTTTTTTTTTGATCTAATAGAAAAAAGGTCTGATGTTCGTAAACAGGCAAAGATATTTTACGATAGTAACTCCGAAATCGAAGATATTTTAGAAGCTGAAAATACTGTTAAACAGTTTTGTATGGAGCTGCTAAGGATATACAGGCACAAAAAATGGACAAGATTGAAGATCTGCAAGTACCTATTTCTTGAACAAATGCGATACAAGACCTTCGTTAAAGCTACAAAAAAAGTAATGCTGTCAAATTATCATCGCTTGTTCCCACAGTTGATGCTCTAAATGAGCATACGAAACGATGTTATCTGCAGATTCAAGTTTGGCTGGGAAATAAAACTATAAAACCAACTGATTGGGGTTTGAAGGGTCCTTGAAACCTACGGCAATGAAGAATAATCCAGCACCTCAAGAACTTTTGAAAATTATATTCTGCAATTGCAAAAAAGGGTGTGGAGCATCTTGTAGCTATAGAAAAGTTGGACTATTCTGCAACTCAACTTGTGGTGGATGTTCTGGTGAGAACTGCCAGAATAGCGCTACAATTACAGACCAAGACAATGAAGAAGACATGGATAGTGATGATGATATGTAATTCAATTTTTAGTATTCATGTTTTTTGCAAATTTTTGAAAGAAACTTTTTTTTGTAAATCTACCTGCGATAAAATTGGCACAAAAAAGAAGGTGATTAGAAAAAACATAATACATACAAGGACTAATAATTGTTATTTTTTTCCTCCCTTCTTTCTGGTTAAATGTACTTTTTAAGGGATGAAAATTTCGAAATCCATGTTCTGAGATAATGAACTCAAAAAAAAATGTAGTTTGTTCTAATGAAGCATGTAATTGATTGAGAGGCTGTAATTTTGCTTACAGCCCTCGCAATTAAATTCTTTTGGACTTTTTGACACAGACCAAAATGAGGTCGACAGAATTATTATGACACCAAGAAATGATTGTGCTACAGGTTTCGACAAAATACCCTGCTTGTTCCTAAAAAAACTTCTCGTTCCGCCCTTAACATACCTTTTTAACCGATTTTTTGAAAATGGTGTTATCCCAAATATTCTTAAGAAGGCCATTGTCCATCCCATCCATAAAAAAAATGGTGATGAGAGCTGTGTCAATAACCATCGTCCTATCGCAATACTAACATCCATATCCAAAATCCTAGAAAGACTGGTGTGCAATAGGCTTGTAAGGTTTCTGGAGAAGAACAGGCTATTGTCTGCGAGCCAGTTTGGTTTCAGAGCGGGAAGATCGACTGATGATGCAGTTAATGAGCTTTCCAACTTTGTAGTACGCAAAATAAATGTTTGGCTATTTTTCTAGACCTGGCCAAAGCTTTTGACACGGTTTCTGTTCCTATACTACTTGACAAGTTAGAAGCCCTTGGAATCCGTGGTTTACCTCATAAACTCATAAAAGACTACCTTACCAACAGAACACAACTACGCTGATGACACGGCTCTAATCTTTAGCACCCGAACCTGGACCGAAACATTTGAACAGGCACAAGTAGGATTCAATACAGTGTCTCGATAGCTGAGACAAAATTTGTTGACGCTGAATTCTGACAAAACAAAAAACAAGACATTCTCCTACACCTCCTCCACTCAGCCCCCTCCGAACTGCTTCTTTCTGGTAGCACATCAATGCTCTAACTCAAAACACGGGAGCTGCCATTGTCCAGAGCTTAAAAATACTAACACTATTAAGTATCTAGGCATTATAATTGACAATCACCTCAATTTTAAAGCCCACGTAGAAACGCTTATGGCCAGAGTACGTAAACTCATATATGTATTTAAGAACTTTAGACATGCAGCAAATGGGGCACTCTTGAAGTCTGTCTATCTTGCAATATGCCAGTCTCTGCTAACATATTGCATAACAACTAGGGGCGGCACTCATAAACATACCCTTATAGGTCTAGCAAAGAGCACAAAGAGCTATACTGAAAGTCAGCAACTTCCGCTCCTTCCGCTACCCTAGCACTGCCCTCCAAACTAAATGCCGTGTTCTCTCTGTTTGACAGCTTTTCATTTTACTAATAGTCATTAAAAAACATAAGAAAACACACTATAATCCAGCATTCAAAAACAACAAAAGGCGAGCAGAAAATGTTGATCAGTTTTCAAATTGGATTCTACATCACACAATTTTCACTAAAGCCTAAAATGCCATATCAAGTTACTTATTCCCTTTTTAAAAGTTATTATTCAATATGAAACAAAGAGATTATTAATCACTTTTTTTATGATGAAACTCATTTCTTTATTTGTAACAATGACATTTAATGATTGTTTAAATGTCGTTTGGACAAGAGCGAAATTTTTATAACGAATTACTATAAATAATTTGTGATAAAATGGCAAGTTTAACCCTGGAGCAAAGGGCTGAAATAATATTTCTCCACGAAGATGGACTGAGTATTAGTGTTATATCGCGAGAACTCAATATATCGCGATTCACTGTGAGGTTTTGGATTCGGCGTCACGGCGAAGAAGGGCGAATAACAGATAACAGACATAATTCAGGACGAAGACCAATACTAACCGCCGCGCAAATAACATAAATGATTCGTCAATACGAAGAGAACGGTTTCACACCAACTAGCACCTTTGCACCGTGCTGGACTACACTACCGACACCATGCTATTAAAGTGGAGCTCAAACCTCACCACAAAACTGCCCGGCTTAATTTTGCGCGACAATATCTCGATTTCGATTGGTCGAACGCTATATTTACCAATGAAAAAACTTTTAAATCAAGCCAAATCGGAAAATTAACTTTATGGCGCTATAATCGAACTCGGTATGATGAAGCTCATATCGTGCCTCATAACGAGTCAGGTCGCATAAACACTAAACTTATGGGGGTGGATGAGTCTCGACGGCGTCGGAAAACTGGCATCGTTAGAAAATAGGGCTACTGCGATTAATTATGTGTCGCTTTTGGAAGACGTGATGCTGCCTACTGTGCGCGTAGTGTATCCTGCAACAGAAATTCCCGCACTAGATTATGTTCAAGATAATGCACGGAAACACACGGCCCGTGCTACTATGGCGTGGTTCAACCTGCACCGTGACATTCGTCTTGTCCAATGGCCCGCTCGGTCTGCTGATTTAAACCCTATAGAAAATTTATGGGGTTAATGGTTCAACGCTGGGACTGTCAAAGTGAAAGAAACCCTGATGTTCTCAGATCACACTGTGCTCGGGTATGGGATGATATCAGAGGGACTGATCTATGCACGCGCCTTGTCGCCTCAATGCGAGATAGACTACGTGCCGTCATAGCTGCAGAGGGAGGTAATATTAAATATTAGCTTCTTCTCGCGACTTCACTCGCGCAAAGAACTCTTTTAGTTACCCATTTCATGCTTGACCCCTTAGGGGATGATTTTTGAAAAATCGCGAAACACGTGTCCGTTTATTTGCTTTAAAGATCTTGACGAAGTTTCGAGTCAAAATGTCCAAGAAATTTTTTTTTCTCCATACAAACTTTGAACCCCCATTTCACCCTTTAGGGATTGAATTTTCAACAATTCTTTCTTAGACCTTGCCTACGTCATTAAACACACCTTTTTGCTAAATTTCAGCTTTCTAAGTCTAAGGGTTTGGGCTGGGCGTTGATGAGTCAGTGAATCAGCAGGCCGAGTACGATAGTGACAACGCCGTGACAACACCGCGGACCTATGTCAAAATGTCAACATTGACAACGCCATAGGGCGAGCAAGCCTTTGCGCGGGACCCTCGCGCAGTCAAAGTGAAATTTCAACGTGAGCCGAGCGCGAGTTTTTCGTAATCGTTCTAGAGACGCTGGACCTCCAATTTTATATATTATAAAATTGCATAAAGATTTTTTTTAAGTTTCTATTTTGTCATTTCTTTATACATATTTTTAGTTAAAATACCTACAGTTTATTGATTCAAATCGATAAAATCAAGACAGAGGGCATTTTGTGGGTTGAAAACTCTGACATCAGGGTTAGCCAAGTTCGTCACACACTTGATTACATACCTTTACGATAAGAAGAAGAGAGTTAAAAAACTATAATCTTAGTTTTTTTTTTTCAAAAAAGGTTGTCTATATATTAAACCTTGATAGTAGTCAGTATAATCTATGGTCAAAGTTCATTTCGATTTTGTGACTTAAATGTGTGCATGCAATTGTGATACTTAAGGTGATAAACATTTACTGTCCGCGACTGTACCTCTGAATCTGTCCGAACAGCACACTCGCATAGATTTTATTGCTTTCTGGGTAGTTTTCTGTTCAATAAAATAATTATTAATTAAGATTTCTACGATTTAAATATAATAACTTATCAAAACAAGAAATAAAACATTTAAAAAAATGTCAAAGGGGGTGTTTTAAAAGGGTGTAAGGAATAAAATAGGGGTTGAAAGATCACAAATAGTTTTTAAAACTATATAACAATCATTAATCCCAAGCTTTATACATTTTTTCATTCGTTAAATGCCTAAAGGCCGTAGCGGTATAAGGGAAGCAAAAGTGCCATTGTTAAATTTGAAGCTGATTTTTATTCTTGTTAGTGCTTATGAGTAGTAATACTGCTACACCAAATTTCGTGCAAAAAAATTGAGTGGGTCCGCACAGAAACACGAAAACGTCAAATCCGTTTATATTTTTATATCTTAAAGTAATAAAGTTTTTTATAAAATTGTTTTTGCGAAATAATCTATACATATTATAAAGAGGAAAGATTTGATTGTTTGTTTGTTTGTTTGCATTGAATAGGCTCCGAAACTACTGAACCGATTTGAAAAATTCTTTCACCATTAGAGAGCTACATTATCCCCGATGGACATAGGCTACATAATTTTCCCGAATTCCCACGGGAACGAAGTCCCGGGCAGAATGCTAGTCTATTAACAAAGAGGTATTACAGAAAAAAAATAAAGCAAATAGTTTCTTTATTTGTAGTAGCAATTGTAATTCAAAGTGTTTTAAATTTTTTTTTTACTTATAGCAGAGCGACCACTCTAGTTTGTCTTACTAGCTTTCCGCCCGCGGCTCCGCCCGCGTGGACTACAGGTTATATCGTGCCGTTATATAGTATAATAGTATGGAAGTAAGGATTTTAATAGTTATATTAATAGGTAAATAACCTATAATATTTTATTTTTGTTGTAATTACAATCCACCAGTAAGTTTGTAAAAAACTGAAGTAAATCGTAAACATGGTACGGATCTGTACGAGTATACGCACGAAAAGGAATTGTTACAGTTAGGTTCAAGGAGAAGCGTGAAATACGTCAAAATTTCAAACGAACATAGCCAGTTTTGTATTATCATAAATTAATCTCGGACGTACAAAGATCGTCAAAGCTCTCATTTTTAATTATTATTTTTTTCGCGATGTATGGCGAAAAATGTGCTTCTTGTTTTCGTCTCCTGAGAAATGTTCCGGGACGTAAAAGGAAAATAGACACTGTTGAAGACGTGGAATATTTTATAAACGAACTATGACAACAATTCTCTATCGGATATACATTATGCAACCAATGCCGTGTCAAAGGCTATCACTCGTCCCAAGTAAGAGTACATCGTGATAATGATAACTTAACTTCAAATGCAAGTAACTCTGATGAAAAATTCCACATGCACCCCTGTCCTTCAATTGTTGCCAAGGACACTGAATACGTAGAACTACCAATCCAGAGAACTGTTGCCACTCATAGTTGCTGTTGTTTATGCTTTGATAAAAGTTGTACCCAAAGAAGCTCGAATTCAAGCGTATGTAAAAAGGGTGATTTATAAATTATAGATTCCTAAAAGGGAATCGATGTTGCAAAACACATCTAATTAAAAATCGATTCTACGACTGTGATTTAGATCTTTTACGTGTCGTTTCAACTTCATCATTTCTCGAACTTGACGAATTGACAAAAATGTTTACGGATATGGCTGTTGAATGTTCCAAAAACACTTTTGCTAGAATCGGAGATGGATCTATTGTTGATAACGATAAAGTGTTATTGATGCCTTCGAAAAAATGTTACCAAAGCACTTTGGTATCAAAGAAAGTAACAGAGAAGACTTAATTTATAATCATACAACAGCAATCGCAAAAAAACTTAGTAATGCTGACAACAAATTAATTCTCATATGTGATGGTACCTACCAGAAAAGAAAAAATAATGGTTATCAAAGGTAGTCCTTTTTTGACCAAAAAAAGGTACATATTTTGAGCAAACCATTTACAATATGTACTACTGATGGGTATGTGGTGGACATGTTGGGACCCTATACTGCAAATTTAAACGACGCCAATATTTTAAAAAGCATTATAGATGATGTCTCAAGTGGGTTCCATGCCCTGTTGCAACCTTGGGACATATTAATGCTAGATAGAGGTTTTAGAGACGTTGTAGCATACTTGGAGGAAAAAGGATTGACTTGTCAAGAGACTAATGACTCTCGCTTCGTTACAAAGATTCGATGGTCGGTTGAAGCTGTGCATGGCATGTTTAAACTAAAAAATAAGCTCTTAAATAATATGATGGACAACAAAATGCTACCAGGAGTTAAGAAGTTTTTACAGGATAGCTTCATGCCTCCTAAATATTTTCGTAATACGATTGGAATCTGATGCCAATAATTACGAAGCAATCGATTCAATGATTATTTACTATGAAGAATATACTTGTAGAAAACACGCTATCAACAGATGTAGAAACCAAAGGCTGGCTACGTAAAAAATTTCCTTTTGACGATATAGCATCGACAGATATTTTTATTTTCCTGGACTAACTGAATCATATATGAAAATATTTTTCACTGGTTTGTATTACATTCATAGTTTTGTCTCTTTCACCAACTATAAAAAATAAAGGAATGTTTCCTTTGAGTAAAATATTCTATCTACAGTATTTAAAATACTTTCCCTCCAGGTGCGTTAAAAAATTCCACCCTGTATATGCATTAATCGTTTATAATCTCATTATAAACTCATTCTTACACTTCTTTAATAAGCGTTAGTAAAAAAGTTTTACATTTTATTTAAGGCACGTATAAATATCATCAAGCGATATCATATCTAGCAGAAACTCTCAACGAAGATGGATATTTGAATATTAAATACGTAAAGGACAACTCCAACATTTTGAAAATTCAAGTACAGTCCCGCCATATTTCGAAAAAAGAAATATCGTTGCTTCATCGAATATGTACCAGATACCATTGGTCTTAGAGGAATTAGAAGGCATTACAACTCCAACATTTTGAAAATTCAAGTACAGTCTCGCCATATTTCGAAAAAGAAATATCGTTGCTTCATCGAATATGTACCAGATACCATTGGTCTTAGAGGAATTAGAAGGCATTATTGTGAATGTGCCAATGGCATGCGAACAGTAGGGTGCTGTTCGCATATTGCAGCTGTAGTATTTGACACACGCTCAACTCAATACCTGTCAAAAATGATTAAACCTGCAGAAACTCTTAATACGGTTTTCATCAATATAGGAGTTCCGGTTGTAGCAAATGAAGACAGCGACGAAGATTGAGATGTGTCAGAACATTTAAATACTTTGAACCTGCTGCGAGTGCCTTATTATAAACTTTTTCTTCAGCATACTTTTTTTTACTTATATTTTTTTAAATACAATTTGATTGATAAATACTTTGATTTTCTTTTATTTCTGATAAAATATATGACATTATAGTTATCTACTATTATTGTGAAATAGTATTGCAAAAGATGTATTTGTACAAGAGAAGTTGTAAAAGTCTTTATGAACTTGCAATTGAAAAGGTCTTAAGTACAATTGACGAAATTTGTGATTTCTATAATAATAACATCCCAATATTAGAGCAGGTAAGCATATAACTAGGTACCTAAAAGTTTTTAATAGGTTATCCCTGTTAAAAAACAATATACTTTACAGGTTGAAAACATGAGATCTATGTACCTACTACTCTTTGTCGCTGCCACTCCCCATTTACAGGAATATGTTTTTTAAAAGTCTGCCGAATTTTGATATCAGCCTTAGCGACAAGAATATGGTTGCTATCGGCTATTGCGAGGACTGTGGTCGTGTTTATTGGCGTCCAGAAAGAGCGGATGAAGTAAATCTGAGTTGTATACAGGTAGAAAAAAGAACCTCCTAGATTTATTGAAAGACTTCCTGAAAACTTTTTGTTTTATTTTATTTTTTATGTTAGGGGGGGATTTTTTTTTTCCTAAACGTAGACACCACTCGGGCGCACCCCCCGAGCGCTACCCGCACCCCTCGCGTGCCTGGTTTAGGAGTAGTGTCTACGATTAGGCAAAAAATGAACTTTCCCATTGAAAAAATATTTAAAAAAAAATTGATCTTTGAGTGATACTGGTGCAGGATTTTGAATATAGCTTGGAGGTTCTTTTTCACCCAGTATATTGTACCATATGTTGTAACGAACTGATCTGCAGAAGTGACAACTTCTAATTTGAATATAATTTTTACATTAAAAGTATCTAATGGCCATTTATTATTCCGAATCCGATAATTACAAATCGTCAGAATACCCATGCTATGCTACCGTAAAACTTAGCGAATAAGCAGACCAAAGTGGGGCTCATTTGTACACTAACAATAGTATCTACTTACCGCTTACCGAATCTGAAGTGAGTTTTTTTTCGAATTTTCACAAACTTACTGGTGGATTGTAATTAAAACAAAAATAAAATATTATAGGTAAATAAATAACTATTACAATATGACATAAACTAGAGTGGTAACTGGTTGCTCTGCTATAAGTAATAATAATAAAAAAAACTTTGAATAACAATTACTACTACAAATAAAGAATTATTAGTAATTATTACCTCATTATTAGTAGGTTATTAGTAGAATATAAATGGATTTTTGACGTTTTCGTATTAATCTGCGAAACCGCAATTGTTTCGTCACAAAATTTGGTGTAGCAGTAGTACTCATAAGCACTAACAAGAATAAAAATCAACTTAAAATCTCTAAGGGTACCTTATCCCGCTACGGCCTTTGTGAATTTATCAATTTTTGTCAATTAGGGGTCGTTTTCACACCTAAGAGACAAAAGTACACATCGGCATAGGGTAGATTTTGATGTGGATGGCAAGTAGAGCTTAATTTCCAAATTGAAGAAAATCCATCTTTATCGAAAAAATCTTTTTACCGTCATTTACTGTACGAAATACCAAAATAACGCATTTTCGAGCGTCACTTTATTCACTGTCGCTGTATTTTCAGACATTAATGTCAAACTTTTGTAATAAGTATGTTCAAACAATCCAGACGAAAACAAAGATACAATATTTGTTTTCATAAATCATCAGTATGAAATAATTACAAGTGAAAATGAAAATAACGGAAATATACGGAACGTTATTTAGAGCAATGGCCCTTCGTCGGAGTTTAAAAATAAAATCATTATGCGTTTTCTACTCTACTTATCAAAGAAAAATAATAAAAATATGTTGTTGAAGTATTCCGTTACCAACGGCAAAAGAGTTATCGATGGGGTGGGTAGGTGGAAACGTGAAACGTTTGGTAAGGCAAAAAACGATGTCAGAACGGCGCGTCAGGATACTACTGTCTTAAAAGCAGCTGAGGGTGTATGGATGTTTGTTACTCTTGTACGCTCAAACCGCTGGACCAATTTTGATAAAATTTGGTATTGAGATAGCTGACACCCTGAATGTACACATAGGCTACATAACTTTCCCAAACTCCCACAGGAACGAATTACCGGGCGGAAACCTAGTTATTAATAATGATCTAAATCTTCTCACAACAATTCACCAGAATCGGTTGAGAAATGCGACCCGTAGAGAAGAACATCTTGACAGACAGCCGGACATGTGTTTAATAAAAGCTATAGAAGATGTTAATGCATATCCTAAGAAACACCGTGTACGTACATAGGGAAATTAAAAGGAAAACTATCACAGATAAGTTGGCGTTTCAAGTTCACAAGTTATGGTCGATGAAATCTTTTTTAACTACGGAATCCTACACGGCGCAACGCGGTCTTGTCCGATTTTTTAAATTAAGGTGATGTTTATATCTAAATTGTTGCACAAATAACTAACTATTTCAATGTAAATTACAATAAGCATTTTGTCAATCTCAAAAGCAACTGACTAACCTACGTCACAAATGCCGTACACAAGGGAGCTTCAAAGAAACTATCTAAGCTAAACAGGGACGTAAAGGTTGAAAATAAGCGTAGTTAATGACACACCATCAAAAAATGCATATTATGCCTTAAATAAACATTTTCCACGGAAAGATAAGCAAAATCAATCATCTTTGTGTACACGAGGTATCGAAATCCTTATGGTGTAAAAGTGTACACAACACATTAATAAACTGAAAGTCAATATAGGTAGCCCAGCTTATACGGAGGAACCAACATTTTGCTTAAAAAGCAGAAATATTCAGTGCAGAAATATTTAGTGTAGCATCATCTAAGCTGCAGTACCTACTCATAAAAAGCGTTTATATACAGAATGTCAAACACACAAAATGAAGGATACCGATTTAGACGGCTACGCCTGGATTTCATGTTTTTGTTTTCTATACTATTGCTTTAGGTGCTGGTGAGCTTAAAGCAATAATAGAAAAACATTTTACCGTATCTCATTTTTGTAAGAAGAAATACAACTGTGACAGTCTATTTATTACAAATTTCTTTAGACAGCCTTCAGCAATTTATTTTAGTGAATTGACAGACCACAATAAACACTGTTGTCAAACGATATTTGATTAAGGTCATGTTTGTTATACCTAAAGTTTTTCTCATTTCAACAGTATTTTCTTCATTGCACTCAAAATTACTTGATTTTGTGTCATTCTGCGATTTGCTCATATTTCTATAGACTACGTGCTGATTGGACTTACTATATTTTATTATCTAAGGTATCACTATCATAATGTAATTTTGCATTTTGCTCTTAAACGTCATGAAAGTAAAGGTTTCATTATTTTTGAAATTCACTAAGTACAGTCGAACCAACTGAATCATGACCCATTTTTCCGATCATTCCTCTAAAATCATAATTGTAGTTGGGTTTGCTTCGCTATCACGCATGTTGCACTTATACGTTTTAAATATGAATAAAAATGTGTCACTACAAATCAGAGATCTACGCAATTTTAACCTTTATTATCACTGAACTAGATATGTTTTTGACAAAGCAGTCTTAATTTGAATTTCAAAAAAGATGTCGTTCTTAATTATAATCTTAACTCTTTTCATTGACAGAGACAAAGTAGTATAATTTTAAAAAATAAATGACGTTATGTGTCAGATGTCAAATTGTAGTCTGAAAAAGAATAAAAATCTGATCTATCTCTATAAACAAATCGTATAATGGCCAATTTGGCAGAACATAAGGAGCTCGGATTGTAGTGTTCAGTGAACAAGGCTATGGCATTCGGGAAATATCACGAGAGTTAAATATAAGTCGGAACACAACCTGGATCAGAAGGCACGCTGAAAAGGGTACCCTTGAAGACAGGCGACGACATAATTATGGCGTTCGTCGAATCACGAACCATCAGAGAACGGAAATGCAACACCATTACGAAGAATATCCTTTTACTTGAACTCGGAATTTTGCGGCACCACACGTTTGCCTACAAACAAACGAAATAATTTGCACCGCACTGGGCTGCAACAGGTATAATGCTAAAAAAGCTCACTTAACGGATGCACACAAAACTGCGAGATTAAATTTTGCACGTGATTATTTAGACTTCGACTGGACAAACACTATCTTTATAGACATACAATCGTTTGGGCACGATAACATGCGATACACAGAGGATCACGTAGTGCCCAACCAATCATCTGGCCTTTCAGCTAACATGTGGACCTAGATGGATGCTGGAGGTCTAGGCGAACTTGTTCAAATTTCTCCTCGTCGATACACTATGAACTATGTCGATTTATTAGAAGAATCAATGTTACCGACTTTGCGCACAGTTTACCTGCATTCTACTACTTTCATCATAGCTGTCAAGTGCATACTGCCAGAATTGCCTCTAATTGGTTTACCTAGCAACAAGATGAATTTACTTTCATTCCATGGCCGTCTAGGTCCCCAGATCTTAACCCAATAGAAATTTTGAGGGTTTGATGGTGAGACCCATTGATGAAATTAACAAAATAAAGGACCCATTGATGAAATTAACAAAATAAAGTTTTTAATTCTTCAACTTAACTGTTTTATTAAGACTAATACATGTTCCAAGGGTGCTTTTATAAAGAAAGGTCCTATTATAGACTTGCCGCTCGGCTGTGCCAAATCCCGAATAGGTATTTTGCAACTCTTACTTAAAATGAAAGTCTCTTCGAATTTCATACAAACTTTTTCGTGCAATACTCAAATACTCCGATCTATTTATTATAGTGATCATAGCCTTGACAGCTGTCAGTGTCTAATAAAAATGATAACAGATTTGTTACTCAGGAAATGTTTAATGAAGCTCATTTCAACCTACTTGTATAGAATGACTGTAGGAAAATAACCTTAAGGTGGGTCATGATTCAGTTGGTTCGACTGTTCTTGCCGCCATCTAACGTTAGCTTTAGACGGGTTCCCGACAAAAATTGTAAACAAACCATTAGCTACTCGAAATACAAGGTAGTTTATGGGTATTCCGATAGATGTCGCAAGGTTAAACACCTTATTAAAGAACGAGCAAAAAGACCAATATCACAAGTATGGAATATTTTACGAGAGCTAATTAAATTTATTGCGTGTTTCTACATTTTTATAAAATATGGGTGTATTTTGTGATGTTTCTCCTCTGACGTTTTAAACAAAATTGAGATATTTTTTTCAATAGGCCAAATAGATGACTACATAATTTTCTAAGTTGAGTTTTTTTTTTTTATTAGCCCATATACGTCCCCACGAGAGGCACGAGGACACGGGCCTCCCTACGAAAAGCTAATTTTAGTTTAGCTTAATTTATTTAATTCTCAAGCGACAAGTACCCCTTTATTAGTACAGAAGTTTCTGGCCTAACCGTAGATCAACCAGAGAAACAACATTTTTATCCTTAAAACACTGAAAATTTCGCTACAATTCAGTTTGGAGCAAATAAAATTTCGAAAAGAATAAAGTTGATCACATTGAATAAGAAGGGAAGCCAGACGGAAATCAAAGAAAGCTGCTTACAGTGGGGGAAGACATAGCGAAAAAACACCAGCAACTTTGGAAATCAGAAACCCAACAACTAGAAAGCACTACAGGATAAAGACAAAATATTTTTTGATTATCATTCAATAGACACATGTACTCCTACGTCAAGGATAGTAGGATTGCATCGCAATTTTTTCCAATGCACCTTCTGCTGCGACCGTTTTTCACTTTATCTTACACCAGGCTTGAGATCTTTAATAAGATTCCCATGTGTAGTTAACCAATCTTATAAAAAAAAACTTACCTTTAGAAAAATTTAAGACAATAATTAAACAAAAACTTTGTAAAAAGGGCTATTATAGAATTTCTAATTATCTGTTAGACAAGCAACCATGGGAATAAATTGCTCAGAGCCACGGAAATGTCGCTCACGTCTAGAGTTATTCAGATATTAAATCAATTAAAATTAGAAGTAAGAAAATATGATTGACTTAAAAAGAGCGACCCTCAGAGTTTCTTGCCTATTCTTCTCATGAGGATGCAGACTGCGATGCGAATAGGCGCAAAGTCAAAAATGCTAATGTATTTATTATGACGTTTTCAAGAAGCACTTCGTAAGTTCTATGAAAATAAAGAAATTTGATTTTTTTGTACTTTTGACTTTTGAAAAATATAATATTTTCAAATATGTCTTACCGCTTTTTGACCCTTCTATCATCGCCATTTCTCTTTATTGAACATATTGGTTGATATATGCTTTTTGTATGCGATTTTGCATGTGATGCATGTTCTTCTTGGTATGAAAACAAAATAAATATATATTTTTTTAGCCCTGATAAAGAGGACACAGGAAACACGCCAGAACTTCTCAGAAGCAGAGCCTCCAGAAAGATGATTTGTGGATATAAAATACTTCTTAGAAGAGATAAAGATTTCCAAACATGATCCCTATGGATGTGACTTCCAGTGTTTGCAACTTGTAGTAGTAGCTTTTGCAAATAGGAGAAAAGGAAATTGGATTGAAATCAAATTAAAAACTTAAGTACAATGTTTGCAATTCAGTTTTCTACATTGAAAAAGACTGTGATGCCATGGCAGGCACCATAGCTACCGATTGTGGTCACTCACAGCTTCAGGAATTGGCTTCAGCACTTAATTCACTATTGAAATTACCACTTTCTTGCAATTAATTACTGTTAAGACAACAGTAATTAATTGCAAAGAAGTTGGATGGACCAGATTCATGAGATCATCAGATATGCCAATGAAGTTCATCGAGCGGAAAATAACCTACAGGCGTTGACACGCTAGAAGGAAAAGCAAACTAAATTCAATGCGGCAATTAATTCCGAAGAAGACGCCATCAGTGCTGCAAAGACATGGCACCTCATTCCGAATCGGACACCACAGTAAAAAAACTGCAATCGGCCAATGAATAAAGAAAACTATAAAGCTGGTGAGCTTTTGGATTTTACTATATACTTAATATTCAACATGCTCGGAAAAAAAGTTATAAGTAATAAAACGTTAAAACTACGCTAACAAAGTAGTGCAAAACGAGTAGCTTAAATGCAAAATGCTAACCTTGACCGCTTCTTCAACGTCGTCATCTCGAGATGATTTCGCTACACTCTTTTTAAGAAGCTGATACATTGTCTCTCTTCTCAGTTGCCCTTCGCCCAACAAGTCGTAGCACTGGGAGTTTGTAAAACAAACACAAATCAGTTGTAAATTACTGACTAGTACCAGTCTAGTCAGTAATTTACAACTGTACTTAGAAAGTCGTATATCAAAAACTATTGCAGAAAAAAATAAACGAAATTGAATTTAGTTTAGTTTACAGATTACCTTGTAAAATTCGCGTAGGTAAAAAGCCTTTCCGTCTACCAATTATTGTCAGAAAACAAAACTGAGTTATTTTCAAGATCATTTTTTGTAACGGCTAAACTAAATCCAGTGGCATTCGTTTCCACCCCGTACAATAAAACTTTTACGATGGTGGTAGATACGAATTTGTACTGAAGAAATTGACTTGTAAACATAATTCTTGTTTTGTCCAGTAAACGTACATATGTACCTCATACGTATACTAGATATGACACACGCATGATGAATGCAGGTTAGTAGCATTATTAGATTTACAGTTCTTCTTCCACTAACAACTTATGAATTATGAATGAATTTAATTTATCTTTTCTACTATTTAACCTACTGCAAATGATAAGATTCGAATACACTTTTTTTCACCAGCCCATATACGACCCTACCGAGAGGCACAGGCTTCCCTTCAAAGCACGAAGGAGATTCGGACCATAGTCCACCACGCTGGCCCAATGCGGGTTGGTGGACCGCTCGACTTAAACTAATTACTACAAACTAATTTAGATTTTTAGTGTACGAGTACACTTAAACGCAAAAAAACATGAAATCAAGAAGCAACCGTGAAAGCGTAGGAAATGCGTTCTTCCAGGCTCCCTCTGCAGAAAAGAGACAGACATTTAGCAAACGTCGCCATGGTAACATAAGGTGTAGTGCCTCGGTCGAGCGCTACCATCACCCTTTCCATGATGTAAGCATCCGTCATACCAAGCCCATTGTGCAGAACATCTTTTAAGTGAGATCTAGTGATAGAAACAAAAATGAAATGTGTCAGAAGACTTATAAAACGAGGAATTTCAACCAGTGAAAACCTAAAATATTTCAAGTGTATTTAAGTTAGGATGGGAAACAGCAACAGTAGGTGAACTTAAATAACATAGGTACGAATTCTAGTGGTCACGAAAAGATTTGTAAAATTTGTTATTGAAGCAATTTTTGTCGTATATGCAATTCTCAATGCGTAAAAACCTTTTACTATAGAAAACAACAATTTATTTAACTAAATACTTATCTTTTTTTAATATTTGATTAATTTAAGTAGGTACCTTGATATCTGATCACTTGATTGGGCTTTTTCGTCACGCTTTTGGATTTTAAAAAATATTACCATAATTTCTGAAAGAACATTCAGAAAAGAATAAAGAGTAACGTAGATGAGTAACAGCGGGTTGGCCTGACTCGGTAGGAGAGTCGCCGCGGGAAGTTTGTAGGTCTCCTTCACTTAAGTGTTTCGAACGTTATAGATATAACGCATTTTGCGTATTGGGATAGCCATAGGGGGATTTGTTAACCATTTGTCTAATATGCAGTTTGTCCAAAAATCAAAAATTCGTAAGTTTGTGAGGATGGATGGATAACATATCTGTTAATGATTATCAAAATGATTTATTAGGTAAGGTGGCGGAAGTATCTTCCATATTTCGTTTTGAGTTAATCAAGGCAAATCTAGCACATATCAAACCGAAAAAGGACCCCGGTGGCCTGGATTTTAAGTATATTATGTAATTCGACTTTGTTATCAATTGTATATGGGTCAAATTTCGCTTACGACTACTTTTTAAGATAGGGCAAAAATATTACTATGTACTCCATACATTTTTGTTAAGATTTTGCAAGAAAAGGAGTAATATATGCCAATATTGCAGATATATCTACAAGAAACATGGTGTGGTTATTTTTATCACTGGACCCGGGCAATTTGGAGAAATGCAGAAGCTATTGTTCTAAAATAGCTTTTTTTTCAATTCAAAAAGTGGGCATTTTAAGAAATTACATTTATAGCCAGTAGTGATTTTAGAAAATAAGTACCAGATGAATATGTATTTTGGTCAGTGTGAATTGTTAATCAGAGGAGTTAGGACACCTGTACCGAAAGGACCCCTTAAAAGAGATAAGAGCACCCTTAGAGACACCGCTAAGCAATGACAAACCTGTCAAATTAGCTACAAATGTTTGTTTTAACGAGGAAACAAAATGGTACCAGTATGTAAGAAATTCTTTCATAATACCTTTTACATGACAATAAAATACAATACCTTGGAGAAGAGACTGAAAAACATTTAAATAAAGCAATAATCGCAAGAGGTATACCTAAAGAAAACAAGGACGAGTATAGAATGTCATACGAGGACGAATCCAAATTAAACAAATTGTTACACGCAAAATGCGCCACATCTCAGCTTTTGTTCGTCGAAAAAGTTTGAAACACTTATTGTTCAAGTGGACACGACCTACATACTCCACAAAAAAAAGCAAACCATGAAATATTGAGTTTAAGTCATAACGTTTTTTCATTATGTTTTGGTCAGAGGGTCATGTTAGCAGCGGACTTTTTCTTTGTTTCATACGTGCCCTTATCGGTACTAGCCAACTCCCAGAGTACATACTGCCCCTAACATGACCATGTGACAACAGGACTGTATTCTTAATAGATCCTTACACTCTCTGACCGATTCACGTAATTCGGTTAACAATGGAGCCTAGTTGTAAGTTCGAATACTCACTCTCTAATTCATCAAATGTGAAGTGTGTTTCCTTTTGTATATCCGCCCAATGTCGTGAATATTTTTTACGAAATCTGATTTCTTCCATAGGATCCAAAGATGAGTCTAGAGAAGACGCCATTTCGATAATTTAATAAATTTTCCTCTATTTTAATATTAAGAATCACAAAAGAAGCAATAACATAAATTTTTAATTCTGTTTTCGTTAACAAAATGTTGATGCTATAATCGCCGAATGACGTCTATGATGACAGTTTGTCAAACGTTGTCTATTGCTTCTTTGCAAAGTGGAACAACCTTCTTGTTCCATTGGAGAACATCCTGGCCGTTAAAAAAAACTACTGGTTATATAATGTGGTTATAAAGAAGATTGTATTTTGTGATATTCGCACAGACATATAAATTGATATTCAGGTAAGACTACCGCCCGGCAAGCCCAAAGAGAAAATAAACACTAGCGTTTTAGGCAAGCCTACTAAATAACTAAAAAAATTGTAAATTTTAATTGTTGGTAAATTTACTGTAAGACTTTTTTATCGTTGCCAATTTTTATTGGTGGACATTTAATTATTGGTAAATCGCTTTAGATTTTTTTCTGTGTTGACTTTATAATAGTAGTGAGAAGTAAATATTCTATTTAGGACATAGACGCAAAAATTCCTCCTCAATTCCAAATATATTTGAAGATCTTATGGACACGGTCAATTACAACTTAGAAGATGGAGATAAATTAAAATTTATACAGAAAAAAGATATAATGTTTGTAATGACGGAAGACAATACATAAGAGAAAAAAAGATACATACAGTCGAACTTAAAACCCCCTCCTTTTTTGAAGTCGGTTAAAAACTTTGGTATTATTTGTCTCGATTAAAGTAAGGGAAAATAAATTGTCTGTGCTTTATATTCTCCGGGAAAGTAAAAACTGTATTTTCAAAAAAATCAACAGGAAAACAGTTTAAGTTTCAGTTTAATACGAATAAAAAAAAAAAGACATTATTGTTCTTAATAACCTAACATATCAATTAATATTTAGAACCTTACGTTTTGACGGTCTGGTAATAAAAATATCTCTGCCTATACTATAATAATTAATTATTTATTACTAGCAACCCGCTTCGCTTCGGTTATAATAGCCTTTCTGAGATAAAGTCGTTATTCGAACCTTTTATTCGTCTTTGCTTTTCTTTTGATTGTGAAGTGGACAGTTTGCGATGTGGACCGTATGTGAAGTAGACCATTTAAGAAGTGGACCGTTTGCAAAGTGGACTGTATGCGAAGAGTACTGATTAAATAATGTTGACTTTTTGCTAAGTTGACTTATGACGAACAAATGATTCACTGCTATATCGAATCGCAAAATAATGGAATACAATGACAAATAGTTTTACCTAACAAGTGGCAACGAAGATGTTGGACGAGGCACAACTTGTCCTCAACTTGTTTGGCGTGACACAAGTGTCAACGAGCTATACGTGTATTTTGCCATAATACTGGCTTCCGAGATTTCGGTGAAATCACGTATAGACGAGTACTGGGCGACCATTAAACAAGCATGTTTTGTGTTTGTTTTGGCCGACGGTTCGCGAAACACCGAGCTTGTCCTACAATGACCACCTCGGCCAGTCTTGGATCAGCCCTCAGACATCGCGCCACCGCCTGTTGAAGTTAGCCCGCCGTCGGCTGCAGCAGCATTACAAAAGTTTGGACCGGAGAAATTTTCATTTCAATGGAAAGCGTTGCCGCAATCTCAAATTCCTCCTGAATTGAGAAGGGAACTTTTTTCCAACATTAATTGTGGTCCTACTGTTCCATTTGCAAGACCGTATGATGCATTCACTGCTAGGTATATGGGATCCCGAAATAATGGAACACATTGTAGTGGAGAAAAATAGGTAGATATGCTCAAAAAGTGGCAACGAAGATGTGGAACGAGGCACCTCCACGTAATTTCATTACGGTGAAATCACGTATAGACGAGTACTGGGCGAGTACTAAAGACATCTTAAGTACGCCTGGCTTCACTTCTGTCATGCTATTTGATCGTTTTCAATTGTTGGGTAAATGTCTCCATTTCAGTTATAATTAAAATTGTGACCCTTCTTCGATGACACGACCGCAGGCAAAATTGTGTAAGGTGCAGCCAATTTTAGATCACCTTATTGCAAAACTCCCACAATTATATAATGTCAATCAAAATTTGGCGCTAGACAAAAGTTGAACCATGTGGAAGGGCTGGTTAGATATTAATTAATTCAGCCACAACAAAGCAGCGACAGTCGGGATAAAAAAAATACGAAGTATGTGAATCCCAAACCGGCTACCTCTGGCGGTTTGAAGTTCATGAGAGTCATGAAACTTCAACGTCTAATGAGGAGAGTCCAATTTCTGGGGTCGTGCCGGCTCTTGTGTTGAAACTTTTAAATCTTCTTGAGCCATACCATTTGGATGGACAATTTTTACAAAGCTTCGGGTTTTTGACGTGTAGGAACGATTAAGACCAATCGCCAGTTTCTTCTCGTGGAACTGGCAAATTAAAAAAAAATGAAATGGCAGTGGGGGAAGTTCGTGGCTGCACCTCAGGAACAACACGGCTTGCGACCGTGAAGTGCGATGATGCCCTAAAGCCGTACATCATTCCGGACTACAACCGAGGGCGTAGACCGTATAGATCAAATGCTTGCCATGTACCCGATGGAGAGACGACAAACAAGGGTATGATACAAGAAATTTTTCAGGAGGTTATTGTTACAAACCAACATATTTCACTAGCTCATCACCAATTCCGGAAAGTGTTGACACATGATTTGTTATCAAAACGCCTGCAGTGAAGGTCCAGATCCCACTATAGGGCATTTTCCTGCCCAGTACGATTCTATCGGTGGGGAACTGCACGAGCGCTTGCAGCAAGTTTGTGGTGTTTGTAAAAAACGCAAAATTTCGTACTGCAAAGCGTGCAATGTGCCACTTTGTGTCTTTACCACGGATTTACATTTTGATGAAACAATAGCAACTTGTGACAAGGAGATTTTTGATTGATAATGCAACTAAATACGTTTCATATCAAAGCTAAGACGAAAATTGAACATGCGCATATTGAAGTCAAGCATGCTGAAGGAGATTTAATGTCAATACAGATTTTTTTGCAACACTTCAGCATGTTTTTGTCCTTGGCGAAGACGTAGATCTTCTGGTTATGGCGACAGATCTCTTCTCTAATACCCACGAATGTTGGGTATCTGGAATTTCAATCACTAGTCCAATTTCGCCTGAACTGTCTCTGGATTTTCAATTGTCAAAGACAATTTTCGAAGATAATAATTTAAAATCAAATTGGGTAACCGCCTCATAATACTGACCATTAACGGTGTGGCTGGCAAACCCAGATTTATATAAAATAGAAAAGGAAAATGAGGATGAAATTATAATTTTGTCATAAAATGTTTCATTTATCTGTAATAAACAACTCCTTTAGACCCAAACATTATTTTGGTTAAGAAATACATCTGGCTAAGATTTATAATAAAGGAAAATAAAACACAATTACTTGTATTAGTATTTCGATTGGTTTTCCATCAAGAGATGGCGCTAAAAGCAGAGTTTTTAGTCCAGATACTGGTAATATAAGTACGATAATTTTAGGGTGAGTGTAAAGATTTCTATTTCTTTTACTATAATAACAATAACTTGTGAAGTTGAATTTAGCTATGTAGATAATAAACCATACGCACTTATTCTATAAAAATCCATGGAAGAGCAGATCCTTATTCTTTATTATTTTGATTTGATCGCTACTTAACACCTCGACCAAATATTATTAGTACACCCTTCGAATTAGTCTCACAGCAGATTTTGCGAAACATTTGAAAATATGTATAGTTCATAAGAGCTCTTTTCAAGTTTTCAGCCATCATTGGGCTGATCAGAAGATGGCAATAATTATCGGCAACAAAGTCATGATTCGTGTTACGTTACCAATGACAAAGTAACGCGAACCATCGACCATGAACTGTCATGTCATGCTCATGAAGAAGCGGACACTGAAACAGCATTTCTATTTTAGCTGTAATCATATTAGGAAATATGAAATATCTTCAAGCAGCAATAAGTAAAAACGAGGATGGATCTCGGAGTAAGTAATGCACAGCACACCGATATAGATACGAGAAGTAAGCACTTTTGAAATGTAATTTAACCTGGCGATTGAAATCATAAATGGAAAACCTGGAAAATGTTATGGTGATGGCACGTTTTGTTGTGCACCGTCACTGTTATATCAATTGTAATCTATTCATTCGGATATGGGTTCTACCACTGAAAGTGTTGACGTAAACCCAGTGCTATTCGCGTTAAAGAAAAATTAAATATTGAGATTACACAAATGTGATAACGAAACTGCCGTCATGAACGCTGCGCAGAATGTTTACCTGTAGTGTAAGGTAAGAGGCTGTTATCAATATTTTTAAAAGGCTATTTGGAAAAAATACAAAAAATCAAAATCAAAACTAAAACACTACCGAAAAATGGTAAGATGGATAACGCACTTACCGTTATTACCATAGAATAGAATAAAAGGGTGGAGGGTGATTTTGGACAATGTTCCCAAGCGGACTGATGAGATATTGGCGATTATAAAACATTTTGAAACTCAATGGTTGCGAAATGTTTCAACTGTTATCCTGAGTTGTGCACACCAATTGCAATGTACCACAAATGTTTTATAGGGCATAGGCGCCGCGCGCCGCCTCTATTCTCGGGTTCCGAGAAAGCTGAATTCTTTTTTATTTGTTCACAATTTACACAATTTATCCATTTAAATTTCAAAATGACAAGGGTTTTGGCTCACCCGACAAAGAAAAATTCAATTTAACTGTAAATTGAAACGTACTTTAAAAGACTACAAGATACCAATTACACAAGAAAATAAATTACGTGCGGTTGAATTTTTAATTTATTTCTAGATTGACAGAAGTTTTTTTTTTTTCATTAAGGAAGTATGTAATTTTTTTTCATATTTCGACTTATGTTTCTTGGAAAAGTTGTTCAGTTTCATGGGCTGATTCACAACATAAATTTTCACTAAGTTTGAAGTCACCTAATATATTAAGATCTCAATAAAACTGTTCAGCAAATAAAATTTGATAACATACTGACAGCAGCATCAGCTAACGAGTCTAATTGTGCTTTCAAAACTTAACTAAGAACTCATTGAAATATTCTCACAATTGAATTTATTTAGGAGAAGTTAGGTCACAAACACACATACAGAAGAATTATAAGTGGGTCCCTTGGAACACACATAAAGACAAACACTCTTTTTACACAAATGTTTGCTTTTTACATAAATGTTTGCCCCGACTGGGGATCGAACCCAGGACCCGCCGATCAAGAGGCAGCTTCAGTTCACTACCACTCGACCAAACCGGCCGGTTTCGATTGATTGACTTATGTAATTTTTCGAAGAGTGAGCAGTCTGCCAAGTGGGTAGTTTGAGAAATAGGCTATTTGGCGCCTGAGGGAAGACACTCCTTATCCTGTAACACAGTCACAACTACCACGGGACACAAGACATCTACGATTGATCGACGTTTCCGCTCTTTGTCAAGTAAGACTCAATTGTTTTGCGAGCGCTGCTAGTTCTTTATGCGCTAACAGGTTGAGTCAGATTGTAACTTCAACCCGGCACTTTGTGAGGCAAGAAAAAACCTCTAGACTTTCACAAAAACAATTATAAATGTTAGGGAAAATCCCTCCAAACAAATGCAGTTCACATCAAGAACATAAAACTGAACAAATCTAATATTTCAAAACAGAGTTTTTCTTTTTTAAGAAAGCCGCACGGAGGACACGTCACATCGGAATCGTAAATTTTTAGATTAAATACAACCTTTTTTCAGGTTTATTAAAAATGTGAGACATGCTTGAATACACTTTTTAAAATTTATTTTTTTACCCTTCTGTATGGCCACCCTTACTATTTAAAACTGCTGATTTAAATAGAAGATTACCATACTTCCACTACTAAAGACAAGTGGGGGTGAGTGAACATACACTATCAAATGCAATATCTGATGAGCTCAAGTCTGTCCATGTTTTTTTACCTCTTTGAAATCCTGTAGATGCTTCCCGTTGGCCTGGTGTTAAGGGTTATATGTCAAATAATCTTTTATTTTCTTACAATAAACTTTTCAAAATCCTATAGGATTTCAATAGGAAGCAATAAAGTCACCATGACCCCAATGACACACAAGTAAATCAAAATGTAGTATACCCTAAAGAGTAAGAATCACAGGACCTAAGAAGTAAACAGCCTTACTAATAATACTTACGCATTGCATAGTACAAGCTTATGATGACCAAATCCTATGCTATTTTTTTTAAAGTCAAATTGTTGTTGTGTAGGTATGTATTTGTCAAATTAAAGACCAATATTTTTAAATCAATTGGAAATAGTTCACCCAAAGCCAGCTACCATAGGCTCACTGTGCAACCAGTAACACATCTCAAATGTACCAGTTCACAAAGAATAATTATGATTTTGGGACATCCAGGGAATCCTAGGCAAAGGACATGAGTAGCCACTGGTACTGTGAAGATATTTGCCGAAGAATCAGATGAAGTCACCTACTACTGCATCTGCCCTCTCATTATCTGTAATAGAAACAACAAAAATGCAACTATCATTTAATTTTATAAAAGCAGAAAACACATGTTTAAAAAAAATTCACATTTAAAAAATAACTTTACAACAAAAAGTCCTTTAACACTTCGAACATATCTTATTATTATTTGTTGAAAAAGCTTTCCGCCCCGGACTTTGTTCCCGTGAGAAATTTGGGAAAACCTAGCCTATTTGTTAATCTAGGGTGCTACCTCCTAGGTACAAAATTTTATCAAAATTGGTCCATTACTCGATCTAACTCTAAAATTAAAATTTTGTTTTACCTCCGACATTCATTGATTATAATTATAAATTTTAAACAGCTGAACGAATTTTGATAAAATATAGCTTAGAACCAACTCAATTGGGTCAGCATTCAAAAGAAAAGAAGCTCCGATGCCACATACAGACACAGATGGGAACACTCATCGAACTTATAACACTCCTTTTTTTAATGTCTCTAGTTTAAAACCATGGATCATGCATGATTAAGCATAGGTACCTGTTATGTGTAATGGGGCAAAACATTAATAATAAGCCCTTAATTAATTACATTACATTTTTAATATAAGGGCTATGTAATGTAACATGTATAAGCTGTGAAGTTGGCAATAAAGTAAATAAATAAATTAATTAATTAAATCTTTTCTTATATTTCCTAAACTTCACACTTTATAATTAGAATTGTTTCAAACAAAAATAACCTAGTGCTGGCTTGTTGCTAACAAATAATACTAAATTAGCACGGATGATTGATCTCGAATCAAGTTCTACTACAAATTGAATACATGTATGTACACAACATAATATACCTATTTTTGTGCATGGAACAAATAAATCTATATTCTGTAAAACAGAGTCAAAGCAATTTATGGGTTTAATTTGCATTTTAAATCACAATAAGACTTAAGTAACTCTGCACATTAATGCGATGCCTGTGGTTGATGATGAACAATTAATAATAATATATCAATTCCTACTTATTCAAGAGTCCACTAATGTTGCCATCATGTTATCTAACCTAGTCAGAAGATTTGAAAACAACGCCATTACAAAATAAAGATATTTGATTTGATTACTAAGCCGAAGGGAGTCACAGATGTATGAGTTCCACAAGTTTCTGCTTGCAAGAGATATGAATAGGTACCGGTCAGAGGGTCAAGTTAGGTACCAGATAGGGTATGCTTTACATACTTTAACTTAAGTACTTACTTTTACTTGGGTCAGAGAGTCATGTTAGGGGGTGTTTTCCTGATGTTAGACGGTCATTTTCAAATGTGTTCATCATCTACTGATATTCACAAAGTTTTGATATTAATTTGTAGGTGGATAAATTGTATTTTGTATAGCTGTCAACTTCACAACCCTTGGAGGTTTCACATGATATGCATAATTATTGCACGATTTGCAAGATGAAATGATAAGTCTTAGATAAGTCCTTAAGTACCACCAACACAACCAAATTCAATGACCATCTGAATCTAAATCTGACTGTGGCATCACGTCATTTCATAAAAGTAGGTAGCACTTCCTCCTTTTGGTTGAGATGACCTTCATTGTGATTTATGAAAATGAGTCAATGCGAAACCTACAACGACTAGACACTGAACAAAAATAAGATCACCGTCACTATAAAAAATAACAAAAACTTCGAGATATTTTACCCAACTTTTAACGTTTACCGGCGAAATGAAAAGTAAAATTCTAACTTCTAGAGACTGCCGACAGAGGGCCAGACCAATGTTGCCAATAGGTATTGTAAAATAACCCAAAAATCGTAGTTTTTAGGGTACAAAATCTTTCTTTTTCGCTACAATAGTGTTTTAGAATTTTAGATCTTAACCTGTTGAAAGTTTTCTATTAGTTTGGCGATATAATGATTAATGTCTAATTTTTTTTTGAAGATAAACATATGAGCACTGACATAAATGAGGCATCATTTATTCCAAGAGAGTTTTGACAATATTCTTACAGCCAAAAAAATTGTATTTTTACTTTTTTTTCGAAACTTTGAGCAAGCATAGTATTGAAACTAAAGACTAGTAAAAATTTAGTAAAAAATAAATAAATAAAATAACATTTGAAGCTATAGTAATAAGTACGACATACATACATACATACGCTCACGTTCTCTATCCCTAACGGGGTAGGCAGAGCATTGGTGGTTCTAGAACCACTAAATGCCACGCTTGACACTAATTATGAGGTTAATCAGATGTAACAAGTTGCATAATGGTGAGGTAGTCAGTCTTTCGCTCATGATTCAGAAAAACCCGTCGCATCCCTCTTACAGACTTGAATAGAGTAGGTAGCTGGTACATTCTAAGTTTTTTTTTCACTCCCAGTCCAGCATGGAATAAGTACATGTATTATTTTATTTATCTTCTCCTACTACCTCTCAGAATTTGTGTGTTACTGTGTCGATTTAAGTACCTAAATAGGGTCTCATTTGGTAGATAAATATGCAGGGCCTAACGGCCTAAGTTATGTTTAGCAGATTTCAACATTGTTGAAATCATGGCATTCGTAATACATAGGTTTTTTTCTTTTTAAAACTTACTGTTGAATGTAATGACTTTTATCAATGATTTTTATATAGTTGGATACGATTACGATAGTAAACATACTATAGACTAAATACATATAAGTACTCGATATTACAGTGTTATGTACCCTATGTAATATACCACTAGGTACCACTTAATCTTTCAAATGTAAAATGAATGAAGTCGTAACTTTTTTAATAATACGGTGATTTAAGTAAATAGGGTCCCATTTTGTAGATTTTTTTTATTATTATAAGATGGGTTGACTCTTGACCTCAATCTTGACCATAAGGTCAAAGATGAGGTCGACGATGGAGCGAGTTAACCCAGAAAATGCCTATAAAGGCACTGGTACTCCCACGCACCGACGGAACACAGCAAGCTGTTTGGCGTCGGACTTCGGTAGGAGGGTAGTCGCGAACCAGACGGCCATTTACAGAGTCTACCACACCGCATGAGACCATTGGACGACACTTCAGATTCAGAAAAAAATGAAGTGTCGTTGCCTGGGATGGATTACTAGGAGGCAGGTCTCATTTGTGTTTCCTTAGTCGCCTCTTACGACACCCATGGAAAGAGATGGGGTGGTGTTATTCTCACGCGATCACCACACGGTGGTAAATATTCGAGTCATAAAGTTTTCATCATAAAAAGAAGATTTTTAAAACACTTATAGATTTTTTTATGAAAACCACTACATTCGTCAATGTAAATCCTTACTTTTTCTGAACTTCGAGCAAACACAGTGTGATAATTAAAAACTCTATAGCAATGATTCTTATATCATTGGATAGGTAATTTAATATAGATTACTCTATTCTTTGACAGTTTGAAAGCCCTGGACAAGGAAATTTGGAGAACGCTAGGAGAGGCTTTTGCCAAATGGCAATCAGACTAAAGATAGGAAAAATGAAAACTAAATTTTTCATAATGTTAAATTATTCTAAATAAAGGCTTATTTTATAATTTATTTACTCTATTCTTTGACAGTTTGAACCTAACTCATTTAGTTTTTAAGTAAACGGGTCCTTACGAGGGACGAGAGAGACAACGCGAACACCCTTTTGGTGAGGATTCTTGAGGGTCTACTGCTGTGGTCCTAAGGTACGTCCAAACTAAAAATATGCTTTGGGGATTAATTTTTAATTGCCAACACTAACTACGTTGGGCTATGTTAAGATAACATGTTCTTATTAGTTTATTTGTTACATGTTCTTATTAGTTACGTGTGCATTCGTTAACAAATCAACTAATATCTCCTACATTTAATACACATATAAATGCATACCTACATAAAACGAAAATAGAAACACGTAACTGGAAAAACTTTAAAGTATTTTCAATAAGTCTAAATCGAAAATATCACTTCTAATTCTGAACTAAGTT
Organism: Aproaerema taeniolella; assembly: GCA_949987775.1. Lineage (NCBI taxonomy): Eukaryota > Metazoa > Arthropoda > Insecta > Lepidoptera > Gelechiidae > Aproaerema > Aproaerema taeniolella. The sequence continues at coordinate 30,035,448 of OX465242.1, read as the reverse complement.
GAACAACAGGTAAAAGAATTTGGTTGAGCAATTATGAAAATTTTCTAACTATTATAAAAAACAATTGCTAAGCAAAGAAACAAAAGTTCTCAGTTCCATTAAAATAATACCTACAAGTGTCTTCGATTTAATAGTTAACTGCTTTTGTTTTATTAAGATTTATGAAAAATACACCCAGTTACGATTAGTCTGAGGAGTTTAAGACAGACTCAGACATTATTTTTAGAAACACATACTTTCGGTTATTTCTCCAAATTTGTGGGTAAATTTTTACATTTGGCATTACTGCAAAGTGCTATGTTACCCCATTTACCCACTGTTGAATTTGCAAAAGGCGTTTTTTAATTATATATTTTTTTTACATTTCGAGAGATGGCAGCACGGTTACTTTATGGAAATAAATGGCTTGCTTCAGCCAATCATCGATTTTTAGAACGTATGCAGGGGAAAATTCCCTATCTACAGCTGGCGCCCAACTACAGCCGGCTCAGTAATTTTTTTTTAAAGCTTTTGCGTAGTTTAAGAAAACAATGTAACTCTACTTCACTTTTTTTTAAACTAGTTTAAGGGTGGGTTGTACCATCTTACTTTAACAATAACAAACGTCAAAATTTCAGTTAAAGTATCGGTTAGGCCAAAAATGAGTTGCACCAGTTGACAATTTGTTAAATAACGTCATAACTTTAACCATAACCGTAACTGCTCACTTTTCGCTGGTTAGTGTTATAGTTAGTGTTAAGTTATCCGTCAAATTGACTAACGCGTTGAATATAACCTCTAAACATCATGTCCCTGCTCCAAGAAATACTCGTGGAAACCAGTTCTGAAGACGAAACTGATGATCTTGTCAGTTTAAATAGAAAAAGAAAAGTATACTTACCTATACTTCGTTTTTTTTCGTATTAGAAATTATGTAAACAAAGCAGCAGTGGTAGTAAACATTTTCTTACAAACAGAAAAACTATGATAAAACAAAGAGTTGAAATAAAACAATTAGAAGGCCTAAACTATGCCACCAATAATATATTTTTGCTTTACTCTACAACAATGAATTTGTCATAACGCCGAGTAGTTCTTTGTTCTGTTAAGTACTCTTACTAGGTTGACTGGAAGAAATCCCCACGTGGGATAAGTCCGCCTTTGTAAACTTCCTATTACTGTAAACGTATTATCATTGTACAATAAAGAATAAATACATACAATACATACATACATGACTGATAATAATTGCTCTGAATAAGAAACGGAGAGCAAGTTGAAACTATTTTAGATATAGATCTTGCAAAACGAAATAGATTTAATTTAAATACCTATTTAAAAACCCCCTTTCTGAGTAAGGCGGTAAGACGGAGGTTGATGAAATGTCTGGTTTTGTCTCAGTTGGATTATTGTGATACAGTGTATGATCCGTGCCTAAAACAAAAGCTGAAAAACAAGTGCTGACAGTGCAAAACTCGTCTATCAGATTTGGTTTCAACGTCTCCAAACGATCCCATCACAATCTTCTGAAATACTTACAACATACTAAATACGAAAAATAGAAGGACGTTGTAATTTAATTTTCAAACTAAAGAAACTTGAGATCCCTGCCTAACTAGCTAGAAAACTTAAATAGACTAGCGCAGGCCCAGGTAAAAAGAAGTAAGAACGATTTCCTAAGTTGGTTTTACTGCACTCTCATATATCACTAGATATTCAAAGTTCCCACGGAGTCCGAATCGCCGCTCTCTGGATATACAATATCATCTTTTTTTTGCGCTTACTTTTAGCGCCCATCACGCAAACTTAAGTTATAATAAAATAATAATCCAAAACTTTTTACAATAGAGAAAAAATGTTCACCAAAGCTGACATCAATGAAATGAAGTGACATGAGGCATTTAACAATTTATTTCTATGACTATGAGTGACACTATGTCTATGGTTTTTACGGTTATGTTTAGTATTGCCATTTAAAAATGTCACCCGCATCGAATTTGGGGTAAATCAGGCTTCATTTGACTTGCAACCCCTTTAACTTTAACAAAGCTAATGAATTCGCTGGTGCAACACATTTTGCTGTAACTGTTAAAGTTAGAGTTACTGTTAGTGTTAAATTTGACACAAACTTTTACTATGACTGCTTCTGTGGTGCAATCCACCCTAACAGATATTTGACGGGAATTACGGCTCCGTATAGTTATAAAAACATTTTTATTTATTTTTGCAAATTTCTTTATATGTAGTTAGACATGCAGTATGAATTAAGTGTTTCCTGATTATTGCGTATTATAAAGATAAAGATTAATTAAAAAGTAGAATACATATACAAGTTTCTTGCCTGTTCTTCTCTGGGGAAGACTGCACCTTTGCGAATAGGCGTAAAGAATGTGTATGTATGTATTTAAATCCTTTAATGTATGTTTGTGTGTATTTAATGTAATTTTGACTTATTTTAAGTAACATCCTGAATGTTCTATGAAATAAAGATATTTTGATTCACACACATTTTATTCAAAAAATACTGTAAATTTGACAGTCAGTCGGTATGTACTACGAAATATTGCACGATGTCCCATTTCCAGCTTTGAAATTTGTACTTGTTTTGTTGTCTATATTTTAATTAAACAGATAGCTAAGCACTTTTTGAAAATATCGACAAGTCGTTTAATTGGTTTTTGGGGGTACTAATTTCGAAAAGATTCTTATTTAAAATCACTATAGAAGATACAAGCCTACAATTGGAAAAATATTGGCAAATAAAATGGCAACAGAAAAGCAAAGGTTTGAAAAATGGCGCTATTCATTACTTATATTCGAGTTATTTCAATACCATACACAAGATTTTTTTACAGAAAATGTACCTATACAAAATTAAGTTTATTAGGTACTAACTTTCCAACAAAAGATGATATTTGTAAAGCAAAAGCATAGTTTCTGCACACTTAAACTAGGTAAGTAGACAAAACTTATTTGAAAATTCCATTTTCTTCCGCATCTCAAGATGGACTACGACAGTGCAGTAAGATATTTTATCGTAAAAATCCATTTGCAAGCTACGATATTTTGGTTATCAGGTTTTGGCACTATTGTCCATATTTTATTTTGAGTTAAAGACATCAATTCGCTATTTATGGCTTCCTCCCATTTAGACCTATCAGCCCGATTTTTATTTCTTCAAAAGAAGTCGGGATATTACAAACTAAATCAACACACATCAGATAATCACCGGTCTCTTTATAAGAAATAGGATCACGACCTTTTAGCTGACTTCAAATCAGATTAGATTCAATTTCTTTTGTAATGGTTTTTCTTACACAACTTTTCAGGATATTCTTGTTCATCAGTTTTATCACTCCGAGACTTTAACGACACTGATTTAGACCAACTGTCATTATCAGTTTTGTCACGAGTATTTCGCACATTCTCTTCAGGCTTTAACACAGGCCTGGACTCAATAAAATTAGTCTCTTCAATTATAACATCTCTAACAACAACAAATTTACTAATTTCTGGGTTCCAAACTTTATAACCGTTTGGTTCATAGCCCACAAGAATACCTTTCCATGACTTATCATCGAATTTATTCTTACAAGTTTTATTATGTACATAAACTGTGGAACCGAAAACCTTTAAATATTTTAATTGAGGCTTTTTACCGTGCCACATCTCGTATGGTGGTTTTGACGATCCTAAAGCCTTAGTGGGTGATACATTAATCAAATAAACAGCAGTCAATACTGCTTACCCACAAAACAGCAATACCCAAAAAACTTTTCTAACTTAGCACCGTTTAACATGGCACGAGCTTTTTCAGTTATCGTCCTATTCATTCTTTCAGAAACACCATTTAATTGCGGAGTTCTTGGAACTGTCAAATGATGAGTGATTCCTTTCTCAACACAAAACATTTCAGTGGATAAATACGCTATACCGTTATCACAATGCAACGTAACTAACTTTAAGTTAGTTACGTTGCATTGTGATAACGGAAATTTTTTGCAACAAAATCTTTAAAGACAATAAATACATCCAATTTATATGTAATTAAATACGTTACACAATAATGCGTGAACTCATCAGTAAACGTCACAAAATAATTTTTGTAGTCAATAGTAGAAGGAGTGACAGGGCCACATACATCATAATGAACAACATATAGCGGTCGGTTAATACAGCTTTTGGTACCTAGACAAGCTGCTTTGACAGCGACTGTAGAAAACGAATAGAAAGTTGAAAATGTATGGGAATGACGGACACTGTAGAAAAGTAACGTCATGAGCCTCCATAGATTAAGAAATTGCTAGCCATGCGCTATCTATCGATGGGCGTTTATGCGTACTTTTGACGCTTGGTTTCGCTATGTCATTTACATTTGTTTACATTTTTATTTTGATAAAAAAAGTTGTTTTTTTATGAAGATTACAAGATTCCGCTCCGAAAAAAACCCACTGACCGACTTACCTTAACAAAAATGAGAGCATAAATGTGAAAGAAGATAAGGAAAGAGTCAAAATATGTGTTGGGAACATAATTTAATAAACAAGGGTGAGTTTACGACCTGAATGAATTACAGTAGTTATTTACTGAAATTCATTAAGATATTATTAAATAGTAATGTGTGTACGAGTCTGTGCCTGCGTACATCCCTTTACTTTAAACAAATTTGGCTTTTTCAGGCACTTGGAGCTTAAAGTTGTGTGACAATAACATCGTATCAAACCAACAATAAACGCACAGGAAAAAGATCTGCTGCAATAATTAAACAAGTGTTATGATGCCCTCAACTATTTTAGCTATAAAATATTTACTTTTGATAACTCTGCAAGAAAGATCTCAAAAAAAAGTAAGTTTTAGCAATATATTTTAGTAGGTGTATTTATCTAACTATAACTTTCCAATTTCCATAAACCCTATGTGTTTTAGATTTTCAAATCATTGTTACCAACTCCATAAAAAGAAGGTTTTTGTTGGTATATGTTAGTCTAATATTAGTGCTCCACATAAGTGTATGTATGTATGAATGTCCGAGCATATCTATACTATTATGCGTTATTCCCAACTTAGGAACAGTGCATGTTTCATCAAAATCGTTTCAATAGTTACAAAATAAAACATAATACATATAAGTAGGTAATCATAAATAGGTATGAGGTTCAGATAAACAGTTTGTATGAAGAAAGAATATTTATTATTTACCTACAGAGTTTTTGACTCTGTCAGAACCTTACTCAATAATAATATTATTAATTTTATAAAATGCATGTTCTTCTGTTCCAGGATTAACAGCCAATTTGCCTTTGAACACCAACATCTGTTCTTCAAAAGCAGAGTCAATCAGCTGCCTTAAGTTCCTCTTGAAAAATTTTGTATTAACAGTGTTCAGGGATGAACAAGGATCCTACAAGGGATGAATTACTGGAAAATCCCCCTTCTCTCCAAACAATAAACAAAAAATACTAGAAAGATTGTAAAATAAGTGTTCATTCGGATGTAATATCATAAAACAAAGTCTTTTTATTCATATACAATAAAATAAAATAAAACTAACGTCGAACTCATTGTTTTGGTGAAATTAACAAAAAGACAAGAGGCTCCAGATCTCTAGCTTTCTGTGCCCCATTTGCAGCCACCTCCTGCCCTGTCTCCAGCCACCACGCAAACATACAATGTTTATTATTTTTTTATACGTTGGGTCAAAAGTAGGCTTATCGCTTCCTCTTGATCGACGGGTCCTGGGTTCGATTCCCAGTGGGGGCAACTCTTTGTGTATGTTCCAAAAGGGACCCACAACATAAGAAAGAGCTTAGTGTGGACCTTTGAGTGTGAAACGATTATTATTATTTTTATTAACATGACGACTCAACGACACGTCAATAAACCTATCCGTTTTATTTTTCGGTGGTGTATTTCTTAACTTATACCTGTTATACCTACCCACCTACCGAGAGGGAACCCTGTCTTTACAGTAAAGAGCACGAGAAGTTTGACAATAGCGTCCTTAATGTACTGCAATAAGATTGATTGGAAGTATCTTAAGATGCTCATGACTTAGGCCAAATAAGTATAAACACGAATGAAAAAATGACTTGTCTGAAAAAATTCCTCAAAAAATTAAAATAACTCGAAAACTATAAAAAGTCGCGAAACATACCTACGTGGGGGTGTTTCGGATGCTCCAAAGGGTGTTCTACCTCAGGACTTCCACTTGACACAATTTTTTGGGACACCCTGCATTTGATTTCAAAAAAAATTTACTAAATCTAATACATAAAATTCTTGTGTCCCGATGTATGTTACTAAACTCCGATTTTTATGAAATGTGTGCATATTGGGTTGGTCTGAGAATCTGGATTTATAAGATTTGTGTATGTATGAATACTTGTGTTCCACGCAAGTGCAGCCGCGGGGGGAAAACTAGTATTAAATAAAGGTGTGGGAGTGTTGTCCCAGCGTTGGACGATGGTAAAATCGAGTAGGGGAGAAATAATACGCTTGAGTGCGCTGTCTGTACAGTCCAATGCGTGTGCCTTCAATGTTGGTTTTTTATATTTTGAAATAATTTCGACTTTCTCCGCGTCGGTGCTATCCCTTCACTTGTCACTTTATAACCAAGGAAGTTGATTTCGTGTTGGCCGAATTCGCACGTATTTACGTTTAATGCTAAGCCGTATTCGTGTAATCGCGATAATACTAGTTGCAGTAGAAGTTTCGCTTTTGTCATCCAAAGAATCCATGTTAATACTGTGTTCGAGCAAAAAAATTACCATTGTCTGCAATTTCTTCGCGTTATTTTCTAGAAAGGATTGGATTTTTCACTTAATTGGCCATAACATTGGTCTAGCTAGCGACATACATACAATGCAACTGGTACCCACAAAGGTTTCAAAAAAAAAATGAAGAATACTAATAGAAGTTATTAAATATTTTACAGCTGTCATGTCATGACAAAGTCATGTCAAAGCATCAGTCATCTTGATGGTCAAGAAATACCGAAAGTAACAAAATATTATGTATCTACTAGAATTTCTATTGAATATATACAAATGTATAGGTACATATTAAAAGTGCTAGTATTAAAAGCGGTGTTTAGTTTTTGCAAAAAAATAACAGGATATTTGTTTACATTAATACCGCTTATGTTTAATCTACTATCTGTCCGCCCGCGACTTCGTTTTCGTTGGAATTGTCACGGTGGATTTTCCTTTTTTTTAAAATATAAACCTGGTCGTGATAATAAGGAACACAACAAAAAAAGAATCATACAAATAGGTCTAGGCGTTCTCAAGTTTTGCGCTTAGCAACGGATTTAGTGATTCATTTTTATAGATACAGATACAGATAATTAAGTGAGCTTGCTAGAGTTTGGCGCCAGCTGTAGAAAGGGTATTTTCCCCTACTTTTGTAATTAAGATTACAAGTCATAGACATAGAAGAAATAAGGTTATTACAAGTAGATGCCAAAACGACTTGTTTCCATGCTCGAAAATATTTCCAAAAGTAATAAGCAAATCTTCATTTCTGGGCCAAAGGTCTTGTAACGAGGCCATAAACTCCAAATACAATAAAAAAATCATGGACCTATTACAATAACTGGACCTCGCAGTGTTATAACAATACCGAGCCGAAGGAGAGGCTCAAAAGTAGAAGTGCATCTCTTTTCAGTAGGGTGCCCATGTTTTACTTGTTTTGATAAATTCAACCCAATTTATTCTTGTAGCTTAAACCTATAAAAGTAAGTGCATGACATTAATTATCAGATAACGGTGTCGATTCTGGCAGACACACCAAAATAATTTGACAGGACTAAACTAAATTGAAGCATCATGTCCTTGTCATTTCGACTCAGAAAGAAAAAGACATAACGCTTAAATTTAGTTTCATCATCATCATATCAGCCGGAAGACATCCACTGCTGCTCCCCCATAGATTTCCACTTAGCACGGAGGTGTATTACTCAACTCATGTTTATTACGAACATACAGACACCCTACTCTTAATGACATACAGGCAATTTGAGAGACAAGGACACACAACTATTTTCGTGCTATCGCGCCTGTGTCGGATTACTACTTTCCCTTGTGTGTCTCAAAAGTGAACCCTAAAATTATACAAATACAGTATATATTTGTGTTAGCGATATACAAAAGTAAGAGATCCAGATCCAATAATTATACATCCATGAAAAAAATACAATTTTGTTTTCTACATTCGCTTTCGCTATGAAGATTTGTGTTGTCAATTCGTAGACAAGCTTACGCGTACAAATAAAACGCTGTGACGAATGCGTGATTTGACAGTTCTGGCGAACACGAATGTCAAATTTTGTGACAAGTGTCATAAAGAATCACACAAGCAGAGGTTGCAAACATAAAATTCCATTTGTTGTTATACCTATTTTATTTGTTAAAACTAAGTCAGAGTCCATTTTCGCGGTCTGACGACATTCGTTCGGGAATGGAGAACCGACACCTAATAGTTCTTACTCTTCTTGACATTAGCAACGCGTTCAATACCGTTGACTACTGACATTCTACTAGGGTTGCTGGATTCACCTAATTTATCGCCGACAGTGATTAAGTACTTGGTTTCAAAGTTACCTGCACGGACGACGGCAGTGAATTCGCATCGACGACTCTGTGTCGTCATAGTGCGATATCGCTTCTGGCGTTCCGCAAGGTGGCGTGCTGTCTCCTCTTCTCTTTGCCATCTTTATCAGCTCTATCACATCCTCACTCTCTTCTTCCTACTTATCACATGTATGCAGACGACCTACAAATCTACACTCAGGCGTCTCTGGCCAATCTAGCTGATGCTATAGTTACCACCAATAGTGATCTTGCTTTAAACCTCTTTTGGCCTTCAGTAAATCCCAGCAAGACACAGACCATAATAATTGGCAGCTCAGGTTGAATATCTAGAGTTAGTTTTTTCTCTTCTTTGTTTCTCTTCTCCGGTTGCCTTGAAAAAAATGCTGTTTAGCAATGTTAAACTTTTTCTCCGCTCAATATTCAGAGCAATTATTAAAAGTCATAGAATAGAATAGAATAGAAAAAACTTTATTTTATAGGACATTCAGGATGCCACTTAAAACAAGTCAAGATTACATGAAATAGGTGCATAATAAACATACATTAAAGGATTTAAATACATACATACGATTTTGTTCTTCTTTAAAAAAAGTTTAAATTTTAATTTTAAACGTATACTTTAGAATTAATATTGAGAATACTAAAAAAAATGCGAAAATTTCGCGGTTTTTCGAGTGCTGCAAAATTAGCACAGGTCTTTCGAAGCTGCAAACTTGTATACTGGAAAGTGGTCCTAACAACATATATTAAAATCAGAATTAGCCGTTAGTGTGTTGGTTTAGACATTACTCGTGTTAAATATGACTGGCGTATAATTTTTGTAGAGTAAAACAAAAAGATATTATTAGTGGCACAGTTTGGGCCTTTCGATAATTTTATTTCAACTCTTTAATTTGTTTTTTGTTTGTAAAAAAATGTTTACTACCAATGAGTCTTTGTTTATATTTACATGATTTCTAATGCTTATTAAAAGGAATATATTTATTTCCCATTACGCTGATGATTTTGTGGTTTACTGCTACTGCAAGTTTGCTTCTGAAGGCGAGGTGAAGATCCAAGAATCGTTGAATTGATTAAAAAGTTATTTATTGTTTGAAATTGGTCTAGAAATATCTCCAAGTAAAAGTAAAATGTGTTTATTTAAAAGTGGGTTTAAAAAAGAGCATGTCGATATCAAGCTTCACAATCAGCCCTTGCCAGGAGTGGATTCGGTTAAATACTTGGGACTTTGGCTGGATAAAGGTTTAAGGTGGAGTAAGCATATCAATGAAATTAAAGAAAAGGCTCTAAAGTATGTGAACGTGTTTAGAGCGCTTGCTGGCTCTGGTTTTGGAATTCATCCTACTCAGCTTAGACGCTTATACATAATATACATAGCAATTGTTCGGAGTCGATTAGTTTATGCCAGTTTCTTATATTCTTATAGTGCAATGTCTCGTTTGAGACAGTTAAGTATGGTTCAGAATGCTTGTTTACGTGTGATTGGTGGATTTATTAAGAGCACGCCAATTCATGTTATGGAGGCTGAGCTTTCTTTACCTCCTTTATTCATACGTCGGCGGTATCTTGCAGGCAGATTTTGGTTGAGATGTAAGTTGTTTACTGAAAATATGTTGAGTGAAATTATAGAACTTTCAAATTCTTCGGAAGCTTCTTTTTGGAAAAACAAGCCACTTTTGATTGATATTTGTGAGAATGTCTCACCTGTGCCTGTTTATGCCAGTAACGTGATTGGAATGCTTTCTTTGGAAATGTGGGTTACCAGTATAGACCGAACAAATGTTTTAAAACGTGAAATAGGTGGGATGCTTAAGCCAAAGTCTGCATATACGAATGCTTAGTTGAAGTCGGTTTGCATGGATGCATTGTGTGGGACCTATTCTAATTCTTACAACATTTTTACAGATGGATCAAAATCGGATCTAGGGAAAATGGTGCTGCATTTTTAGATTGGCAAACAAAGGATTATATGATGTTTTGTATTGACTCCGGCATTTCTATTAAGGCTTTAGAAGTGATTGCAATCTTTGAGGCGCTGTCGTACATAGAGAGTGTTCCTCATGACAATTTTGTGATCTTCACGGATTCAAAAAGTACGGTGCAATGTCTTAGTCGGTGCACATTTCCTTTTCGTGGCATTCCATTGGCATTTTCGATTATTAAAATTATTCTGAAATTGTTATCGTCTAAAAGGCTTGTTGTAGTTCAGTGGATTCCATCTCACACGGGTGTTGTAAGGAACGACGAAGTAGACCTTTTGGCAAAGGATGCTGTCTATAAAGGGATCCCATTTCACTATGTGTCATGGTTTACGGAAGTGATTGGTAAAGTTCGGGATAATTGTTTTAAGAGATGGGCAGAATACTTTGACGAAAGGTCGCTTACGAAAGGCATATGGTATAAGACCATCCAGCCTAGTCTTCCAAGGTTCCTGTGGTTTAACCCGTGTGAGTTGGATCGCCAGGATTTAGTGATTGTTACGCATCATATGATCGAAACTATTCCATTGAATAGTTTCGGTCATATGATGCGTAAGGTAGCTTCTCCAAATTGCTACCTTAGAGTTGAAGACATATATCGTGTTACAATTACAATGGAGTGTGGTCGGAGTAAAGCGATGAGAACGCATCTTGTTATACGTAGCCCCAATATCGGCATGGTGAACAGCATCTTGGACCTTCCAGAATCTGGTTTGGCCAAGATGCTTAATCTGTTTATATAAAAAAAAAAATAGAAGCGAGGGATTAATTTTGGTTCTAGGCTAAGTTTCCTCTATGAGTGTTACGATGAAATTGGACTGGTAATCGGCACATTTGATTACCCACGAAACAAGCCTAGCCTAGTGTGGGAATCAAGGCAAATCTTTTAAAATAATCGTGCAAAATGTTACATAAAAAATTGTTATTGTCATTTCTAATTTCATGTTTTTAAATTGTAACATTATCTGAATAAACTACTTTGTATTTTGTATGAGGGGATATTTCATAAAACCCTAAATAAATAAAATTAGATTTAAAAATATATTTCTAATGCTTAAAAAAACGAACTGTAAGCCTTGATTCATATAGTATAGTAGTAGTTTTCTTTTATCTATTACGATAGGCAAAGTAGAGAGCCATACAGCTAATAAAAACTAAAAGGAATTACAGGAAAGACATTAATTAAAATTATTACTATCTGGCTCTAACATATTATTAAAGGTTTGTTTCTGGTAATTAGATTTGTAAACCATAAAACAAAAAACCTTAAAAAACCTTAGTGTTCAAAAAAAATTAGGGTTCCGTACCCAAAAGATAAAAACTGAACCCTATTACTAAGACTCCGCTGTCCGTTTGTCTGTCTATCACCAGGCTGTATCAGTTGAAATTTTCACAGATGATGTAGTTTTGATAATCCAAAAACATTTTGGAAAAATCTAAAAGATTTTTTTATTGTTTCTAATAAATATAATTGCTTACCTCATTTCCTTAGTAATCCCGATAAGATAAATAATAAATTTTTAGACGTTCCCGGATCTTCTTCGGTTTCTCTATCAGAACTCACGTATTTCGTGTTTCAAAAATTTGGAAAATCCGCAATGACACTTTTACCGGTTGAAGAAAGTGAAGCTTAAATCGAAAGCTACTGGAATAGACAAAATTTGCAGAGAGATGATTCTGCTCACGCTACCTCGGACACTCACTATTTTAACGGCCATAGTAAATAGATCTATAATATCAGGAGTTGTTCCCTTGTTGTGGAAAGCAGCCATTGTTACTCCTCTGCCCAAGGTAGACAATCCTTCGGATTTTAAGGACTTGCGTCCCATAAGTTTTCTACCGTTTCTTGCATACAACAAACGTGATTTTTTTGCCGTTGTTATAGATAATGGTACGGAACCCTTCGTGCGCGAGTCCGACTCGCACTTGACCGGTTTAAAAAATATATATTTCGATATCACTAAAGTAAAATTGAACTCCATACAGCCGAGTAGTTGACAGCGCCTTTTATGGAATTTTCTTCAAAGCTGGCCCAGATAATTCCTCATTAAAATTACTTTCACATAAATAACTTTTCTTAGCTTAGATTCCTAATATAATTTCTCAATTTATATATCTTTGAAGTGTAAAAAGAAACGAAACTTTTTTAAGAGGTGGTTACCGTATGTACGGATGGCCGCATATCACTCTTTGGCCACATATCACGCGTGCACTCTTTGCTGTTGCGATAAGAGCGGTTTTGCAACGAAAATGGAGTAACCTGATACGCTGGCCGCTGTACAGCTTGCCACAATACATTTTTAAAATACATGGGTGACATTTTGGAGAAGGCGAAAGTCCCAGTGTCCATCTATCTTCGAACTTTGGAGCTGTTGCGCTATGATAGCTCGATCCTTTTATTTTTGGTAGGTCAATCTAGCCTAGGTCAGTCTTCCTACGTTTCCTGCACCTATGGTGGCTCCGAAGTGATCAGAGCACACATAGTTTACCACAGAATACCTATACTTTAATCTTTTGTTACTCATTTTTATATTATTTTATTAAATTTAGGTATAACTAGTAAAATTAAATCATCTTTCATCTTTAAAAAAAATAATTAAAATTTGGCTAGATCAAAATTAAAATAATATTAATTATAGACGGTGATAGCCCAGTTGGTAATTAGCAGACTTGTAATCCGAAGGTCGTAGGTTCAAATCCTAATGCGGACCTGTACCACTAAATTCGTCTTTTCGGATTTATGAACGGATTGCTAATTATCACTTGCTCAACGATGAAGGAAAACATCGTGATGAAACCCACCCGTCCAAGAAAATTTTCGAAAGACTAGCATTGGTTCAGCGTGGTGGCCTAAATCCCCTTCGTGTTTCGAAGGGAGGCCCGTGCCTCTCGGTGGGGACGTAATAAGTACGAAATTTTCGAAAGACGAGCATTGGTTCAGCGTGGTGGCCTAAATCCCCTTCGTGTTTCGAAGGGGGGCCCGTGCCCCTCGGTGGGGACGTAATAAGTACATATATATATGGGCTGGTTAAAAAAAATATTAATACATTAATTAATATACTGTTAAATACGCGGCTAAGAAAGCCACTTATACCTTTCTACCCGTCGCGTTTGAGGCCGCGGGACCCTAGGGCAGATAGGCCAAGGCGTTTGTCAGGGATACCGGCAAATAATTAACGGACAGAGGGGCTGATCCGCGCGCCGGGTCTTTCCTGGTCCAAAGACTCTCCATCGCGATTCAACGCGGCGGTAACGCTGCGAGCGTGATGGGTACCTTTGCTCCGGGTGGGACTCGGGCCGGATTTTAACTTGGACTTTGTGTTTTAAATTTAATTTTATTAGTTTTAAGTTGTGACATTTAATTTAATTTTAATGTATTGTTAGAATTTATTTTGAAAAATGTTGTCAACTTGTATTAATATTATAATTAATTATATAATTATCATTATACTTAATAGTTTATTTATCTAAGAATACCTAACCATTACAATTGAAACTTAATATATATATATCTATACAAATATTATTAAGAGGAAAGATTTGTATTTTTGTATGTAACGAATAGGCTCCGACTCCGAAACGACTGGACCGATTTTGAAAATTCTTTCACCATTAGGATGCTACATTATCCCTGAGTAACATAGGCTACATAATTTTCCCGAATTCTCACGGGAACGAAGTCACGAGTGGGATGCTAGTGTAAATATACAAAAAGATACATACAGTCGAACATAGAACCTCCTTTTTTGAAGTCGGTAGCCGTGTGGTGGTTGCTTGAGAATAACATCACCTAATTTCTTTCCGTGGGTGTCGTAAGAGCCGACTAAGGAAACACAAATGAGACCTGCCTCCTATTAATCTGCCCCAGACAACGACACCTCAATTTGTTCTGAATCTGAGGTGGCGTCCTATGGTCTCATGCGGTGTGGTAGGCTCTGTGAAGGGCAGTCTGTTTCGCGACCACCCTCCTACCGAAGTCCGACGCCAAACAGCTTGCTGTGTTCCATCGGTGCGTAGAAGTACCAATGCCTTGATAGGCTTTTTCTGGGTTAACTCGCTCCATCCTCTACCTTATCTATGACCTTGGTCAAGATTGAGGTCAAGAGTTGACCCATCTTATAATAATAAAAAAAGAACACCCTTTTTCTTCTAGTTATGATATAACTTGAGAACGGCTTGATCGATTTGGATGTTTCCTTTTTTTGTTGTGTTCCTTAATGTCACGTTCAGAAACGAAGTCGCGGGCGGACAGCCCTAGCTAGTACTAAATAATAATTACCCGACTATTTGGCACTATCTATTTAATTACCGAAAATATGAGTTTATATAATCTTAGATAAAATTTAATCGTTGCCTCTATATCTAAATCAACCATTTTGTTTCGTTTTATACAAATAATTTACGTTTTTTACTCGTTTTCTGCAGGGTTTCAGTGAATGCTAGTTTTCTGCAGCGTTTCTATCAAGTTTCTATTGATAGAAGCGCTAACTTTCTATAGCGATTGTCAAAAAGAGCTGCTTGGCTAGCAATTTTTGTTCCACGCATTCGACCAAATGCCGTTTTTTTTTTGGTTTTTATTTAAGTTATAGTATTTGAGAAAGAATAAAAAAGCTCCTCTAGCTTTGTCTCTTTCTATTAACCTATATGCGCAAACATTTCAAAACATAATTTTACTATTTTCTATATGTCTATGCTGCGGTAACTACTGTTTTTTTACTTTTTGTTTAAGATGAAGTATATGAGAAAGAAAAAGACGCTCTTATGGACGCTATGTAGCTTTTTTCTTTCTACCTCACTCAGATGCGCAAGAACCGTCACGTGTCAAACGAAATTTGACACTCGAATTGTAGAAAAACCATAGAGCCGAGCGTATCACGCATGATCACGCATTAGAAAATTTGAAAACGCCACGGCGTTTACGAATGTAGAAATAGAATCGATCGACAGAAATGTCGCCTTGTCTAAGCCCCTTTGTCTTAAGCTCGGTAAAACGGAAGTCGACACTCCTTCCCTTGTATGCATGGTTCACAATGACTATCATTTGGTATAACTAACTCAATTTGACTCAAATTATCCTGTTTTCGTTCTTCGAGATTTAAATCCACCAGTAGTACCCCTGGTACGCAAGCCAATCCGCACACAGCGTTCAGCGTAGTACAGCAAAAGTGGCTCCATCTATACCACGCCGTTAGCCCTCCCGTCTCGGTCGAGTTTCATTCCTTTGTGCGCGAGCGCCATAACCGCACGCAGTAGTAAAGATCACAGACTTATAATCTATATCTGTGGTAAAGATTTTTACGAACTCCCACAATGTCAAAGCGCCGCCATCGTGATGAAGAATATAAAGTGGAAAAATGGCGGCGGAAGTTAAAAAAATATGAATCTAAACTCCGGAAGCGGCATGAGATAGTTGAAGAAGAGGATTATGAAGGTTAGTATTTTAAAATACTAACCTTCATAATCCTCTTCTTCAAAATAAAAGTACCGTCATAGCATTATATGCACCTACAATCACTATTTCTATAAAATGGGCGTTCCTTGATGAAATTTTTGCTTCGAGTCAATGCGTGACCTTGACCTATAGCCATTTTGCTCCGAGTTATAATACGAGATATTAACCTGTAGCTATTTTGCTAACGTAGTTAGCTTATTTTACAAGTACCTACTTGTTACTTACCTTACGCTTTTGTTATCAGAAAGCTATGAAGGCGACGGTAACGAAGACTGGGTCTTAAGGGCGTTCAATTCGATCGAGAGCCCCCCAAATGAGGTTGAGCCGCTCACCACCGCTCCCAAGCCCACGCCCGCCGCCGCCGTGGCAGACCCCGAGCCCGCAACCGACCCCGGCGACCGCGCGGTCGGCGCCTCTGGCGGAACCGGCGCCTCGGCCGAGGCCGGCGCCTCTGCGGGAACCGACGCCTCTGCGGAAACTGACGCCTCTTCGGCTAACCTTGACCAAGAGCTGATTAAATTACTTGGAAATTTGGAAGAGGAAACAACAGAATGGGGTGAACCCATAATCGAACAAGTCGCTTTGCGCCTAAAACCGCTGTTACTTAATGGCTTTAAAAAGGAAGACCGAGAGCCCATGCTTAAAAAATACCCGGTTCCAAAAAATTTGACTCTGGCCAAGGCCCCTACTCTAAACGCGGAGATTAGCGCCATGCTGACGGACCCTAGTCGTAACCGGGATAAGCGCATATACAATAAACAAGATCAATTGGGAACTGCGCTAACTGCCGTTACAAAGGCTACTTCTCTCTTGCTTAGAAGAGACCCCAAAATCCCTGAAATCTTAACAATTTTGTCGGACGCAGGAAAAATCCTAGCAGACGCTCACTTTGCCGAAACTGACACTCGGCGGTCTCTAATTATTCCGTTGGTTGACAAGGGGCTCATAGACCCATTCAAAGACAGAAAGCGGGATGGCTTCTTATTTGGAGATAACCTAGGCGAACTGGTTAAAAATTCAAGAGGAATCAAAAGAACTGGTCAACTGATTCAAGCTGCACCCCCCTTCGTCAAATTCAAACTCGAGGGGCCCCTCGTCTCGAGGCCGACATCGGCAGAGAAGCTACGCGAGTCGAGGCGGAGGCCATCAGAATCCGTACGCATACCGACGCCGCCCGGCCCAATATGCGCCGGCGCCGCCTCTAGTAGCGCGCCGCCAGCCGCCGCCTGCGCCGCGCCGCCCGCCGCCCGCCGCGAGCGCACCGCGTCCGCCGGCCGCAGCTGCGACCGATCGGACAGCAGCGCCACGCTAGCCGCGGCGCCGCAATTGCCGCCGCTCCCACACGGCTCCCAGGTACATGCCGGCCGCTTAAAATATTTCCATGAAGCTTGGTCTTCAATTACTGATGACGACTATATCCTAAATACAATATCAGGTTATCGTATACCCTTTATAGATTTACCTGAGCAATGTCCTAGTTCGTATCCAAAACGATCTTTTTCCGATACAGAATACACAGCAATGTATTCAGAGTTGACACACTTATTAGATGTAGGCGCCATTAGGGAATGTTATCCTGTCGAGGGTCAGTACGTGTCTGATATCTTCTTGGTACCCAAAAGTGATGGAACTCCAAGGTTTATTTTAAATCTTAAAAAACTTAACAAGTTTGTTTATTGTGAACATTTTAAAATGGAAGATGTCAGAACAGCAACTAAACTCCTCACCAGAGATTCTTTCATGGTTAACCTTGATTTAAAAGAAGCTTACTTTCTAGTTCCAATACATAAGGATCATACTAAATATCTTAGATTCTTTTTTAACGATATTCTTTACGAATTCGTCTGCCTTCCGTTTGGCCTATCATCAGCACCGTATATTTTTACAAAAATATTACAACCCGTTGTTACGAATCTAAGAAAAAGAGGTTTTACTTCTGTACGTTATCTCGATGACATCTTATGTCTTGGAAATTCAAATCAGGATTGCTTAAATAACGTTAACGAAACCGTCAATTCTTTGTCAAAACTTGGCTTTGTAATTAATTATAGAAAATCTAATCTGGTTCCTAATAAGCTGTGTAAATTTTTAGGTTTTATTCTAAATTCTGAAAAAATGACTTTGGAGTTGCCCACTCAAAAAAGACAGAATATTTTGACACGAGTAAAATTAATTATGTCAACACAATCTATTTCAATTCGCGACTTTGCTAGATTTTTGGGAAATCTTACCGCAGCATGCCCAGCAATAGCTTACGGCTGGATGTATACCAAACTATTCGAGAGAGCCAAGTATTTGGCCCTTCTAAATAACGGTGAAAATTTTGACGAGACAATGCAAATTCCAAATAGCTTTTATGGCGACTTACGCTGGTGGGAAAATAACATTTTACATTCCGTCAATCCTATTCGACAAGGCAAATACATAATGGAGATTTACACTGACGCTTCGATGACCGGGTGGGGCGCCGCTTGTAGCGGCAGTCGCACGGGAGGTCATTGGACAACCGAAGAGCGGAGCCACCACATCAACTATTTGGAATTGCTAGCTGTCCTTTTTGGTTTGAGATCGTTTGCTAGCGAAATTCATGAATGTGAGGTTTTATTACGCGTCGACAACACCACTGCCATTTCGTACGTGAATAGAATGGGTGGGGTTCAATACCCACACTTGACACAAATATCTAAAGATATTTGGCAGTGGTGTGAAGCTAGAAAAATTTACATTTTTGCTTCTTACATAAAGTCGTCACAAAACACCGAAGCTGATCATGAATCTCGTAAACTCAACGTGGATACTGAATGGCAACTTTGCAGTAGAGCTTATAATGAGATTATTAATCAATTCGGTCAACCTGATATTGATTTGTTTGCCTCACGCACAAATGCTAAGTGCCCTAAATATGTATCTTGGCGACCGGACCCCTACGCTTATAACGTAGACGCATTTACTTTGGATTGACAACCCTTTTTGTCGTTTTATGCTTTTCCACCATTTTCCTTGATTTTGAAGACCCTTAATAAGATCATGAACGATGGTGCAACGGGTATATTAGTAGTTCCAAACTGGCCATCCCAGCCATGGTACCCGTTGTTTAGGTCACTTTGTATTAGTGATATTGTTACTTTTCCTCCTAGTAAAAGTCTCCTCTCATCCAATTTCAGAACAATACACCCGCTGCACCGAAACCTTTCCCTGGCTGCGAGTGTATTATCCGGCAAGCGTTCCTCGCGCAGGACGTGCCCCCCTCCGCCGTAAACGTAATGGTGTCATCCATAGCGCCTAGTACTAAGGTACAATACTCGTCAAGTCTAAAACAATGGTGGAAATACTGCATTGACAACAATATTGATTTCTTCAATGTACAAGTAAAATCCCTACTTGATTTTCTATCCAAATGTTTGGAATCCAGTTCTTCCTATGGTACTTTAAACAACCATCGTTCGGCGATCTCATTAATATCACAAAATCATATAGGCCAAGACGAAAGAATCAAAAGATTTTTTAAGGGTGTTTTTAAAATAAAACCAGTTTTCCCGCGTTATCACGTTACTTGGGACCCAAATATTGTTCTTGATTATCTGGCAAATCTATATCCTAATGATTCTTTGAATCTAGAAACAATGACAAAAAAATGCGCATTGTTACTAGCTTTGGCAACAGGGCAAAGAGTACAAACTTTATCTCTAATAAGATTGCCCAATATTAATACATACAATGACAGAATCGTCATTACCATTAATGATCTGATTAAAACATCCGGCATAGGTCGTGCCCAACCTATCCTTAATTTGCCCTTCTTTACAAATAAGCCGAGTATCTGTCCAGCGGCCACACTCGTAGCTTACATGTCAGCGACTGAGTCAATCAGACCAGCAGCTGATACGAGACTTTTCATCACCCACAAGAAACCGCATACGTCTGCTTCATCACAGACAATTGGTCGATGGATGAAGCAGACTTTTAGAGGCGAGTGGTGTCGATACCAGTGTGTTCGGTGCGCACAGCACGCGACACGCATCCACATCTGCCGCGCTGCGCTCTGGCGTCAGCATTGACACCATCCGCCGCACCGCCGGCTGGACTGGTAACTCAGCTGTTTTTGCCAATTTTTATAATAGGCCGATAGTGGACACTAATTCCAATTTATTTAATAACTTGGTGTAATTAAAGTTTCGAGAATCAACGCGTTACTTAAACAGGTATTTTTTTGATTGATGTTAATTATATAAGACGTACACATCATGTTAATTAATAACACCTCTTATAATAGGTTCAAAATAAAAATTATTGAATGCTATAAAATTTCTTATTTCTTTGTTCAACATAGTATTCACAACATTGACTGAGATTGTTTCTCTAAACATCTACAGGTGGATTTAAATCTCGAAGAACGAAAACAGGATAATTAGATGATCAAACGAACTTACCAAGTGAAGTTCGATCTTAATTATCCTGGTTTCGTCGAAGAGATTTAAGGTCCCTCCCATCCCTTTTTACTTTACCCTAAAGAACTCTCTCTTTGTCAATGTTGTTCAGGTTTATTGTTTACTTTCTCTAAAATAATGAAACTCGACCAAGACGGGAGGGCTAACGGCGTGGTATAGATGAAGCCACTTTTGCTGTACTACGCTGAATGCTGTGTGCGGATTGGCTTGCGTACCAGGGGTACTACTGGTGGATTTAAATCTCTTCGACGAAACCAGGATAATTAAGATCGAACTTCACTTGGTAAGTTCGTTTGATCATCTAATCATCAACCATTTGTTTACTTCGTAACTCAAAAAATGTTTGTTTACTAATATGACCTAAACGTTGATGCCACAACTCGTAACTTTTAGCACTACCATTACTTATTTGGGAAACAGACCGATAAACGTTTACAGAGGCCACCAAATCAACAGCAATTAAGTTATTGAAAGACATACCTTGCATAATAGTTTTACTATCTTTACATATTTGTGCACCCTCTTGTCAGAAAATGATTGTGAATCCAGCACGCTGCATCTTGAAAACGGATAGGAGGTTATAAGAAACCTCACGGCAAAACAGAACATCCTCCAGTGCTCCTTTAATGCCCATATTACTGGTTACATATATGGAACCTTTCTTTATGGCTCAAATAAATACACCATTTTTAGCAACATAAATTTTTAACGGTGTTGTTAAACAAGTGAAATTACTAAAAAGATCTTCCCTGTTTATTAAATGGTCGGAAGCACCCGAATCCAGCAAAAAAGTAATCTTGTTTTCGTGACCATTAACTTGGTAGTCACCGTCACCGGTCATAAAAGCAAATCTAGTAAAATCATTTGACGTTGACTATTGGTCAAGTCCTATCTGAATTTATATGCTGATTATTCATCCTTTTGAAAAAATAGCAATCGTTCCTCATCTGTCCCCTGCGTCCACAGTGATGACTTATTATATTTTGTAATTTTCTTTTATTATTTTTGTTAATATGGTTGTAAGTTAGTTTTTGTGCATTATCAAACTTCCTTTTACGGTTTGATGGTTTATGTGTCTCAGAATATTGCTTAGTTTGAAGAACTTTTGCACTAGTATCAGCAGACTTGTTATTTAACTTAACTTCATGGTCCAACAATTTGGTTTTTACGAATGCTAAATGTCTTCGGACAATGTTTCAATCGCAGTTACAACTCCATCGTAACTCGTAGGCTGTGTTAGCAGCAAATGCGCGACTTTATCAGTCTCTTCTAATTTTGCTCCAGCTGTAGGCAATTCAGTGAGCAAGTCGTCATAAATAGCAAAATGTTTAAGCAGTGCTCTACCTCCTTGCAACTTTAAAGTTAAAGCTTCTTTCTGATCGCCAATTGCGTTGCCGTGCTCTTACGTTCATAAAGAGCATCTAATCTCTTAAAAATTTCCTTGGCCGTTCTCCCTTCCCATGCAAAACCGAGAAATAAATCCACTAAATACTCTACAATAATACTTTTCGCAATTCTATTGCACTTCTCCCAATCCTCGTCCAATGTCACAGGGTCTTGATCAATAACTTTTATTACATCAATTTCTGTTAGTAACGCGCGTATTCGGAATTAATTTCCAAACGCTATACTTGTCACCGTTAAAAGCTTTTATATTTCTTTTTGATTTAATATTCTCAATTTTATAGAAATTTTATATCACTCCAACTTTTACAATGACACAGAACTGTCAAGAAAATCAAACTTTGAACTGTTTAAAGCAAGAACATAGACGTCAAAAATTTTATCATATTTTTACAACACATATTTTATAAGTAAGTATTATATTATATATTCGAAAATCACACAGAGCATCCTGGGCCCATAACCATGGGCATTAGGCTATGAGCAAAAGAAATGAAGTAGTCACATTTAAATCAATTAATATATTACTTAACACTGGGAAGCTAGTCAATTCACTCATAGTTAAGTTCGTTCTCTTAATACTCGTCCCTACTCCATAGTAAAGATAATTGTTGCTATCTGTAAAAATCCAACAGTTACGACGGGTTGCAATCTTTAAGGCTTGAATCAATAACATATCACAACACGGCAATTTAATATCCACGGCCGACAGCTCTACTACATCCGACATTTATCTCGGGAATTTACTAACATCTTCTTCAGTTTATGGGCTCCTAGTACCCACCCGTTGCCGTTAACTCGCGAGTTAGGATTTCGATGTTTCGCTCGGACGTTTTGGTTTTGGACTGGGTGATTAAGAAACATGTGCTGTGGCATGCGCCTTCTTTTTTGTTCAACGAGTACTAAGGCTCGGGTAGAAAGCTAGAAAATAGAGTTTTAATTGAACAAGATACGATTGAAATTAATATTCTTTGTATATTCGGACAGTTACAATTAATTTTTTGTTAATAATCGACTTGGCCATAACTAATTTTGTATTTACGATTCTCTTCTCAGAATAAAATGAATTAAAATTATCCGCCTTTCCGATCAACTTTCCGTGGCTCGGGTTTGCTGGAAGAAATTTATTTTTAGAGATAAGCTAACCTTTTGTGTCGTATTTCTGTTTGTGATTTTATATATATTTGTCATGTGTGCAAAGAACTGTAAATAAATAAATAAAATTATCTATTTAAAATTAATAAATGAACATTTCATGTCATGGGTTAACATTAATGAGATTTAATTAGGTAAATAAAAATAATAAATTAATAGGTACAAATGTAAAATTCAAAACAATAAAATGATGCCTCTCCTAAATCACATAACTACTCCTGTGAAAATAATCCTTACGTCAGGGGTCATTTAGTGTCAGAAACCGCCATACGGCCTCTTACCTCATTTAACGACAGTACTCAATCGATAACAACCGAGAACTCTCCTGGGAATAAAGGGACTTATTAAACATTGTTATACAGCATTGCCTTCGTACAGTCAAAAGCAGCTTAGTTGTAGTGTGATCTTTCCTCTTAACGCGTACGAAATAGAGTGGTTCAATGTCCAAAATATCAAGCTTCATGTGCTTTTTTGATTGTACAGTTTCGGTTGCGGGCAACATCTCTTCTAGTTTATGGTACCTTTTATTCCGAAAATATAATCTGGGAACGGAAATTGTATTCGCCCCTAGTAGTCCCTCGTCGCTCGAATTCCCGGCGGAAGTTGTAGAGTTATATTTTCCATTCTTCTACAAATTCTTAGTAATACCGATTTTCTTTCATAAATTTAATTTTTTTAGGTAGTTTCAAATTTTAAGTTAAACATCGGTAGGACATCTTATAAACCCCTTTTTTTGTCAGGGGTAAAGTTTTGAAATTACAACGCCATAGGGCGAGCAAGCCTTTGCGCCTTTATTTTATGTTCAGCGAAACACAAAGTTACGGTAAAATTGGCAATTTCATACGTAAACCTCATAATGACTTTTAAGTCACGTAAATCACCCCATGAAATAAAACTGATCAACTTTGTTCAAGGGAGACATGTTTATATGAAGTTACATGAATTTAAAAAACCGCGTTGAAATTTTTTTTTTCAAATAATACAAGGGTCATAAAAACCGCGATAACCAATTTAGGAGATCCGTTTAGTTTTTCATTGTTCGATGTTCTTTCATCTGTTACTTACGCGAAACCAAAAAGCTGATTTTGTTAACAATATGTTATCTGTAACCATGATAGAGTATTCTAAAAACGTGTGAAATGTTGAAGTACTTTCCATTCAGTAATTGAAAGATTACTGAAAAACCAAAAAAACCAAAACTAAAACCAAAATTGTGGAAAAACCCAATTTTTTTAAGAAAAACCAACAGGATAGGCTTGTTTTACGGAATATACTAGACATTAAGTTGAAAAAAATATTGAAATACCTAAACATTGATTCATATCTAAGCCATTTCATTCAAAAAAAAACTTTTGTTTGACTGATTTAGATCCTTGTGACGTAATCACGCTATAACTACTGGACATATTTAATGAAACGTTGCAGTAATATAGCTTATACATGAGAATAACACACAGACTATATATAGGTATAATTTTCCCGAATTCCCAAGGAAACAAAGTCTCGGCCGGAAAGCTGATAAACTAACAAGTTATGAATAGCCAGGATTGGTTTTTTTTAATTAGACCGTAGTAATACCAACTTATTTCAAGAAAGGTTTGTTTAGCAACACGTAATTTTTACTAACAGATGCCTAAAATCCATTTCTAACACAATCCATATACAAACCAACAATGCTGTTGAAAAAACTTGCTTACCGTCTTCTTCTCATGCAAAACCTTTTATGTTAGATGTAATAATCAATTCTAAAAACCAACTTTAAAGTCGGGGGTTAAAAAATTTTAGAGGTATTCAGGATCAATTTACACTAAATATAGAGATGTTTTGTCAAGAGCCTAAGCGTTTAAAATATTCATCTTAGATAAGAGATAAAAGTTACTAGTGAGACCAATGTCTAGCATAGCAGTATCATTACGACTGCCACGAGTGTCATTACGACTCCTTTAAATTTTCACCGGAATTAAAAGAACTTTTCATACTTCCAGCCGATTCGGAGTTGATTGTAGCTTTTTATAGGTTTTCCGACCGTGTGTCATGAATTTAATCGTAATGTCATATGACGTGGGCAAATTTGGAGCGGGCTCACGGACAATACTATTTCTGTACGTACTTCTACATCTTATATATTCATGGGCCTCTAGTACTCCTCAGTAATTAATTAACTTTATGGTTAGGTACTGTCCCGTAAGCAAAGTGCCTTAATTGTCGCCACGAGCTCTTCAATTTTCTTCCTAATCCTAAAAATTTTACATCGAAAAATTTCAAATTGTTCACACAATTTTTGCAATGCATAAGGATTTTGTTTTTCAAATTAAATAGGCAATTCATTTTAAATGCTTTTTGAATATTTCCTTTGTGGGACAACTCTGTCTTCATTGTACAAGCACGTTCTTGAAGCGTATGTTTGAATTTCGACTACCGAAACCGTTGAGATAAACCACAACCGCTTTTTGTTTATGATCTCCCAGTATTCTCTATACCAGGGGTGGCCAACCGGTCGATCGCGACTGTTAGTCCAGTCGATCGTGGCAAGGTGAAAGAAATAAAAAATAAATTCAGATTTATGTTTTTTCTCTTAATATAATAAAAAATACTACATGATTGTGTACTGAACTATGCTGTTTCATTAAAGATTTTAAGAAGTATGTAATTGGTAGATCGCACATGGTTTCGTTAGTAAACAGGAGATCTTGGGTATAATCAAGTTGGCCACCCCTGCTCTATACCGAATAGAGAACTCAGACTGAGTCGTCAAGTTAGATATATCGGCCGGTGACTTCAAACGGTAGAACGGCATGAACCTTGAACTTGTTGAAATATAATAAAATCGATAGACATTTGCGCTACCTCATATTTCATTTTGTGTCACTTTGAACCGTTGATTTTTTTTAAAGTGACACAAATTGGGTGATCTGAATGCCCCCTGGCATGGGGCATACAAATTTTTATTTTGGCCGTTGAACGCTGGGCCACCCTGTATTCTATAAGCTAGCGCGGGTAGATGACCAATTTTTTTTGAGACATTCTAATGCCACATGTTGCACCAGACTGGCGATGCGAAAGCCTCCTGTGAATAAAAAACACGTCAGGTCAAGTCCATGTACTTACTTGATTAGAAATCTAACTTAGCATCACCCGTAGCATTGTGATTAAATTTCAAAAATAATGTAACACCAAAGAAACTAAATGTATGTTAAAAAGTAGGTTCCCATAGGAACAACAAATAGTAAGACAATGCACTTGTAAGACAATAGAATGTACAGGGACAACGGCACATCATGCTATCCAAAACTGTCAAATTTCTTCAATCGATTTTTCAATTTTATCTCCAAGCATTAGATGTGCCGTTGACTGTACAATAAAGAGTAGGACAGTGCGTAATGTACCTACTTGACAATGTTTTGTATGTGATTGATTGAATTGTCATGTATTAAATCGGTAAGTAAGGGGCTATATACATATAAAAAAACCAATGTTATTGGAAGAATTCGAATAATTTTTTTTTGAGCCGTAACCTAAACTATTTAATTTCAATACTTGAAGGAAACGTAAAATAATAATAAAAATGCTACACACTCCAAGGCTCACGCTAAGGTTTTTCCTTGCGTCGTGGGTCCCTTGTACCTGAGAACAAATATTTGCTATACAAAAGTTTGCCCCTGAAACAGAATTAAAATATAAACAATGTGCAATATTGGTGTTACTTATACAAAAACTGTAAAAGTACCACGAATAGTCGTGGAGTCGGCGAAGAACGTAAAATAATAAAATAAATGTCCAAGCATAACCATGCACCAGAACCTGGTAAGTTTATTAATAAATATAAAATTATAGTATTTATCTAACTAACTTAGCGGTAATATCCCAGTTGATTAAAGAAATACTATTAATGTCTGTATTTGCATTTTAAATCGAGTAAGTGAAATAATATTAAGAAATCGATTGAAATCTGCAACATCCCAGAGCAATGACGCGCCCGGTAATATTATAAGAGAAAAATCACAAACGCTATTCTAAATAACAATGCTATGGCAGATAATTAAGAGAGAAAGAAAAAAGGTGATGACTAAGGAACCTACAAGTTTAAATGAAGTGGTAAATATCCAGAAGAATTATAACATATCAATGGTGATCGCTTTCTAGAACGCAGTGTTGTGTTTGAAGAAGATTCAAGCCTTTTGTTCTTATTTGCAACGGAAGTTAATCTACGAATGTTAAGCGAATCTCCACATTGGATATAAGATGGAACTTTTTAAACGTGCCCGATACCGTTCACGCAAATATTTTCGGTGCGTGGCATAGTTGGCAATGGTGATTACAGACGAATATTAGTACCTTTGGCATTCAGGTTTCTCCACAAAAAGATGGAAGAATCTTATTGTTACATATTCTACCAATCTAAAGGAATATCCTTTGGAATTCAAAATGAGCTTAACCCGAAACAAATAATGTCCGATTTTGAATTGGCGATTATAAGCACAATGAAAACTGTATTTCCTGCTACGATTCATTCGGCTTGTCTTTTTAATCTGGGCCAAAGTATTTGGATAAAATACAAGAGAAAGGCCTCAGTCAAAAATGTGGTTCAGACAGCGAGTTTGCGCTAAAAATGCGATGTTATGTAGCGTTGGCCTATTTTCCTGCAGAAGATATCCCAAATGTCTTCAATTAATTAAAATATATTTTCTGAAAAGCTAAAGTAGTCACTAATTACTTCCAAAAATATTACGTTTTGTGTTTTAATCCCGTGAATCAGAAGGAAAATTGTAGTATTACGTACAAAACCCTTGTTTCCGCTTTCATTGTGGTCTTTCGACAGACCATCTTGGAACCAACGTCTTTGACAGACATCTTGGAAGATTCCAAAAGCGCAAAATAATGTGGAAGCTTGATATCGCAGGTGGAATTCTTAGTAAGAACTCGGTAAGGCTTCATTAAAAAAATAATCGAAGAGTAGAATATAACTGCGCACAAAATTCAAAGGATTATAATCCCACAGACAAGACAAGGTACAAGAAAATTCCATGGCTGCTATCGTCAAAAACAAACTATATTAATAAATTCTTATTTGTGAACCTTATTTCTGTTTAAAAGTGATTCGGAGACGATTGGACGGAAATAATGTGCCAGTTTATACGCGTGATACTTTGTACCAGGGGAGCAGGAGCCGGGAAGAGTCATAGTCATAGCTAGTCCTCTAGCGGGGGGTAGTCGTAATACAAGGTAATGGTAGCAAAGACTACTCTGCTAGCAAGCGACGTAATGAGGCAAAGTTAAACTAGATGGCACTACTAAGAAAACTTTACAATCTACGCCATTGGCGTTCACCTAGATAGTCCTCTAGCGGGGGGTAGTCGAAATACAAGGTAATGGCAACAAACAATAAACTGCTAGCAAGCGACGCAATAAGGCAAAATTACACTAGATGGCACTGTTATTAAAACAATTTGCTCCGTTGCCGTTCACCTACCCTTATAGAACCGAGGAATTATACAACTCTGAAATAAATGAAAGAAAGAAGATATTTATTTTCAAACAGCACAACACCACAACACGAAGAAACTCAACAGGTAATAGAAACAAAAGATAGACTAAACAAAAGAAGGATATTAATTTATAATTTAAACCGTTTTATTCACGTTACTAAATATCGACATTAGAAGGATAAGAAGGAGATACTAAGCAAAATAGAAAAAAAAAGAAACATTTGAGTTAGGTTAGTATTGATTACATAAAAAGAAATATACACAACTAGCATTTCGCCCGCGGCTCCGCCCGCATGTACTAATTAAAAGTTACATTTTGCAATAAATGTAACTTTTTAACATAAGTAGAATTTTGTCGAAATGTTGGACCGGAGCAATGAATTTGTTTACGTAAAAACAAATTCATTGCTCCGGTTACAAAAAAGATATGGAAACAAATTATACACCGTTAGAAAGCTAACACTTAAAAGATGTTCTTAAAAAAATCAGAAGCCTTTCATCACCTTATTTTTTTTAATGCAACGCAAACTTGAGGTTTAAAATTATTTTAAGTTATAAGTTTTAGGTTTGGGGGTTCACAACTTTTTTTCTAACAATAAGCTGCAACAAATATTAATTTCTTAAGGACTAACCATCCCCTATGAAAAGAAAAAGTTGGGGTTTAAAGATACGAAAATAACCAAATTAAAAATCCTATAAAAAAATTTTTTGCCCAAGATTTTTTTTTTATTGCCTGAATATGTAGGAGGCGATGACCCCACCTGCCCCCCATTTTCGTGTGTTCAACGATCTGCCAAACACCCTGTATACAAATACCCAGACTCCACACAAACACTTGAAAATGCGATTTTTATACGTATCTATAGATTGATTACGTTAACTTTAGAAAAGGAAAGAGATTGTAAAGAGAAAAGTGACCTACTTTATGATCATAATCTTTTTCGAATACTAAAAAAGAACTTTTTGAAGATTATACTTAATATTAAAGTATACGTCCAAATAAAAAATTAAGGATCTATTATAAAGTCAATCCAGGAAAAGGAAAACCAATATAATGCAAAACCCTCAACAGCTAATAAAGGTTCAAATTATCGTATTAATGGACATGGAAGTGGTACGTCAAGGAATACACATCGATAATACACCATGTGAGAAACTAAATTTATTCAAATCTGCAAAATAGGCCACAAAACTTTCGAATGCATTACCCTTTACAAAATCCAAACTGAATTGGAGGTAAGAGTTTATTACTTCTGTAAAATAATCTATTCTGAATTTTAACATTTGCTCAAAAAGTTTTACTATACAAGGTACCAAAGAATTGGTCTGTAAGAGTTAAAATCGTTAGCAGGTTTATTTGGTTTTAAAATACATGTAACACACTGTGTTCTCCATGACTCCGGAACATATCCACTACTCCAAAACAAATCATATCTTCTATACATATAATAAAACTGTAGAGGTCAAATGTCTGTAAGTACATTTTAAATGAAATTTTGCATGGTGGTGCTTTATACCCCCGATCAATATTTTAGATAGGTATTTTTCATCCCGAAAAATTAAAGAGTTCCAGTGCGATAGTTAAAAAACTATAGTAAACTTAAACAGCTTAGTACCCAACCACTTATGCACCTAGTTTAGTAAAATTTGGCATGCTGATACCTTATGTTACCAGTCAAAAATTTGTATTATAAAATTTATGAATCCGTTAAAGTGACGGGTTCCCGAGGGAAAGTAAAACATTACAAAAACACTAACATAGCGTCTTTCATACTAAATCAATTTTGTATGACGGATGTCATTTTGAACTAAGGCTAAGAGTGAGAACGACACGTAATTTGTTAATTTTGGTCCAGTGTTCCCAGACGTAATAAATAGGTACATACATCGTAATAAATAGGTCGATACATACTAAACTTACAAAGCTGTGAAAATGTCCTGTAGAATAGCACACTGTATTCGACCGTGTATGTCACAGTTTTGACAATGCTATGGGAAAAAATCTGTTTCTGGATGCATCCAGTGGGACGGGAAAAACCTTTTCACCAAAATGATCTTAGCGCAATTACGAGCTCAAGGGAAAATAGCTCTTGCTGTAGCGTCGTCTAGAAAAGCGCCAACTTCGTCACCCGGCGGTAAATACGATGTTTAAAGTCCCCATAGATTTGGACATAAGTGAACACTCTATATGTGGTACCTCTAGAAACAATGATAAAGCGAATGTTTTACGCGATTGCTGCTTAATAATCTGGGATGAGTGCAATATGGCACACCGAAAAGCATTAGAGGCGGTTGATAGAACCCTCAGAGATATCCATTAAAAAGACCAACCTATGGGCGGCGTAATGATGGTATTTTGTGAGAATTTTAGACAAACGTTGCCAGTAGTACCACGGGGAACAAAGATCGACGAGATAAGAGCGTGCTTAAAGAGCTCAAGCCTATGGCGACACATCACACGGATACATTTAACAGTCAACATGAGGGCGCGAACGGGAGGCATAACAAATACACAGGAGTTTTGACTTTTTGCTAAAAATTGGCGAATTGTATGCGGAAGAAGAAGGGCACATCGTTTTGTCTGATAATCTCTGCCACACGGTTAAATTAGTTGAAGAACTTATCTCTTCCGTTTATGGTGACCAAAGGGATATAACAATAATGAGAACTCATGGCTTTGTGAAAGAGCAATTTTGACTCCACGAAATGAACAAGCCGCGAGAATCAACTTATATCCAAGTTGATTATCCATGTTGAAGGACAATTAGTGGAGTATACTTCTATCAACCGAGTAATGGTGAGGATGCTACCAACTATCCAGTTGAATTCCTTAATTCTCTGAGCGCTCATGGACTTCCATCACACAAAATAAATTTCAAAAATGGCGTCTCGATGCAGAATAAAGCCCTTTAAAATTATGCAACGGGACAAGATTAAAAGTTACTTCTCTGCAACGTTACATAATAGAATCGGAGATTTTGACGGCATTTTATTCCGGACAAATACCACTTTTTAAAATCGTTAAAATAAATGGACGAACTGTTCCTAATGAATACCAAAACATGATTTTTGGTACAGGCAGCTAGAAAATTTTGTGACAGTAATTATAAACGATAGCTGCTGCTTTAACGCGAAATGACTCTGGAACGAGAGGTTCACTTTCATCACTGGATGTCGAACTCATTTTATGATTTTGAGACAAAAACTTTAAATAGAAACTTTTAATTGCATGAAAATTGCACAGAAAATTGGCTGAATTCCTTATTCTACATTTAAAAATTTTAACCGAGCTGTTATTACATACAGCCAAGTTTTAGTACGTTTTTATAGCGAGAGTATGCAACCTCCTTGCACATTTTCTTTTGTTTTCTTACTAAAATCCGTATATTCGTGCATGTTCCAAATTCAAAATGTTTTATTCACTCAGTGAAATAAACAGCGTTTTATTCACTGTTTTTGAAGAATAACGGACCCTTTTTGAAGGCGGGTTAATTTTTTGTTAAAAATATTTTATTTTATTATTTTTAAAGATTATCTTTTATCTATATTTTAATAAAGAGGAAAGATTTGTATTTTTTGTATGTAACGAATAGGCTCCGAAACTACTGGACCGATTTGAAAAATTCTTTCACCATTAGGATGCTACATTATCCCTGAGTAACAAGGGCTACATAATTTTCACGAATTCCCACGGGAACGAAGTCCCGAGCGGGATGCTAGTCATTCATATAACTCCCTCGTAGGTTTATTATAAATAACACGAAATTTAAGAGCGATATAGTGATCAATTACTTTCACCCAACGGAAAGATATGAGGTGGTAATATTCATAACCAGTCGCAAGATGGCAAGAAAGATACGGGGTAGTACAATTCTCAAACCGATCGCCAGATGGCATGAAAGATATGGGGTGATATTATTAACCGATCATCAGACGGCCGGAAAGATGTGTGGTGGTAATATACTCTACCGGTCACTAAACGGTGACCGGTAGAGTAGGTAGCCCCAGGACACGAAGGAGCCCCAAAAAACAACTTAAAAGTCTCAGGGAACAACTTCGCTTTTGCTTCGTTTACATTGATGACCTATTTTCATCCACATATATGACCGTAAATTTCAGTTTTTTTTTGACCTAAACTTCTGAAGCGATTTCGATAAAAAATTTATGGGACCAATCTGGAAGTAGATGCTTTCGAACTAATATATATTTTTTTAAATCGGTCAACAAATGACGGAGTTTTGAGGTAACAAACATATTAAAAAAAATTAAAAAAAACACCCGAATTGAGAACCTCCTCCTTTTTTTTGAAGTCGGTTAAAAAAGTAAACGGTTGTAACACATTTCTAAAACTACATTTAAGTACTTTAGACAAATATTTTTAAATGGTTTTATTCAGCTTGACCCCGTATATCAGTTTATTTGTTTATTCTCCTACTTCTCCCATTTCTCCTACTTCTACTCATATGATTCTAATTAAATTTTACACGCATATTAAATTGCCGTGATTATACAATATTATGAAAAAAAAGAAAGATTTGATGATGGAGTCAGGAGACGAAGGGTGGAACTCTTCAACCGTTACTAGTACCAACCTCGTGTTTCGGCTCGTTTCGTAAGCTAAGAATATCATAATTCTATCGATAACAAGAAAAAATCATTCATTAACTCTCGTAGTTACCATTACACATAGCATTATATAGAGCTCCGCGTAGGATGAAGCCCGGAACGTCATTACCTCTTCTCCAGAACGACTATCAAATAAAGATTAGAAAGGCGAGAGCGCAAATAATTTAGTATCCCCTTTTTTATCTTTAAAAAAATAATGTCAATGCTACTAATAACTCTTGACGACAAACGAAAATAATCATTGGGGTGCTGAACGCTGTTTTGTGGTAGGTAATTTTACTTTTAGCGGGGTGGAACAAAAACTCAAAAATAGAATAAGTAAACAAATGTTTTTATCAACGGTTTAATTTTGCGCTAAGGAACGTACTTAAAACTTAAAAATAAATATAGGCACCAATATATGTCACTGCTGTTTTACATAAATTTATCCTGGATTTTATTCAAAAAAACTAAAACCGTGGGGCTGTTGGAGACGGAACTGAAGGAGGCCGCATTCAACCTTTTTACAATTTAAAATCCACATGGAACGCAGTGCGGGATAGTCTTTTGTTTTTTAATATTGATTTTACGCTACATCTTTCTACATTTTCTAAGTTCTGGAGAACCGTCCGCAACAGATACATCTTTTACGATATTTTACTTCTAATTTTACTTAAAAGTTCCCTTGACTTTAAAATAATATTTTACATACGATCCAAATTAAGAAAAAACATACAATAAAGCTAATTTGTCGTTTGAAGAGAGCTATATTTAAAAAGTAATATATTAGAATTTTATATTTTTAATTTCAGAAATGTCTGAAGATCAGCCTCAGTCTTCAGGAAGTTCAGGAAAACCAGAATTAACATTCATAAACAGAAATGGTGGCGTGGTTTTATTGCGAGCTGGTTACTAGTACACAAAAAAGCGAGTAAATAAAAATGGATGGAGTCATTGGAGATATGTGAACGTCAAAGAGTGCTGTGCATCTTTGCAGATAAAGGTGAGTTACCTACTAGTTAAATAGATTAGATTTTAGGGTACTGTGCCCAAAGGGTGCCAAAAAGACTCAATTACCTACTAACTACTCCGCTCTGTCTCTTATGAACCGTAATATCTAAATAACTTGTACAATCCTTACTAATATTATAAATGCGAAAGTAACTCTGTCTGTCTGTCCGTCTTTCACGCCTGAAACTACTGAACCGATTTTGATGAAATGTGGTACAGAGATAGATTAGAGCCTGGGAAAGGACATAGGCTACATTTTATCCCACAGTTAGGCACGATATAACCTGTAGTCCACGCGGGCGGAGCCGCGGGCGGAAAGCTAGTTTATTATAAAACCCTTCTTGTGGGAATCTGACTCGCAACGCAAGTGTTGTTAGTTGGTCAATCAGTAATTTTTATTTTATTTTGTTGTCCTCGTAGGATGGATATATTACTAATGAGAAAAATCATAGCTGCAAGCCCGATGAAGTAAAGAACTTAATGGCGAAGGAGCTGAATAATCTCCAAGAAATAGTATTGAAATCTGATTTTGCCCCAATCCCAAAAATATATAACACATTTTAATCACAATTCAGTGATGCTGGATTGAATTTGGTAAAAAAATTACTATCGTTTGTGAAACTTAAATCAAAATTATACGATGCTAGAAACAAGGAAGCTGGTGTGTCAAAAATACAGTGCAAATCAGTAGATGAAGTGGAAATTCCTATACAATTTCAAGCTTTTGTATTTTATGATTATAAAGACTAATCTATTAATACCCGAATAATCATCTTGGCCAGTCCAAACCAAATAGCGCAAGTTCAAAAACTCTAATTTTTTGAATGTGACGGAACCTTCTACTGTTGTCCTCCCCCATTTGTGCAGTTATATACTGTCCATGGCGATCTTTGAAGTGACGGAGATCACACTCGCATTATTCCACTGATTTATGTTTTATTGAACAATAAAACAGAAGAAACATACACAACTTTATTTGAGATTTTGAAACAAAATATTCCCGGATGGGAGCCCTCAAAATTTTTGACCGATTTTGAATAAGCTGCCATGAACGCTATTTCGACTGTTTTTCCGTCAGTTGTGGTTAAAGGGTGCTACTTTCACTATTCCAAAAATGTATGGAAAAAAGCCAAAGATTTGCAACTGACAAAAGATATATGCACCCGGAGACACATAAGACTTTCATCTTTACTGCCTGATGACCACCCATCCGATATAAATTGTCTCGCTATATCAAGGAAGACTGTTCAGATACAGAAGTTATTCAGCTAGTTTCTTCAAATTTGTTGATCATTTAATAATTATATGGTATCACAATGGCTGGAGAACGAGAATTTTGTTGACACTTGGTGTGTCTATGGCGAACGCCATCGCACAAAAAATGCCGTGGAATCGTGGCATATGAAATTAAACTCATCAGTGCCAAAAAATGCAAATTTATACCAGCTACTGAAGGCCCTTAAAGAAGATTTTGATTTACAAACAGTGGTTGTAAATCAAGTTGAAGCAAATGCACCACCTGCTAAACGGTGCGCAACAAAAACTGTTATAAAAAATAGATGGATTGCTTATGTCATAGACCAACTCCTACAAAACAAAATCACGGTTGGTCACTGTTTGGAAAAGTTAAGGGAATAAAAATAAATATCAAATTGCCTAGAGTCATTAAAAATTGACTGTTTGTTAATTTGCGAAATTGACGAAGATTTTAATGTTTTAATGATTTTTTAAATTCTTAAGTTTTGATTATTAAACGTTGATTACCTGTGATATTTTATTAGTGTTTGACTGTACCTAATACCTTTAAAAATGCTTTGGTATTCGTTTTCAAAGTGGTATTTGTTCGGAACACAACAAAAGACAAAATAGAAGAAATACCACTTGGTATTAGTTTTTGGTATTAGATCGGAATAGATCTGCGTGTGGACCTCAGCGTCAGCTGTTTCTCTCACGGCCAGCTCTATGTGGCTTACTCCCGTGTAAGTAAGCCAACTAAACTATTTGTCCATGTTCCAGATCAATTAACGTCGAACAACGTCTATAAAACATCGAACATCGCGTTTTCACAATATTCTAAGGTATTGAAATCTATCCTTCTATAACCTAACCTAAACGAAATTGAAAATTTTCATCAACCCCCGATAGTTCATTCTCATTTCTCTTTCCTAATCCACCGTCAGATTTTAATTACCATCTATCCATAAGGTTATTGAATCGTGGAATCGTCTCAATTGATAGGTATAGGTTGAGACGATTCCCATGAGCCCAAGCACCATACCTCTGCTTTTATTTGATAAAAAATTGGGTATCCTGCAGATTCCAGGTGACGCCTCAGCATTGCAATATTATTGAAGTAACACGGTGCTAAATTTTGTATCGATCAGACCTATGAAAGTTGGTCAGATCCTCTCATCAGCTAGAAAAGAGCTGATGATCTTCGAACGGCTGAACCGATTTTCATGAATCACAGCTATGAACACTCAGAATCGTGAACGCCATAAGTTGTAGCGAGTCTCAGAGACATTTACTCAAAGAACACTCTAGTCAGGAACGTAAGGATTTATTACAAAGAGAAAGGGAGAGAGTAGAAAAAGTTAGAACCTTTTTTGCATGATCATGTCGAGTTTACTACAACTACAATACATAACTTAAGAAGGGATTTTTCCCTAGGGTTTAGGGTTTTTTACTTCAGGGTTTTTTTGGGTTGTTAATCGAAGGAATAACAAAAACCACGCGGAAAAAGTCGCAGGTGTCAGCTAGTTCATTCAATAACATTAATTGAGCATTTTTATGAACACTTTCAACTTTCGCGATTTAAACAAACAATTTGATACTAGCACGGGTCAAAATAGACAGGTCATTTTTATGTTGTTAATTAATTAATCATGATTAAGGGAAAATTAATAAATCCCGAGATAGTGTTTTTAGGGTTCCGTACCCAAAGGGTAAAACGGGACCCTATTACTAAGACTAAACTGTCCGTCCGTCCGTCTGTCTAACTGACAGTCTGTCACCAAGCTATATCTCATGAACAGTGATAGTTAAATTATCATAGATGGTGTATTTCTATTGTCGTTATAACAAAAATACTAAACACTCTCGTTCTCTCGTGTTCAGAAGCAATGCTTTCAAGAGACTGACCGGTACGTTGAGGCAAAGGAGTCTTAACATCCATAATCCACCTAGTTTCTTCAAATTTATTGACCACTCTTCGAATGGTTGACATGTTAGGTGCACTTTCTCGACTGAAAATTTGGCGAAATTTGCAAGCGGTCTCAACGGTCCCGTTTTTGTAACGCGTTTTCACAATAATAACGCGTTGTTCTTTCGTAAGGCGCTCCATTTTTAACCGACTTCAAAAAAAGGAGGAGGTTCTCAATTCGGGTGATTTTTTTTAATAATCGGTAACAGCTGTCAAATTTCAGAGTAGCCACTTGCACAAAAAAAAGTTATTCGAAATTTAAAAAGTGCAGTCTTACTTGGACACCCTTAATGCCCATAATGAACAAACACTTATCTCTATTTTCATTAATTTGATATATTGAAGGTGACATTTCTATGTCAATGAAATTTGGAAACGCTCCACTCATATAATGGCGCAAGTGGCTCACACATGACACGTCTATCACTGAAGCATGTAGTATTACACCTAGGATTTAGTGTTCCAGGTGAATACCACAAGTTAATGTAAGATAAAAGTTAAGGGTAGTGTAGGATTACACCTAGGCTTTAGGAGCTTAGATCACTAAAACCTAGGTGCAAGAAAAGTGTTTCAAGGCCTTGCGTCGAGAATTGTAGAACCTTAGGGTTAGAATCCTAGGCAAGCGCAAGGACCTAGGTGGAAAGGAAAAGTGAAAAGGAAAAATGAACTAGGGTACAGCACTGAGGAATTTATTAGGTAAACAAGTGAGTAGGCCGGGTCTACACTATGGCTCGTGGTAAACTGGTTATACTAAATACGGAATTAATAAGAAAATGTACAACAATACTGCTTAAGGCGTAGGTCCAGGACGGGTGATCTCCGTGGGATAAATTCCAATTAAAATCCTGACGGGACCCCAAATCCGGTCAACTATTTGCTACTAGCGAGGCGTGGTAGATGGAAGAGATATAGTCTGAAAAGAGTCTCCGTCACAACGGAGACACGTCCACTGCGTAGCGGTATTTATTTTAAAGACTTTTAGGTCGGCTGTTAGAGAATAGATAGATTTTATAGTTTAGCACTGATTAAAAGTTTTTTTTTAAAGTACGCTTTCCAAGCTGTGACCCGGGGAAATTTTTAAGAATAGAAGGTCCTGGTTTTTAACTCACTTCCGAGGACCAGGACGAAAACATGATTTTTCTTCAGCTCCCAGTTCGCTTCCCCAACTTCAAGTTTGAAGTTCAATGTAAAAAAAAAAAGACTGACAAAAGTAAGTGGCCAGTCTAAGCATCATTCTATGTCAATGGTTAAAAAGGTTTAGATAAGACCAACGACATAGAATGATGTCATAGCATAGAATGATGGCATAAATCAAATACATAGAATTCGAAGACAGAACGATGACAAGACAGCTGTGACAACATTAGCCAAACATACCATGGTAAACAAAAAGTGAAACGAAAAGATAATATTCAAATTTAATAGTTAGGGCTCAAGGAAAAAAACGCTACAAGCATTACTATTAGGACCCTACAGTGTAGTAGGACTGCGTGTATTTAAAATACACAAATTAATTTCATCAAAGAAATTAAATAATTTGCGAGCCCCAGGTTTAGTAGAGTAACATCCGGAAACTATGTGATGAGCATAAAAATCGAGATATACTATTATGGACATGGTAGTGAAACCTTACTTCTTTGCCCGTGGGAGACATCATTGCCCAAACATGAAAATTAACTTAAACTTACCAATAAAAATTTTATTTTAATAAATGACAACTTTTTGTAGCGTCTAGGGATAATAGAACATTTATTTGGCAACACTGTTTACTCCAATCGCAGTTATCTTCATTCAGTTACCTGTCAGTTCGTGTCGAAGTCACTTTGTCGAAGGTGGTGCAAAAATTGAGAAAAAGTTTTGTGTTCCACGTTGCCAAGAAACGCTGCGTAGGTAAGTTTCATTATTATTTACGGGTAGAGCATTAACTGTTGCTGCTTTTAATCATGATTTTTTTCCTCAAATCATTATAGTTCGCGAGAAAATTGCGTGGGCAATGTAGTAAGCCATTTCATACACTAGTGGTCGACAACATTGCCCAGCTCAAAAACGGTACTAGGGTTGACACTCTTGAAAAAAATAAAAACAAGAAACTCAATGAAAGAAATATGTAGGTACCTACCTACATATAAGCAGGCACGCCCTGCATTGGGGTGGGTGTCAGTATGACATGGTTAGGTATTTTAATTGATGGCCACCACCGTTCACTTAATTTTGAAGTTCTTTTTCTTAGCTTGTAGGTAGGTACTTCAACTTTCAGGGTTAATTTCTCGTATAATTTTCAAGAAGATTTTATTTATTTTCAGGATGGTCAAACAAATGACATCGAGGGAGGCAGAGAAACATTTTGGTATACCGAGACGGACACTTCTGAACTAGTACTATAAGGATAAAATTTTATAAAGTGTAGTTAATTTGTAGTACCTATGTTTGTTGATGTTTTGTGATATTTTTAATAAGTGTAACTAGTGCCAAGAGTGCATATATGTGATACAAAATTTTCACTGTTGATTTTTGTACTTTTATTATTGTTTAATTTTGGTGAATTAAAAAAAATAGAACCTACTTACGATCTCAAATACAAAACTTCGTACCTACCTACCTTTTAATTTAATAAACCCTATTTTATTATTTTCCTTTCATACGCAACCCTAGCATCACAATCCCCTTAGTATGAGAGTGTCTAAAAATGTGCTGATTACATTGCCCACTGCCATAAAAACTTGAATTAGGCTTGCACTTATTTGAAATAGTAATGGCATACAAATTTGCGCCTTTCCTAACAATATATTTTAAAATTAAGGGCGTAGAGCTTATAGTTCATGAGAAACTGAGGTTGGGCAAAGATTTAAGAAAGTGGAGATAATTTTGCCCGCGTCTGTTTTTGCATTTTTCTCAGCAACCATTAGGATTATAGTAACCTTGTTTTGACAGTTCATTTGTTCCATTGAGTATTATCATGGACTTAGTACTTTCTCTTTTAAAGGACCGATTACTTAGAAAAATCGTATTAAGGAATATGAAACTTAAACCCATAGCAATAAGGTACATTTTCGACTGCTTCTCCGACAGCCTCTATTGAAGCCGAAAGGGACACCGATAAGCGAGGCGGATTGTCTCTTTCTTTTTTCTTGCCAATTTAAAAAAACTTCATTAATCAAAAAAGTCTGGCTTTGACAATGAAGTTAATAACGAAGAAATACGTTGCATTTGAAATGAATTTCAGTTCAAATTGATGTAAATTAATTGTAATCATAATAACTTCGTCATCTTTTCCTAAATTACCAATAGAAAACATAAATTTTTTAAAACCATTTATTACTACTGGCATCCCGTAAAGTGTCATCGTAATGTCATGGCGGCATGCTTTAAATCGTATAAAAATAATTCGTAACGGCAAGGATTATACCAGTTTTTAAAATTAAAATACTGACAAAATGGTAAAAAGATGTTGTGTTCACACTTGTTCAAGTGAATCGTATGGTGGCTGTAACATATCTTTTCACAAGTAAGCTAAAAAAAATTCATATAAATCTATTACTATGTTGTCCATGATTTCTTGTGTTTGGCGGAGAAAGGTTCTCAAAAATGCTGTGCTATTTTATTGCAGAGTGCCTAAAGATTCAGAACAAAGACAAAAATGGCTCAACAGCGTTGAAATCAGACTAAAGATAACAAAAAATTCCGTTGTATGCAGCCGGCACTTTGTGCCAACTTGCTTTTATACTGGAAATTCCCGCCAGTTACTCAAAGTGAACGCAATTCCTACTATTCCTCCAATGGTAAAAACTATTTACTATTGCGAAATTGTATTTTTTTTGTATTCGCACACCAACACACCATAAATACACGTTACAGGTCTACAAAGATCTTTTGGCCCGAGGTTTCCATGGTGACGCCTTTATTTACAATACAAGTTCTTCTAGATACAACTGTCACCCGTCGGCCACAAGATCTTTGTAGACCTATAAAATACTGCTAACCAGTTATAGTTTTAAATGCAAAGTCCCCACCGAGTGGCACGAGCCTCCCTCGAACAGTGAAGGGGGATTCAGGCCATAGTCCACCACACTAGCCTAAAATGCGGGTTGGTGGACCATGCGTCTTTCGGAAATAACCTTTAGAGGTACAGGTTTCCTCACGATGTTTCCCTTCACCGCTGAGCAAGTGATAACTATTAAATACGAATTAAAAGATGAATGTATAGTGATACAGGCCTCAACCTGGCATCGAACCCACGACCCTCCGCTCACAGGTCCCACTCACTATCCAGGGTTAATTTATTCCGCTCTCATTCCAAACCGCCCCCGTCCAAGTACGGTTAGCATCATCATCCTTTTCAAACTTTGAGTTTTTGAAATGAAACTTCTTTGGGCGCGTTGAAAGTGAAATTTCAAAGTTGCGTCACGGTATTCAAAGTTTACCTTTAGAGAAATTTAAGACAGTAATTAAACAAAAACTTTACAAAAAGGGTTATTACAAAATTTCTGATGACCTAACTGACATGGAGCCATGGGAATGACTGCTCAGCTCTAGAGTTATTTCAGAATTAGTTAAAATTAGAAAATAAGAAATTTTGTAAAGCGATTTAAAAAGAGCACCCTCAGAGTTTCTTGCCTGTTTTTCTCTGGGGAAGACTGCACCTTTACGAATAGGCGTAGAGTCAGTAGGGTCAATAGAACGAATGCGTATGTTTGTATTTAAATCCTTTAATGTTTGTTTGTATGTACTTCATGTAATCTTGACTTGTTTTAAGTGGCATCCTGTATGTCCTTTAAAATAAAGATTTTTTCTATTCTATTCTGTGAAAGGGGGAATTGACAAAATTTATTATTTAATAATTTCTAATAAAAATTAACATAAGATCAAAATTAACTAATAGATACCTACTGATTTCCCTATGGAACTAAACGGGCTCTTCCTAAGGTCCGTTAGATAAAATTGGAAAAAATAAATTCTAAGCAAAAAACTCCAATTTTACAAAAATCCAATATGGATTACTTGGGGAAAATGTTTTCATGGGAAAAGTTAACTTCACATTCCCGATGTCCACTACTCTGTGTCCTCCTTGTATATTATCATACCATTTGGTGTTTCATAACAAAAATGTAGTAGTGACATCGTATTACTTTGGCCCTAGGGGGTAACTTTGACCCATGACAATCAAAAAGTTTGAATCACGCGCCATTTTTTTTCATAGCAAATGGCGCAAAAGTACT
Organism: Aproaerema taeniolella; assembly: GCA_949987775.1. NCBI lineage: Eukaryota > Metazoa > Arthropoda > Insecta > Lepidoptera > Gelechiidae > Aproaerema > Aproaerema taeniolella. The sequence continues at coordinate 29,992,920 of OX465242.1, read as the reverse complement.
TACGGCTTCCGGTAGATGGCATCAAGCTTTGTCGGTAAAACAGTGATTCATTTTCTAAAGCGAAGCGCTTAGTGTTCGTTTGGATCTCGATTTGAACCTGTCAATTTTACTTAAAATTTTTACTGTGCAAACTTCTGTCTGAACTGAAACACTTAGGTAAGTTTGACATCTCACTTGTATTACGTAGTGTGTCGAATATGTTCGGGACTATGCGGTTCGTAAAATTGTGTGGATCAGATAGTTATTTTAGTAGCTATATTGAATTTAAGAGGAGGAATTACTTTGGCCGGGCTTTTGGTTTAACTTTGGCCCTGGGCCAAAGTTAAACCCAACATTTTAGGCATCTTAGCTTAAGTGATTTGGCCTTCTTTTGATTGCAGGAAAACCGCTTCGAGATCAAATGCAATGCCTTCTAGATATAAAAGGAAGCCAGGGAGCCGCCGCTATGTGGACTACTCGCAGGAGAAGTTGGAGGAATGTTTGAATATGGTTAGATCCAAACAACTGTCTGAGCGAGCTGCTGCAGATCAATATCAAATACCACGCAGTACCATCAAGAACAAGCTGAAAAACGAGCATTCCAACAAGCCAGGCCGTCCAACTATATTCTCAGCGGAAGAGGAACAGGTCTTTGTTGCCCACATCATAGCCTTGGCAGAGTTTGGTTTTCCTTTGTTGAGTATTGTAAGCTTAAATGCTGGTAAAAGTGAAGATGATCTTCCAATTGCGTCCATTTTAGAATTGAGACACAAGTCAAACCTGAAAGATATTCTCCAAGTAGATGATCATGTCCTCGTCAAATGGAATAACCAGATATATCCGGGAAAATTACTTTCTTTAAATGAGGAGGGTGTTCTGGTGGGTGCAATGAAAAAGGGGTGAAATTCTGGCGATGGCCACTAATAAAGGATGAACAATTGTATTCTTGGGAAGATGTTTTAAGGAAAATAAATCCACCTAAATTTGTTAGAAAAGGCTGCTTTTCTGTGCCAGAAATCGATAAAACTAATTAGAGTACTGCCTTTGTGCAGTGTAGTATGTTGATTCCTATAAAAGTTATACTTAATTAAGACTGATTTTTCTAGATGTTGGTAAGTTAGTGTTTACATGTTTACATAATAGATGGTTCCTAATAATGTGTATTGATATCTGAAAAGATATATTTTGTTGATTTCCAAGAAGTTCGCACTTTGACGGAAGTAAAAAATGTTTAACAATTTGTTAATATTGAAAATTCTTAAAGAATTTAATAAAAGTTGATTTTTTTCTAAGTAAAATGGTACTTTTATTTCTACAGAAAAACTTGAAAGTGATAACTTTAATCCATGGTCGTTAATACAAGCGATTAAGGTACAAAATAGGCAGTGGGCCAAAGTAAACGTCTCTGAAGTCTAACTTTAGCCCAAACTTTGTCAAAAAAATTATACACGAAATCACTGTAATTTGATGACTTTTTCCATTCCCAGTCTTTAATTATACCCCTTAATATACACTGACATCGTTAAAACAAACATTTAGTTAAAAGGATCAAAAATATTTCCGGAAAAAGAAAAAGAAATAAAATTTTGGGCCAAAGTAATACGATGTTACGGTAACGTAAATGTTGATGATGGTTTGTTATATAAAAATAAAATTAGAGGAAAACTTCTATCCTTAAATGGAAGCCTGTATTTGTCTGTTACGTATACTTTGCCCTCCCAAAAAAAAAAAATTAATACGAGTAATCGCGTTGTCACCCTACTAGAATGAGACGTTCTGCCTTGTTGCTCTATCTCTTCCTCGGCCCGCGTTTGAGCTCGAAGATTTCTATCCTTATGTATTAGATCCATGAGTATTATTTAAAGCTTTAAGAATCAACTAATTCAGAGCGTATATATTTTGTTTACAGTTAAAAAACCAAAAAATGTGGGTAAAGTAGTAAGGTTTCAGGTATAATTAAAAACAATTATATTTTTTTATCAGAAGAGATATAGTTTGGTATCAGATAATTAGCATTGGCCAATTTTAGTTATACTGACATTAAAATATAACATTATCTTGACGTTGTCATAAATACAAGAATTTTTTTGAAATTGTGTTAAAATGTGATACTTGTATCGAGTCAGTACAATTATAAAATAGTGCCAATGACGAAAAAGACTGAAGATTTTATATCATTACCGCCGCGAAGGAAGAGAAATGCATTTTGCAAGACGGCATGAAATATTGTTTTCATAGAAAAAATAAAAATGGGAACCTAAATATCCGGTGCAGCAATCGAAGTATGTGCTCTGCGTCAGTAACAACAAACGGAAATATCACTAAAATTTTACGTTACGGTACCCACATGTGTCACTAAGTCTTCGAAAGGATTAATATCAAAATGGCTTTACACTCTTGCAAACAAAAAGTTTGCGAGACGGTTGAACCTATACAACCAATATTTTAAGAATCTGTACAAAACTTTAAAAAAATAAATCATTCAGTTACTTTACATTTTCATCGAAGAATGATTCTCATATGCACCAAGAAAACGAGCATTAGGGACTCAGAATCTGAAATTCCAAAAATCCAAAGATGTGTTGATTCAAAAAATATTACGCGAAGATTTTTTGGTGACTGTACAAGATGTTGAAGAATAGATTTTTTTCGTTTTTTGCCATAAAATATAAAACACTTTTAAAAAAATATATATACCTTGGTGATGGGACATTTATAGTTCCAGTACCATTTGAGCAGCTGTATACAATAGGGAATATGCATGATTTTTTTTTATTTAAAAAATTAATCCTCATTCATGTAATAAACAGCTTAGTAAAACTATTTTTCGAATAACTATGAAATTAAAAAAGATATAACATCGAAGATTTATTTCTATCTCTTTCTAGCAAAACGTAATTTAACACGGAGTTTGTATGGACGTAGTGACATGTGACGTCACAGTCCATGTCGGATCTCTCTGTCTAATCGGTGCGTAATTAATAGTTTTAAATGCGTATATCAGCCGTATTTCTTGGCCGATTTTAATTTTAATTTCACTTTTTGTCATCTCAACTACGGTATTTTCATATTTTGTAAATCAATTCGACAAAAAAATTTCATGCATATTCCCTATTCATGCAATCTTGAATTAGTCCGGGAAATAAAAGAATTGGTATTACACTAAAGACACATGAATAAATTGGTTTGAAAAAAATAATATTGTTATTTTATTAACTATTCGTGGCAATTTAGTAGTTGTGTGGGTTTTTAGATTTGAGAAATACCTAAATTTGCGTTTTAACAAATATCCGCTAAACATTAAATGGACTTTTAGTGATAATCTACATTTCTAACTCTAGATATCTTATATTAATATTACTAATGTAAACTCTTGCTCAAGAAGTAGAATTCTTGACAATACGATGATTTTTATTTTACGGTATGAAAAATTATACTTAGAAAATAGGACAGACGGGGATTTTTATCTTTATACCGGTTAAATGAAAACCTAAAACCTGTGCAAAATTTGCACCCAGGTGACTCTCTTAGAACCTATGTTAAAAGTGTTTTTTAAGATTTACCTATCGAGCAATAAAGACACACGAAATATTTTCTTGACTGTGCCATGTAACCTACTTTCTTTACAGTAAATTAATATAATCTCTTGTCTAAGTGGCAAAGGTTCTACAAAAAGGCATAAAAATAAAATGTATTTTATTTAACACCAACAAGTTGCCCGCGCTTGAACTTGCCGCGATGTTGTTGCGGATAGCATGGTCAGTGTGTGAGCGAGACGGAGCTATCAGTTGCGCACGAGACATAGACATAGAAAAAATAAGTTAAAGTGACACGGGACAAAGAGGTAGTGGATAGGGTAGCGGTAGATCTGTACGTCAATAGTACGTCATTCGCGATCAGTTTGTGTGCCGTGCGGCTGCAAAATTATGTCTTGCCTTATATGCAGAAAACCCTTAAACGATGATGGTGATACAGTTAGAGTTGCTAGTAAAGGGCTGAAAACTCTCTGTAAATTTAGTGAGCTTCGAAGAGATAATTTATTTTATTTATCTGAGAACGCGCAAGAAATTATCCTACACGCAAATTGTAGAAAAAAGTATACAAAAGAAAATGCAAAGGGCGTATATATGCCTCTGCAACTTTCCAACAAGGACAATATTGCAACTGAATTCAATGCCAGTAGCAACAGCAGTGACTTTCCCTTCAAAGAAAAATGCTTTTTTTACACAGAAGATCTGTCAGACGATGTTATGGAGAAAGAAAATAGAAAACCCTCAAGCACAAGCCAACTTACAGTATCAATAAAAATATCCAAAGAGTCTACAAAAGAAACAATAATAAAAGCGCTGCGAGATACGTCGTCTAACACTAATGACGTGGTTTGTAATAATATTCTGGTAACAGGGGTTGTTCATTTATTACGTAAGTTGATTTGGGGGGAAAGAGGTCAAAACAAGTCTTATTTTTTCTTACGTGAGGGTGGGAGGGGGGTATAAATAGTTCTTACTTAAGGTCATAAAAGTTAAAATTATAAATAATTTTAAAAGATACCATACCGATTTCGATTGTTTTTTTGCAACCTTATGATAAAAAAAGTTTATGGGACCAATCTGGAAGTAGATGATTACGAATTTTAAAAAAATATTGTAATCGGTCTACAAATGACGGAGTTTTGAGGTACCAAACATAAAAAAAACACTAGAATTGAGAACCTCTTCTTTTTTTTAAAGTCGGTTAAAAATGTGGCTTATGGTAAAATTTCCTTGACGCAAACAAACGCATTTTTTTTTCACCAATTCTTTGCAAGTTTAGTATATCTTGAATTTTACGTAAGATTTGAGAGGGGGGGTTCAATGTAGGGCGGTCAAAAAAAATTCGAAGACTTTTAGAACGCTAAAAGTCTTCGAATTTAGATTCAAGACATGGAAAATTTGGAACAAGTTATGACACCAGAAGAGTACAAAACATTTACAACTGGAGCATTTACCATCAGGAGAAATGAGACATTTTGGTCAGGCACATGGACTGACATGGTTATTGAACAATCCCTTATGAGAACAATGAAATGCAGTGGTGGATTAACTCGTGGCAGAGGAATGACTGATAGTGTTCTCGCAAAGTGGGTTTTGTCGATGCCACTCGTTCAAAAGGTAGAAACCTGCTTAGATTCGTTTTGTGATCTTGATAATAATATCGATACTACTCACAAAGATTCAACCAGTGCGCGGATGAAAAGAGACGACCAGGACTTGACTAAAATAAAAGAATGGTTTGAAGACCACTCACCATTTACGACCGGTGCAGAGAACTGTATCGTATCTTTGAGTACCGGATTGGTTGGAAATACAAAAGAAATAAATTGCCATCAAGCTTTTGAAACCGGGCAAAGTATATTATCAAAAAAACTGGCATCCCATTCTCCGATCTAAAGTACTCGAGAAAGGAAAGAGTAGTAACTTTATCAGCTATAAATGCAGTAACAAAAAGTTCGGATCACAGTGAAGTCTCTATTGACCCACTCACAATTTTCCGGAGAATTTCGTTCTTAAAGAAAACTGGAGACGAAATGAAATATTATCTAACCCATGAACTTGCACCTTTTCCGATGTCACTATTTGATGAAAACGGTATGCGAAAAACAAAAAAATCTGCATTGTATGATATCTGCAACCCAATTGATGACTCTTTAACAGGTCAACAGATACACTATGTAATTGATGGTGGCCACCTCTTACATCGCATTGTATGGAGCAAGGGCCAAACTTTTGGAGATATTTGTGTAAACACAACTGAATATGTAAAACGTCACTACGGCGCAGACGTCACAGTAGTATTTGACGGTTACGAAGAGAGCACATTAACCACCTGCACTAAAACAGCCGAAAGAATGAGGAGATCAGGTTATAAAAACACTGCAGAAGTATTAGTCGCACCTAATATGCCAATAACAACGTCTCAAGAAGAATTCCTCAAAAGCAACAAAAACAAGATACGTTTTATTGCTCTTTTACAAGACTACTTGGCACAGAACTCCATCGCAGTTAAAAGATGTGACGCTGACGCTGATTTGCACATAGTGAATGAAGCTTTACACCAAGCACTATCCAAAATGACTGTTGTTATTATTGGCAATGATATAGATCTCCTGCTATTACTTTCAGCACTGGCAAAAGAAGAACATAAAAATGTCTTTTTACTAAAACCAGCACAGGGTAAACAAGATGCAAGACACAAATTCGCAAATTCGCTAGTGATCAAAGATATACGGGATCAAGTTCTCACACTTCACGCTTTTGGTGGCTGTGATACCACTTCTGCCGTATTTAATATGGGCAAAAAGAAATTATTCCAAATAATTAAAAATTCTGATCAACTGAAAGAAATTGTCAAGAAGTTTAATGACAGAAATTCTTCTAGAGATGACATTTCTAGAGCTGGAGAACAGTTATTCTTGGCATTATACGGGGGTGATGTGGACGGGAACTTAAATGATCTGCGTTATCAAAAATTTTCTAAAAGCATAACCAAAAGAACTTGGCGAACTTACCTCCAACCAAGTCTGCAGCTCAACAGCATGCACTTCGTGTCTACCACCAAGTACAGACGTGGTTGGGAAACCTACTGGATCCCAAAGAGTATGGTTGGATGGAAGAAGGCAATATTTTGAAACCAGTCATGGCAACTGTTAAAGCAGCACCGGAAAATGTTCTTAAAATGATTTACTGTCGATGCAAAACGAACTGTGCATCACAATGTGGCTGCCGTAAATCTGGCCTTAATTGCACTGATATTTGTGAAAATTGCAAAGGTCAATCATGCAGCAATGCCACATTGATAATCGACGAACCAGACGAATGTGAAGAAAGGATGCCAGACGTTTCTGAAGTACACATTCGTCCTTGTGAAGCGTCTACAAATAAGAAACAAAGAATTTTATAGAAACGAATATTATGTTATGCCGCCTCGTTACAAGGCTGACCACCTCTCATCATTATGCAACTTTTACATCTGATAACCCTCACAAATTGTGTCAAACGTATGTTAAATACAAACTAGCTTATTGTATCGGGATAAAAATATTCCTATGTGTTAATCCATTGTTTCATTTATCTACCTACCAAATCTTTTCAGCCGTGAAAGTTGAACTAACAAACAGATTTTCACATTTAGTTAATACTAGCTTTCCGCCCGGGACTTCGTTCCTGTGGGTATTCGGGAAAATCATGTACCCTATGTCCATCACAGATAATGTAGGAATCTAATGGTGAAAGAATTTTTAAATCGGTCCAGTAGTTTCGGAGCCTATTCAATGCAAACAAACAAACAAACAATCAAATCTTTTCTCTTTAATATATTTTTTATATTTTTTAAATATTTTTTTATATATTTTTCTTTATTTATTATATTAGTGTATAGATTATAAAGATAGGATAAATAATTACGTTCACTTATCTTTATCGATCATGTCCTTTCATTTTGCGCCTGATATCCCCTAAATCGTATTACGTAATAAATGAACTGCTCCTTACCTATTTTATCATCAGACACGACACTTCAGCCGCTAAATTGAAGGACATGATCGATTAGTCAAGGAAACTGAACAACTTTATCAAAAAATTTTTTTGGTGTACCGAAAAAAAATAATCGTCTCTACAGGGCGTCCCACGGCTATGCCACATGGAGGGAAAGTACCTTAATTATTGTAGATGGGACATTTCACTGAAAGAAGACCTTATTTTAATTGTAAAAACAATTCGAACTGCATTCATACATTTTTAAAACATTGCCTGGTTGAACCGGGAATTGAACCTGGTACACGAGAAAACAAATCAGCCTGTAGTTTTATCATACCGATCGGAAGGCTTCATCATAAGGATTATTTTTCGCTAAATAACATAGTATCAGAAATAAAAGAAAGACCATGAATTTTATCGTTTTATGTACCTACAAATTACAATAGGTTTAAACACCTCGTTTCAATAGTGATACTTACCTACCTAACATCGATCTACTAGCTATAAATAGACGCTTACCTACTCCAATGCTAAGCTCGCTCAAAAGTAAGCAAACTAAGTAACAGAAGCGCTGCCCGCCCGCCGCGTACCGAGCGCAACCGCTCCCCCGTGCCCCGCTCGCGAATAATGTTTTATTTAATAATTGGTAAATGGTTTCAAATTCCCCGGGGATTTTTTTTTATTTAAGTACAATTAAACATTTTACTCTTAGGATTTATAAAAAAATCCGATGTGTCTTTAGTGCACGAGGGTTAAAATCAAATAAAAGTGAATAAAAAAAAGTATTTAAGTCACCTAGGAGATAATTCACATGGTTATTGTTAGTAACTATGTACATACTGTAACAAAATATCTCTAATTATGCAATATTTGTTTTGGAGTTATACTTGATTTTACGTACTATATTTAACATTCGCCCAATATGTTGATATTTTTTAGGGATTATTGTTGCTATTAGTAAAACATCCTAAAAGAAGGTCTCATGTAAAAAAATCTCTTGTTGTTCATTTTATGTTCACACTTAAATTTAATTTAATTGCAATTTTGCCTAATTACTCAATAATTATTAAAAAAAATCGGGGATTATCGTGAATTTTAAATGTTCAGTGGTTTATGTGATATAATTCTAAACAATCCCTCAATGTGCAATTAATCTCATTTTTCCATACAAGCCCTCGTAGATTGACTAGACTAAATTGTTAAGGTATAAAAGGAACAGCGACATACTATACTTATTTATTAATATTTTATTAAGTAATGTCACGCATCTTCAAACATTTTTAGATAAAATACAAAATCAATCAAATCCTGACATTTAGTTAAATAAAAAAGACTGCAAAGGAATTCCTAACACCCCCTCAATATTGAATTGATAAAATTCAAGATTGCAAACTTAGAAACATTATAAAAAACACGATAACTTATCTAATCGATAACATCCCATCATTAACATTCATTTGTGGAGAGTATGGTACAGTATATTGAATCTGAATACCCTTATTTTTACAAAATGTTTCAAGTATATCATTTCTAAATTCTTTACCATTATCACAACGTACCCTCTTGACTCGAACTTTCTTTTTCATTTTCTAATCTGTTTTCATAATCAATCAAGTTCCCTGTTACTTGATAATACCGCTCACCTTGTAGACCTGGTGTTCTAGTTGGACCAGCTATATCAGTATGAAGCAGATCACCGATGTACCTCGATCTAGGTCTTCTGGTAACGTGAAAAGGCCCGCTGAACAATTTGCGAACCTAGACTCAAAACTAAAACACAAAACTGGGCTAACACTCACCACCCTTGTCCCGGGACGTCTCCAATTCCAGCTTATAGTTATTTAGATGCACTTCCACAGGAGTTTTAGTTTATTTGTAATTATTTTAGTCGGAGACTGCGTTTCACACCGCGTCGGCTTTTTTGCTCAACGGAGAGTGGCGCCACCAGTGGCGGCCGCGCGAATCACACGCATCTTTTTTTTTTTTTATAGCCCAAAACCCAACATTAACCCCCCACCGTGAATCTCCCGGATTCACCAGTTTCCAAACCAGGAATGGTTTATTTTGGTAGAGTGTGTGGACTGTATCTGTAATGAATGAGTAATGTCTAGTTAACAGGGAGTGTGCAATGTTGAGTATGTGCTGATAAATAAATGAATAATGTAAGTTGTTGAAAATTAATACTTATTTCTGCGTTTATAAAGTTATATTCTAAGTGATATTAAAGTTAAAATTTAATTTTAAAGTTAATTATTTGAAACATTATCAGATTCAATAGGAAGCGGACTGAGTTTGACAACTGGACGGATGAGTTCTCCGTTTCTCGTCCGTATTTTCACAACGCGAACTACTCCATCATGACCCGGATGGAGCTCAGTAACTCGTCCAAGGTGCCATTGCAGCGGTGGCGCTTCTGAGTGAATCAAAACCAGTTCGCCGATTTTAAGATTTCTCGATTTGTTGAACCACTTTTGCCTTTGCTGTAGTGTATGGAGATAATCTTTACGCCAAAGTTTCCAAAACTGCTGGGAAGCCTGCTGAATTAACTGCCACCTTGTGAGAGAGTAAGCCGGCTGATTAGATAATTCGTATTCTGGCACAGCCAGTAACTTGGTCCTTCGAGCCGGATCAGATGATAAGCTACAGAGGGGTCTTGAATTAAGTACTGCCTCGACACGTGCAAACAAAGTGCTAAGTTCCTCGAAGGAGAGAACCCTAGTTCCTATCACTCTCTTCAAATGTTGCTTAGCTGACTTTATAGCGCTCTCATACATTCCTCCAAAATGCGAACCTGTAGGAGGATTATAGCGCCAATGTACCTTACGATCGTCGAATTTGTTAGAGAGTTGATCTTGGTTTTGACTAAGAAACTGAACTACTTCAGCGAGTTGCCTGCCCGCAGACACAAAGTTAGTACCGTTATCGGAGACTACCGTGTGACAAAGACCACGTCTCGATGTGAAACGGTCGAAAGCTGCCATGAAACATTCAGTGGAAAGGGCTGATAGTACCTCTAAATGTACCGCTCGTGTGGAAAAGCACACGAACAGACACAAGTAGGCCTTTGACACCTTAGCGTTGCGGCGATTGCTTTCTTTTGTCGAGAATGGACCTCCGATATCAACACCAACAGTGTGGAATGTGTGAATGTCTTCACTTCGAAATTGGGGCAAGTTTCCCATAAAAGGCTGTAGTGTTGCAGGATTCACCTTAAAGCATTGAATGCATTTTGAAAACACTGACCTTATAACACTACGAGCGGAAACAATCCAATATTTCTGACTAAGCAAACTCTGAAGCGAGCGAGGACCAACGTGTAGGTAAACTTTATGAAAATGATTGATTAGAATTTTTGTGAAATTAGACTTTTTTGGAAGCAACATGGGATGTTTCTTTTGGTAGGGAAGGTTGGAATCAGTCAACCTACCCCTCACCCTGAGAAAACCACCGGGATCGACAAAAGGATTAAGCTTTCTCAAGTTCTCACTGCAGCCGTTTCCTTTTTCCAATGACACAATATCATTTGCAAAGTGATGTTGTTGGACTATCTTGACTATAGCGTCCAAGGCTTTATTTAAAACGCTCAAGCGCGGAGAACCATAATGACGCTCCTCCCTTTTAGAACGGCAGTTATCCATAAACTGGTAACAACGAGCTACAACGCGTTGCAGTTTTGAAAAACTTGAGAATTTCTCAGTAAGGTCATAAATTATATTTGACTCCTTAACATTAGTTGAATTTGATGATTGAAGCAAGGTAACCCGTTTCAACTCAGGAACGTCACTATTTTTAAAATGATCTATAGATTTGACAGGCCAATCCGACTGTGGTGCTTGGAGCCATTGCGGGCCACTCAGCCACTCAGGCATCGCGAGAAGCGCGGAGGGGAGTGCGCCACGAGAACACACGTCAGCGGGGTTACAAGCGCCTTCCACGTGGGACCAAAGCTCATTAGGCACTAGTTCTAAGATTTTGGCCACTCTTGTAGCAACGTAAGTTTGCAGTTGGTACGTGGGGGTATTCAACCACGCCAACACCACAGACGAGTCAGTAAATAGATATATGTCATTTATTAAAATCTGGTTAAGTAAAATTGATTTGACATAGTCAACTAGCTGAGCTAACAGCAGCGCACCTTGTAGCTCTAGACGCGGGATGGAAGTCGTCTTTGTAGGAGCGACCCTCGATTTAGCGATCAGTAGACTTATCTTGATTTTGCCGTCGCTGCTAAGTGTACGTAAATAAATTACGGCGGCAAAACCCAGAATCGATGCGTCACTGAAACCTAAGAGCTGATAATGACAGTGCTGCGATACTGCAGCTTGGCGTTCATGTCGAAATGTTGATAAGAGATGAAGCTCAGATGCGTAGGTATCCCACTCCTTCTCCAAGTCTGGGGGAAGTCTGTCGTCCCAGCCTATTCCTTGAAGCCAGAGCTTTTGCATGATGCATTTAGCATAGAAGACACAGGGCGCGACAAATCCCAGAGGGTCAAACTGACGGCCTATCTGAGACAAGACGCTACGCTTTGTAATCACGCTGGAGGGGGAACTCGTCTGAAACGAAAACGCATCTTCAGCGGGTATCCACTGCAGCCCCAATACTTTGATAGAAAGGTCCTTGTGATCCTGAAACTCGACAGGGGTCTCACGATGGTCGACAGGTACGCGCTCTAAGAGCTTCGGGCAATTGCTGGACCATTTGCGGAGTTCGAATCCTCCAGATTTCAACAAGGCAATGAGCTCGTCCTGTAATTGAAAAGCCTCATCCTGGGTGCCCACCGACCATAGAAGATCGTCAACGAAGAACCCTTTTTTCAGCACTTTAGAAGCCAGCGGGTAACGATCAGCTTCATCATCAGCTAGTTGGTGCAGCACACGGAAAAACGTTTGCCAGTTTTCCAGTTTGCTATCAAATGGAAATAGATCGAGCTTAGGTAACCTAGGCTTTACGCATCGTGAATCGCCGTTGGAGTTTTGGTTAGGATTAGGTACGTAACCTGTATTGCCGCCAATGTTGATATTTTTCCTGTCTGCGCAATGAGACTCGGCTACGCTCATTATGTAAAAATACAACTGATCGAATGACTTCAATTCCTGATAATTAGAAATGTATTTCGGTTTGTATTGATGACATAATCTATTTATCTCAATGACCGCGTCTTGGAAAGTCTCGCGGCACCTATGTATTTCACGTAACCGCAGTTCGAATTCGGGTAAGACGGCAGGATTCACGGCAACAGTCTTGGCAATATCATATAGTGATTGAATACGCATAAAATCAACTTCTTTTTGAATCTGATAAGGTCTCAACAGATCGTCGATATCTCCTTCCGACGGAGCGGCCGACATCTTGAATTGTTACCTACCTACTTGCAGAATAGGTTAAAGATGCTTAATTACGCGACACTTTATTAGGTAAATACGATCTCCGACAGACAACTACGTGATATGTGTGTGATTATGTTTAGTTAAGTATGGTATCTTGACTTGAAAACTGGAAAAATCCGGCTCGAAGGACCATGAACAATTTGCGAACCTAGACTCAAAACTAAAACACAAAACTGGGCTAACACTCACCACCCTTGTCCCGGGACGTCTCCAATTCCAGCTTATAGTTATTTAGATGCACTTCCACAGGAGTTTTAGTTTATTTGTAATTATTTTAGTCGGAGACTGCGATTCACACCGCGTCGGCTTTTTTGCTCAACGGAGAGTGGCGCCACCAGTGGCGGCCGCGCGAATCACACGCATCTTTTTTTTTTTTATAGCCCAAAACCCAACACCCGCATATTCTTGGACTTATCGGTAATCTTAAAATCCCACGACACTTTTGGTTCACATGCCCTAAGTGTCGGTGCCAAAGCTCTACAGGCGCGGTCCGAAGGGGGGGTCACAGGGGACATGACCTCCCCCCCATAATCTAAGGTCAAATTGAGGCAAATGAGCTAGCTGAAAAGCTGGATATTGTTATTATGAAACCTCGTACTGCGCCTCGGCAGACACTTCGCGATAATTATGAAGGAAATAACGAGGAATATTTTCGGAGGACTGTTTATATTCCACTTATAGATAGCATAATTACTGACCTACAAGACCGACTTTCTGCGGATACAATAAACTTGTTCGGGTAGAAACTACACACTTAAGAAGTTTCGTATCAGCAATTTCTGTGACTTCCCGTTTCCACTTTGTAATCCATAGCTGATACTCTGTAAAAACAGTGGCAGCAGGAACATTTAAAAAATGGGAATAGAATTCAGATACTTTCTTGACAATAAGAAGTATTACAGAAGAATATCTTCTTATTGTCAAGAAAGTATCTGAATTCTATATCAAGAAAGTATCTGAATCAGAAGATATTCTTCTGTATTACAGAAGAATATCTTCTTATTGTCAAGAAAGTATCTGAATTCTATTCCCATTTTTTAAATGTTCCTGCTGCCACTGTTTTTACTGCATTACAAAGTGGAAACGGGAAGTCACAGAAATTGCTGATACGAAACTTCTTAAGTGTGTAGTTTCTACCATCGAAGTTTTTGATGATGATTTATACCCAAATATAAAGACATTTCTCAAAATTCTGGCAACTCTTCCCATAAGTGGTGCGACAGCAGAGCGATCCTTTTCTACGCTTAGGCGTGTAAAAACGTGGTTGAGTGCTAACATGTTAGAAGAGCGATTAACAGGTTTAGATCTTCTAAACACTCACCCGGAAATAGAACCAGACGTCTCAAATATTATCACCCGATTCGCAAATATAAAATGACGACTTCCATTTGTTTTATAGGTAATGTATAAGATAAAATTGTGTCTTGTGCAATAATGTTTATTTTATTCCTGATACCTATTTTTTATTAGTGTAGTGAGTGACCCCCTCCAAAATTTCAGGCTGCGACCGCGCCTGAAGCTCTACCTCTGATGGTGTAATACTATAATAAGTAGCATGGACACTGTTGCACGAAGTTTTTAAAATAAATAAATTACTCAAACAAGAACCTAATACAACCTAATCTGTTGGAGTGGTGATTTTTACATTGTTTTGACTAAATTCGACCAAATTACCTTAAGCAAACATCATTTTGACAGAAAGTAAATTAAAAATTAACTTTTCATAATTAATGCATTTAATTCAATAGAGATTCCACCAACCAAAAATTGTGTATTTACTACTTTCTCTGCTAAAAAGAAATCTCCGTTTGCAAAATAAATTATCGTTGGATTTTGCAATTTTCTCACGTTTGTCATGAAGTTCTCATATTTTTCCTGAATAAGATGATGTGTACAGCCAGAGTCAACAACTCAGTTGACCACATGGTCCCTGTCAGTATTAAAACAGTTTGCCATACCTTTACTTATAAAAGCTGATGAATCATGACTTCTTTGTGCTGTCGAATCCCCCGCAAAATGTCCAGTTTCACCGGTGTTTACATAAGTTCCTCGTCCTCTCATGTACGGCCTCGTCCTCTAAATTTGTAGCAATCTTTTGCGATATGCCCTGGTTTCTGACAACGAAAACACGTAACTAGAAATGTATTCTCACTCGAATTCGGTGTTGATTCTTTATTTTTTATTTTTAGTTCTTCTATACTAAAATCGTGAACCAAAATCTGTACATTAATGATATAAAAAAAAAAATCTAGGGCGACTCAGAATCAGTAACTGAGTATTTTAGAATGACTTTTGGAGACTTTGTCTGTTTGTTTGTTTGATAGAGCATCACGTGAAAACTACTGGATGGAATGTGATGAAACTTGGCATAGTGGTAACCTGTGTTCCTGAGCAGGCTTTAGGCTACAGAAATTTAAAAAAAGTTTCCAATAAATAGAAAACTAACAATAAAAACCCCTGAAAACCCCTGACAACAATAAAAACCTTTCATTAACACCAAACAATACAAAATAAATAAACTTTTTATTTAAAAATAAACCGACTTCAAAAAGTCAAAAATAAAGACGTAGCATTTAATGTGTGTTCCAGTGGACCCAAACGACACGAGGGAATTTTAGTGCGTGACGTTAATTTTTTTTAAATTTTCTTATTAGGTATTCTTTGTAATAACCTTCTTAAACTTTATAAATTTATCTTTAGAAAAGTAATTACTATAAATGAATTCAAATGGTGCTGCTGTAAATTAGATTTGTGTTCTTTTTGTGACCTAATTTCGTATAATAATAGAAAATATTATCATAATTAATAAGCCAATGAGTAACATCTAAAATATCGATACTTTTCTTAGCATCCGCATAAATTATTATTTCAGTTTTGGAAATAGTTTGGCTGTGTCTCACTTTTTTGAATGAACTAAAACTAAATACTTATCAATCTATCTATACTTAATATTATAAAGAGGAAAGATTTGATTGTTTGTTTGCATTGAATAGGCTCCGAAACTACTGGACTGATTTGAAAAATTTTTTCGCCATTAGAATCCTACATTATCCCCGTCGAATATAGGCTACATAATTTTCCCGAATTACCATGGGAACGAAGTCCCGGGCGGAAAGCTACATTTAATAAACTTAATGGCCCTTCCTTAGACTCTTACTGCGATCCTGTCTGAGAAACGAAATGACAAGGACAATCTTCTGTAGTAGTAGTTTTCTTCCATCTAGCAGGATAGGCAAGGGACGGAGCCATACAGTCTAATCATTTTTAGGTAATTTTTAGAATGTATATTAGATTCTCCAAACCAATTTGAAAAATTGTTTAAAAAAATCTAGTTTTCGGCAACCGAATAAAATTATTAATAAATCAAACTATTTTTAAATTATTAGTCTTCGAAATTATTAAAAATTTTGCCTATCTTCTGTATGTGTGCGTTATATTTACACAAAATGACAGATACATCGATATTAAATGTCTTCCGCCATCATAGACATAGAAAAAAATGACTTCCGGCCATTCATAAATTGGCGTTCTAAGACGTGGTAATGTTTTAGATTGTATTATAATTATTGATTTAAATTAGGTAACACATTAATTTATTTTAATTTAATTCACGTAAATTGTATCAATAATCACGTGAAATGATTTTTAAATTGTTTTAAACTAAGTGAAAACTTACCTATACTAATCTTTTTTTCCTCGTTCCTGATATCCATACTTTATTAATAATATGTATTTATTTTACTTTTAAAATTAGTAAAAAAAAATTCACAAAACATTTTACTAAAATTATTTAATCTATATAATCTATAAGTAAAAGACCTCCTCCAGCGCGCCACATAAATATTTATTATACAATTTTTGTAACATAATTTATAGTTTTCGAACACATGTTTTTTTGAGTAGCTGTCTTGGTAAAGTCCGCGAAAAATAAAAAATTTGAGAAAATAAATCGTGTAGTTCCAAAAATTAAAGGATAATGTAGGGGGAGGTCCCCTGAACATTGTTTAGTAAAGTCCCTTCACTATTAGGTGCCGCTAGGGGTAGTAGGGAGGAATATAGATCCCTTTTTTCAGTTTGTTGCTCTTAACTTGAAAACGGTCTACTTTAGGGAGTATACTTTCAGCTACCAATTAAAGTTCATTAAATTTCTTACAACTTTGGTATACACACAATTTCTGTAAAACGCACACTTTTCATGTTATACCATATCCAAAGTTTGTAAATTTGCGTTATATGTATACTACTTAGATAAAAACAAACGTCTCCCACGAAGTCTCCAAAATTACTTGACTAATAAAAATTTAATTTGGTAAGTAGGTAGTCTGTAGTTAGTAATTGGCAGTCAAGAAAGGATTTTCTGAAATCACTAAGGGAACGCGAAAAATCAAAGAAAATATAAAAGCGAAAGTTCAGTCACTAATTATACACAAAACCTCAAAAACTATTTGACTTATAAAGCTAAAATTTAGTAGGAAGATAGACTGTCGTTAGGAGACATATACTTTAAAAGAATTTTTCGAAATTCTCACAGGAAAAAGAAAAACTCAAGAAAATCTGTAAAAAATGTATAGCCGAAAGTTCTACAGCTAGATGTTTATAATTCTGCAAAAGCCTTCCTCAAGCAAAGGGAGAAATTCTAAGGGAGAAATTCTCAAAACTCCCACGGGAAATCTGAAAAAAAATTATTAAACCGGAGCCTCGTGATGAAAAGTTCGAAATACTGCAAAAAAAATATTTTTTTATCGTCTCAGAAAGGAATTCCAAAAAAAATTACTGAATGCTTAGTTGCCGAATTAGAGCCTATTTTTTTTAAGAACCCGGCGAATTTTGGCAAAATTTTTGCAAGCGGACGTCTTCTAACTACAATCTACCTGCCTGTTCAATTTTAGCTTTATGGTTCAATTAGCTTTCCGCCCGGGACTTCGTTTCCGTGGGAATTCGGTAAAATCACATGATTTTATAGGTACATATCCTATGTCCATCACGGATAATATAGGATTCTCATGGTGAAAGAATTTTTCAAATCGGTTCAGTAGTTTCGGAGCCTATTCAATGCAAACAAACAAAGAAACAATCGAATTTCCTCTTTAAATTATTAGTATAGATAGTGTTTGAAATATCATGTCTCAAATGTGAGTGGTCTTTCGCTGCTATACTTTATAGATTTTCTCGTGTTCCCGTGGAAATTTCGGAAAATGCGTTTTAAGTAGATATTTCTTAGCTTGGCCTACCTACCTGACAAATTTCATTTATACGTCAAGTATTTTAGAAGATTTTGTACTTTCTTTTTCGTTTTACACAAATTTTACATAGGTTGACAAGGGTGTAACTTAAAAACCATGCAATTTGCAGAAATTTTAGATATGACAAAGTTATGTGGAATTAGATGAGCTTTAGTTCATACCTGAAAATAAAAAGCTAAGGTAAACTGAATTCGAGTTATGAGCAAAAAACTGAAAATAGGGACCTTTATTCCTCCCTGCTACCCCTAGCGGCACCTAAAATTGATGGGACTTTACTAGACAATGTTCAGGGGACCTCCCTCTACATAACCCTGAAACTTTTAGAACTACACGGATTTGTTCCTTTTCTGATACTAATTGTTCTATTTTTCGTGGGCTATAACGTTCTTTGTTGTGATAGTGTTTAATTTGTTTGTTGTGAGAATTAAAAAATCGGTTTTGACTGCAATATTAACTGTAGTGTCTGTGTTTTCTCTAATTTAAGATTAGCAAAACATGGTTGTTTCATAAAAACGTCCGATTGCCCTTAAAATGAAACGTGCATATAGTAAAAAAGTTTACGCGGGTCCGAGACCGAATCCCAAGAGGTCACGAGCTGCATTCCTTCGACACCATGAACCAGAAAATGCGTCGTAAGTATACTGTTTGCGTATGAAACAATTGAAGTAACAGTAATATAAAGTTAAATTATTTTTATTTTATTTTCATTGTAGGCGTAGAATGACATGGCAAAATAATAATACACATCAAGAAACACAAAAAACTTATGAAGCTGCTGATCACACATGCGAAAATGAGTAAGTCAGATATTTGAAGAATATACGTTTGGTTAGGATCATTCTTTTCAATAGCATATTCAGGTGTTTCTATGGCTTTAAAAAAAACAAGAAAAACTTTTAAAACTAACACCCGTATTCTAAGAAGTTAACTCGAAATTTCCTCCACTCCACTCAACCTCAGTCAAGGATTTTGATATTTTTAGTTGACACTTCCGTCCTCGACTTGACAACTTACCTCACTGGAGTCGAGGATGAGTTGAGTAATCAACTGTCAAAGTTAAGGTACCTCGTGACCTACCTTAAAGATTTCCTCAACGCTTGTGACAGTACTTTTTCATATAAAAATGAGTGATTTTGAAGATTTTGTCGATTATCTTTATGATAATCCTTACAATTATCTGGCACGAAGGTATATACGAGATGCCCAAAATCCTCTGGAGTGTTATGATGAAGTCCAGTTTAAAAAACGGTTTCGTTTCAGAAAAGATACTGTTGTTGATGTTCTATTGCCTTTTCTTGCATTAGAACCTAATGTAACCAACAAAGGGTTACCTATTTCTCCGATATTGCAACTTCTCATCGCGTTGAGATTTAATGCCACAGGAAATTTCCAGGTAAGCTATCTATGATTTCAGTATATACAATCAATTTCTGTCAAGTATTTAGTTGCAACTTACAATACCTAGAACATAAGCCCGAAGAATACATGAGTAAAAAATTTTTCTACAAATTGATGTGGAGATCTGCACAAGTTAAGCCAACCGGTGGTCTCCAAAATAGTCGCATAACTCTCTAAAGCACTAGCACTAAAAGCAAGAGAGTTCATAAAGTTTCCTGAAGTGCATGAACGAGCGGCAATCAAAACATCTTTCCACCAACGCGCTCAGTTCTCAGGAGTTATTGGGTGCATAGACTGCACGCATAATACCAATAAAAAATCCTGGTCGGGAAACTGGTGAACTGTTTAGAAATCGTAAAAGTGGGTTTTCTTTAACAATACAAATAGTGTGTGGCCCAGACATGAAAATTTATGACACTGTCGCAAGATAGCCTGGATCAGCTCACGATTCGCTTATATTTAGGAATAGTCGGTGTTGCATGCGTTTTGAAGAAGGCGATCTTGTAGGAGCTGGCTTACTTTGTAGGAGACAGTGGATATGCACAGACAGCTTATATGTACACCCCTGTATCTAATCCCCAAACAGCATCACAGGAGCAATACAACAGAGCACAAATCAGGACTAGAAATATTGTTGAAAGGCTGAATGGAGTGTTAAAAAGAAGATTTGCTTGCTTAAGCAGGAAACTACAAAATAAAATAAATAATGTTCCCAATATTTTTGTTGCATGTGCAGTTCTGCACAACGTTAGTATTGTCACTAATCAAGAGCATCCAGAACCTTTAAGGGAAAGGCCAATACCGGCATTAGCGATCCCAGACAATGAACGGGGTAGCATTATAAGAGCCAGTTTTATTGCAAGGCATTTTCGCTAAATAAAGCATTTCTACTTACACCGAAGTGGTTGAAAGGTTTTGATTTAAAATATAGCTTTATGATATGTTGAAAGCGTATATCATTTACTTTTAAGTAGTTAACTATACATTATTCTTTTTAGGCATAAAATAAAAATAAATGTATGTACTGAATAAAACATTTATTACTTAAACTATTTCTAACCGACTTCAAAAAATAACAATAATAAAAACTATCACAACCAAAAACGAGGAGGTTCTCAATTGCAATGATTTTATTTTCTTGTTTGTCTGTTTGTTGCTTTGTAATGTATAACATATACGCACACGCCTAATCCCTAAAAGGATAGGCAGAGCATCAGTGGTTCTAGCGAACTACTTGGTGCCACGTTTGACACAAATTGTGAGAGTTATCAGATGGAACAAGTTTTACAATATCAGATGGAACAAGTTGTCAGCCTTTCGCCCATTATACAGCTAAACACTCGTATCCCACGTATGTTTACCTGTATAATGGTAAATGATAATTTATTAGACTCCTATGATAGCTTCCTAGCCCTACGAATTCATAAGGAGCGATGGACCAGTCAAGGACTGTTCATAATTTTACGAATGATAAAGAGATTGCAAAACCGTGCATTCTGTTGTTCGCTCATAATTTCATAATTTGTCATGGTATGATTGTAAACTAAACTCAATTATCTGTTAAACATAGTATAGACAAACTTGAAATAATAAATGTGCTAAGTATATACAAGTTTTAATCTTGCAGAAAAGACCATAAATTAATGGCGTTCACGATCTATCGTAACACATAGATTTTGTACATTGCCTCTTACATGTATTCTCTCTTACATGGTGACTTAAAATTAGTTAGCGAAAATAAAGGATCTGAATCAACCTACTAAACTGAACAACTTTCCCCAAGAAACATATATCAAAATAGCTGCTTGCCTTACTATGAGAAGTCCAAAATTGTTTCGTGAATTTATCTTAATTTCCGCTAACTAATTCAAAGTCTCTATTTTTTCAATATATGAAATATTCTGAACGTATCGTGTATATTTTTAAAAAATCTTCAGTATGTATGTATTTTGATCATTAGGTATTTTGATAGTATATATTTCGGCCTTATGTATTCTGAACGTAAATTTTTTGATACGAAAGCAATTTTATAGTTTTCATTCAAGTACTTGCTTCTGACCTTCCACGCTAGACTGGGAGAACTTCCCTTCCCAGGGATATTTGAAAAGTCAGTTTTGGGAGTGTATGGTTCTTTAAGCACGCTATTTATTTATTTATTAGCAAGGGTTTATGGCAATTCCGTATAAAAATATATCATAAGATTTTATGTTGTCATTATCAGTGATCTGCTCATTTCCCATTAATTGCCTTTATTTTAATAAATAAAAAAATAAAAATTCATACAGATACAGGGGCAACTCAGAATATCCGGAAGCGGGCACTGTTACCTGATATGTTTTATAGATTTATCTACACCAATTACAATAATCAAAATTGCTAGAGATGACGTTTTTATTGATTACATGCTGCAGAAGCTACTTCAATTTTATAAAACATGTGTACTGCCAGAAATTGTCCTGCAAAGAATGCCTTCTAATCTCCAGTGCAGAGACCCACCATCTTTTAAAGGGCCCACCGAGCGCAAATCGAAAACAATAAGAAATAAATGAGCTTTTAAAAATTAGATTTGACTTTTCTTTCATGATAATACTTTTAAAAATAAACTTTTTTTATTTGACTTTATGTGTTTTATAAACGAGTCGCTCATTTTAGTTTTTGTACGCCTTGGTACGATAATAACTAGAGAATGCCCGTGGGAACCCATCAGTTTCGAACAAGTAGAGTAGGTACGAATATATCATAATGAAACATAACGGTCACCCTTCACCTCTAAAGATAGTTGCTTAACTTTAATGATTGCTTATAATAATGACTGCAATGAATTTTGAGTGCTTTGTTAAAACGAAAACGGTCAGCCATCGCGAATGCTTAACTCCATTGACCGCCTTCAGATAGTAACTTCTTTGCATTTTGAGTACTCTGCGATCTTCTAGAGTAACCCTTGACCACAATGATTGAAAAACGCAACGCACAGCATCAAAAAACTAAGCGCACAAATTCGCGTATAAGTGACCAATATGCTAGAAAAGTTACGAACTCTAAATTTTTGTTTGTTAATCTGACAGATAAAACACCGCCTACTAGTAAATTGATAAATATTACGCGGGGAATTTATGAACTAAACTCGCAAGTCGAATGTCTATGTGTGCGTTATCACATTATTTAGCACGTTTTCGCAATACACGGGAAAATTAAATATTAAAATAAATTGAATCCTTACTATAACAGTCAAAGATAGATACAGGCTTTCGGCAATTTCAAAACATTATGCAAAACTTGCCTTATTTACGAAATAATCGACAAAATCATGACAAAATGTACCAATTCTAAAAAAGCGCCATCCAGTGGGACTTTTTCAATTTTGGTTTCACAGCAACCGCCTTAAGTACATAATATGATTTCGTGTGTTTATTTATTATATTAGATCTTTAAATATGAAATTGTCGTATATTCTTTCTCTATATGTTATTATTTTAAACAAAAACAGATTTTTTTCACACAAAAGTTTAGAATTTTTTCAGGAACGTGAATTAAGATAACATTAAACTATTGAAAAGCACATTAGTCTATAAAAAGCAGCAAGTGCAAAAAGGGTAGAAACAAAATAAGTATTAAAATAAGCCATGCTGGACTGGGAGTAAAAGAAAATCATGTGCCAGCTGCCTACTCTTCCCAAGCATACTGTAAAAGTCAGTAAGTGGGATGCGAGGGTATTGTTGGCGAAAGGCTGACAACCTGTCACCACTTACATCATATTTCATCTTATAACCCTCTGAATTATTGTCAAACGTGGCATCAAGTGGTTTTAAAACCACTGATGCTCTGCCTACCCTGATACGGATTATAAGCGTGAGCCTATGTATGTGTATGTCTTCAGATCCAATGTAGTACAGTATGGCCAACTTTTCAAATAAAAAACATTTCTAGAAATCAACGAAAATATGAACTAAGTAAATGGTGCTCGAAGAAAAAACGGCAATTTCATGTAAAGTCCCGTCAATTTAGTGTACTCTGTTTTATAAAAAAATTAACATGCAAACGAAGTTGCGAGCATCAGCTAGTCATCTATCTTTAACTCACCCTCCTTATTATCTTCTATGGTAAAATCTGTGTTACACTCTATAGCAGTAAAATAACCGTATCAAATTTTCTATCTAATCCGGTTAACAAACAAGCATTTTTTTCTCTATCGTTTAATTTCTCTTGTGCACATTCTAGTTCGCGCAATAACTCATGAAACCGTTGAAAATAGTCTTCTAGACATTCGTTTACTTCGCAAATGTATTATTGAGATGATACTCTTCCGTTGAAATATTCTCTTCAATGTTGTAATAATTTCTTTCGCAGTTTTATATTCTTTAATAAAATTAAGATATTTGTCCGGTATGCATTATACTTCTTGCTTTTGCGTTGTCTTTTGACCAATCGCTCTTTTTACCTTCTTCCGTACATTCATCTTTTATTATATATAACAACTGTTTTTCATCTAATATTACTTCAACTCTAAATTACCAGTTGTTGAAATTCTCGGCTTCAACTGAGGAAAATTTGCCGTAGCCATTTTTTTATATATTTTTATAACATATTCTTACTCCTTACCTCACGTTGGCCACCGTTTATTTCCTTCTATACATAATCGCCCATAACCTGTTAAGGTATCAAAGGAACAGCGACATAATGTACTTATTTATTAATATTTTATTTTACGTAATGTCACGCATCGTCAACCATTTTCACATAAGGTACAAAATCAATCAAATCCTTACATTTAGTAAAATAAAGAAGACTGCAAAGAGATTTCTAACATGAATAATGACTCTGAGAGCAGTCGCACAATATTTCTAGTAATTTATGCTTTGCTGCCTAGCAAAACTCACGAAGTATATGAAAACCATTTTTTTATTTTAGAAAATGATTTAGGAATAAATATTACAGATCACAAAAGCGACTTTGATTTGCCAGCCATCAATGCTGTTGCCAAAGCATATCCTTCTGCTGAAAACCGGAATTTAATATACTAGACGATCAAGTGGGCAAAAAATCATGTGTCTGGTAATTTACCTTTACTTCCAAATTAATGTTTACCCGAAGCGTGGCTGTCGATCCTCCAAACATCAAGTCGTGTTAACAAAGGAAAAGTTTCAAAAATATTTTAACAATTTCTGGATGGGAAAAATAACGCCAGATATATTTGGGTGCCCACAAGAAAAATACAAGACGAATAACCATCTGGAGGGCTAGCACCACAGACTGAACAGATAACTAGCAAAAGCACCTAATATTTATCATTTTATTGCTATATTAAAAAAATAAGTTAATCACCACCTTATTACTATCAAACAAGCAAAGGCAAAAAAATTGACTTAAAATACGATGCTTTACAAAAAGAATTAAACGAAGGTGATCTTTCTGAGTATGGCATTTACCCCTCATGTTATTGAGGGAGGCCCGTGCCCCAGCAGTGGGGACGTTATGGGCTGATGATGATCTTTCTATATTTATTAATTCTACAATTTTTGAATAAAACCACTTACCTTAGCTATGAAAGAAATATAAAAATACTCGTACTTATGGAAACTATTGAAAGTGACGAAGAATCCATTGAAAGTGACGATGACTCCTCAAAAAGTGACGATGACTCCACAGAAAGTGATGATGACTCCACAGAAAGTGATGAGAAATCTACTGAAAGTGAATCTGGGAAGTTAAGTAGTGATACAGCCTCCGAAAGTGACAATGAAGACTATAATATAAGATATTATTCTAATTTGTTTTTAATTTGTAAGTAAATATACGAATAAAACAAGTAATTCGTTTTTTTTTATCTTTGTACAATTAAGGAATGAAAGGGTTCCTCATCTTAAAGTATATTTTCACTTACACCAGTTTGAAAAGGTAGTATGTGACGCGTTAAACAAATCAATTTGAAAATTGATTATTCTTTCCGCGAGTGTTTGTACACTCTGCCACTTTCGGAGTTACTGTATTTTGTCTTGTCTCTTGTCTAAGATTTTAACCCTTTCAATGGATTATTTTCTATAAACCTGTACTCAAGTAAATCAATTCTTCGAAAATGTCTTTCGATTTTGAGGAAATTTACAAATTATGAGCGTTTTTGGTCAACAATTTCATTTTTCAAACTTTTATAAGTTCACGCTTTTTTAGCCAAAATAAGAAAATATTAACCGTAGATTGAATATTTGGTAAACATTATTTGAAAATCTATTTATGTAGGTGAGTATTGGGCTGAGAGGAATCCAACAATTTTAAGTTAATAGCTTCATTTGTTTAGAAGTTAGAGAGGTGTAAAGCACTACAAATTCGACATTAATTCATGATCATCAAAAAAATATTCAATCAGACAAATAAAAATAAACCACACATTAAAAAATTCGGGATTCTCTCAATGATTCGTATACTTGTAGGTAGGGGGTGGTTTAAGTGGGCGCGTGGGAAGGGCAGCGGCGTATTCCTGATGGCTTTTCTGTCAGTTAGCCCCTGCCGGTCGACCGAGACGGCGGCGCATCCATTCCGACGCAAGCACAACGGCATACGCTCCCAATAACCGCTACAGTTTTCTCGCGGAAAAGTTTGTGATAAATGTGGTACTTTCCATATGTACCTGATTAACCACTGAAAACCTTTAATTTGCGGTTTCGTTAATCAAGTCTTACAATAAAGTATGAAGTAAAGTAAGTAAACGTGTTTTTTTTTTATGATTATGTTTTTTGGTGTGCAATAAAGAGTAGTATTGTAATAATACACGAAAGATACAGGTGAATTAATTATAAGCCTACAATTTTCTACGTTGTACTGTGATTTTTTGTAGACCGAAATATTAATACCGAATGAAATATTCATGGTTGAGTATAAAAAACCGAACTTTCGTGATTTAAAAGGTATTCAATTCAGTTTATTTTATAATTTGGTAGATACTTACTTAAATATTTTTACTAAAAGCTATTAAGCCTGGCGTAACAACATGAGTTTTCTACAATAAGTCTATGTAATGCCATGAAAACCATATATAGAAATTGAAGATGCTTCATATCTAAATAGTCTTCATAACGCGACGCGTACAAAACACTGGCATCTAATATACTATCAAAGTCATACTTAGATATTCTCTTATTTAATAAAGAATTTACGACCCATGTCACAAAAATCTTGTTTCGTTTTTTTCCATCAAAATGATATTTTGTATCCATTTCCACATCAAAGCACATTTTTGTTGTATTCTTTTAAAGATAATTTAATATCCATTTCATTCTATTTACCTTAAAGGCTTCAATAAATGTCTTTAAAAGATTGAATTTAGCGCACTCTTTTATTTTTGGAATGTGGGAGAAAGTTGATCGATCTTACTATCATATTTTTCATCTATCAACGCTGCTTTTGGCCGAATCAGTTCACCACCATTTCTTTCGAAGTTTTTTCGAATCACTTGGCTCTACATTTACTTTTGCCCACCTGTTGAGAATTCGCAAACAGGACCTACATATTAAAGACATGTGCAAGGTCTGATTTCGTACGTTATTGTTATTGAAGATGTAAAATCCCTTCATTTTAAAAACGAAAGAAGATTATCACTTCTACTGTTGGATTGTAAAGTAGGTAAATAACGAAAACATATTACTATATGTATATTACTATATGTAATATATGTAACTTGAAAGAATATTACTATATGTAGTCGACCATACTACCATATTACGGGCATTCTCTCTTATCTTTTGACATGCGGTACAATAGGAAAACCTGATTAAAATCGGTAGGTCTAAACGGTAGGTCTTGAACTCTTATTTTGAAAATCTTTTCATTTGTTGTCGTGCTTTTAATTAATGCGTGTTTCTGCAATAATAGGATATACATAGGACATGTACATACTTACGATTTAAAAGTTATCAAGCACTTACAGTGCTTCTATTTACTTAGTTGCAAACTTCTTGTTTTCAAAATGATAAAAACTAACAATTACGTAAGTAGGTAATTGCACATTTAAATTGTTGTCTAGAATAAATCTAATAAGTAATAGATATAACAAATAATTTTCCACGAAAACGTATGAGTCACCGACTTCAATCCCAACAACAGTTCGCAAATGTCACTCATTTATTTAGATTATATTCTGGTTTGTAGTTTTTTTTAGTTTTTTTTTTTAAAAGCGCTGAATCACTTTCGATAAAATTTATATGGGACTACCTCTGGAGTATACTCTTTCGAACAAAAAAGAATTTTTAAAATCGGTTCCTATTTAGCAGAGAAATCGGTGAACATACACATAAAAAAATACATACAGACGAACACAGTACCTCCTCCTTTTTTGAAGTCGATAAAAAAAACAATAAATATACTTAGAATACTCAAAAAACAGAACTATCTCGTACTTAAAATGGCACTATCTCGTATGCTAAGAAAGAGCTATGGTAGTGTGTGAAAGACAACAAATTTTGGTTGACGATTTTTAATAATTCATTGTTTTTGTTTTTTACGTACCGCTCTAAAAGATAATAACTCTTTGAATAGCTCACGGGCAGCGCCGTTAAATAGGAACTTTATTTTAGCTTCGGTAAAAGTCAGACGTTAAAAGTGTTAGAAAGTGCAACAATAACTTAAAAAATGTTTTCGGTAAATGAACTGAGAACAAAAGTTGTTGTTTATAATGTAAGCGTTCTAGTCCTACGAGATTATTGGAGTATTACAAATAACACTGTAAAACTCTCACATAAAAATATTTGTGTAAAAAGCAAATGTTTTTCCTCGGGTCATGGGTATTCGTGTCTTTCTTTGTATCTGTTCCAAGGGACCCGCAGCACAAGGGAAAATCTTGGTGAGGGCTTTTGAGTGTTTTAAAAAATCATTTAATTTTATGTTATATTTAACATTCAATACAACATTTTTTTTTACATTTTAAATTTAATTTTGAAGTTGTGTGCAAAACTAAACAATCAAACCGAAATCTAATAGAATACCTTTGTTTTTTTTTGTTACTTTAAACAAAACCAGTACACTGATTTTTTTTTATAACTGCACTATTACATTACATTTCACATATATGCATAAATACAGATTCAGCTAGATCTGTTTTAGTGTAAATAATTAATGTTCTGTTAGAAATGTATCTCACAGGCTCGGAAAGCTAAAAACCTGTTGCAAATAAAACTTTCATTACGGGAGCAGTAGGTACGTAAAATGTATACAGAGCCCATATTTTATTTAACTCATTTCGCGATAATTCTTGGCTCTGGGATGAATCACTCGTCCGAATCATCTAGTTGAGTGGAAATTTAAATTTAAATTTTTTTTAAACGTGTCGGTATGTATAGATGTTCGTTCAGCAGCATGTTTGTTCAATCACGTAGAGACAAAGAAGTTACTGTTTCTTAAGATACCTAGGTTTAGGAAACGTGCTTGGGAAATATACACTTTAATTTTAGTGTCTAATGAAAGTGTGGTAAGGCATAGAAATAAGAAAACTGTTAGAAAGGGTATGTGGGCGTAAAAAGCGAGCGGGCTTCTGAAAATTATCCCTTGTGTATGTTTAATCTTTAACGAAGCTCACTAAAATTGAGAACAACGTTAAAGTTTGGATTTATTCGTAATTTTTCATCTTGAAAACTTTCTTTTCCTTAAATTTCTATCAGTTTCAAAACGACAAATGATAAATTAGTTTCATTTTTTCTTTAACGTGATCACGACTTTTGTCACTTTCTAACCGATTTCAAAAAAGGAGGAAGTTCTATGTTTGACTGTATGTATCTTTCTTTTAATATATGTTTACCGATTTCTTCGCCATTTATGGACCGATTTACATTTTTTTTTGTTCGAAAGAGTATACTCCAGAGGTGGTCCATTGTAACCAGGTTAGGATCTGATGATGGAATCCCAGAGAAAACGAGGGAAACCCTCGATTTTAATAGGCACTCCATTGTTTCGTGCGTACTTGTGCTATTATTTACACTAAAAACATACAAAATAAATTAACTTTTTATAAAAAAATGACTTCAAAAAGCGGAAAATAATGATGTAGCACTTGGTGTGCTACATACCTACTGATCTGTCGGTGCCTAGCCGAATAAGTTTGATAGGCTATACGTATATCCGCCTTCGTACCGACTTTAAACAAATCAGTAGGCATGTAGCACACCAAATGCTACATTATAATTTTTCGCTTTTTGAAGTCGTTTTTTTTATAAAAAGTTAATTTATGAAATGCATATTGAATTATACGAGTGAAAGAATAAGAAAGTAAACAACATTATCTAAAAATAAAGGCGAAACATAAAATTCTGCAGAATAGAAAACTCTCCGATACACGTGTTCTAGATACGAGCTCTGATAACAAGTTGGATCTTTATCTGTCTGTTTTAGATGGCGACACACAGCAGTCAGTGAAAAATCAGCGATATTAAGAATTCATAGTAATCATCACCGAAATAAACTAAAATGTAATTTCTAGAAAAACTTATGTGAAATGCAAAATTCAAGTCGTATAATTAATGTGGCGGACAATCCAAAGTTTCAATTAATAAAAAAGTTGATTAAAGACTGTTACTTGAGTAATGTTAACCACAGCTTTATTCTTAATGATGGAGGAACATACACAAATTACGGTAAGTTTTTAATTGGTGAAATAAAATTGGTTCAATATAGTTGCAGGAAATATGTAAAAACGTTTCACTTTGCGATTGATATTTATTTAATTGGTTTGTATAATTCCCTGAGATTGGTTTTGTATCTACTTATAACCAAGTTAACAATATCAGGGTTCACTTCGACAAACAACTAGCTAGAGAACACCTAAGACTTCGAATAGTTTTAAAAAATCCAGTAATTTCCGTAAAATTTCAGTATTCAGGGCTTGGGCTGTGCGTTAATGAGTCCGTAAATATAAGACATTAAAGACATATTAGGATAAATAAGAACCGAAGTTGATACAACGCATGTTGTTTGAACAGATGGTCCGTTTTGTCCGCGAACATTCGACGGGTTCGCGTGTTGGGACGAGACGCCCGCGGGGTCTATCGCCATCCAACCCTGCCCCGGCTTCGTCATTGGCTTCGACCCACGCCGTCTCGCTTACAAGAGGTAAATAACTTTTTCTATAACCACGCATTTCAAAGTTTTGAAAAAAACATATTTAATAATGTGTTGTTTAAAAAATAATATATTTAATCCTAAAAGTAAGGACCACTTGAATTCACGACTCAGTTTACATTAAGCATGCAATTTATTTGTCGAAAATTAATATGAAACATCTCTGTGTCTGCAGACAGAAGGGCTTAAAAATTTATTGTTATTGTTGAAGGTGAATGGAATAAATTGAAACGATGTGTTGCCACCAGAGGATTTCATTGCTACCTTGTGTGAGCGACGTAATTTTAAAATTAGGAACAATAAAATTGATTAAATTAATAGTTCAGGGGAAGTATCCTTTATACTGCATTCCCCGCAGAAATTTTGAAGTCTTTTACAGCTCCCCACGCATGAAATAAAAATTTCGTCTTAAGGTGATTGCAAATTATATCAAGGCAGAAATCCTTTCTGGTTTTGGTTTGGAGCGGGCGCACAGGTATTTATTCCTAGAATTCTCCATTTTTTATTTATCCAGTTGATGATTTGTTATTTATCCAAAAATCATTTTGACATTTTAACTATTTGGCTAGTGTAAAATTTCCTTTTCTTTTTAAAAATTTGTTATTCTTTTAAAATTTGGTCGATGAAGTTTTTATTTTCTGTTATGCAACCCGGTTAATAAATTGTATTTACCCAACTTATTAGTCGTAACTGCTTGGTCTGCTTTAGGTATCTAATTAAATCGTTTCCGTCTTCAAGATTTTCATCTTGTCTTCACAGCGACATGCTGTCAGACAAACCTAAGCTCTCCCGAAGCCCTCGAGAGGTATTTCCAAATTACAATTTGCTCGTCCTAATTCTTGACACTAGATTCTCAGCAAGGGGAGTTTTTTAATCTCGTTTTAATTGTTTAAGATCTTAAGTACTTAATACTCGTACTCAGGATGGCTTGTTGATTTGATAGGTTTGATACAAAATGTTCAAATTTATTCACTCACATTCCCTAACAAGTAAAATTGCGTAGGACAAATTTCTTGCGTCGCCATATTTTTAGAAGCGCCTAACAAAGTGCGTAGTGAGTTTAACCTTTGTAGATACAAACAGCAAAATTATATTACTGTCTCTAGGTACTTAGCCCTGAAAATCACAAAGCAAAATGACTAACTGCAACAGCTAATGGATTAATTTTCTTTAGCTGTTTCTGATACTTGGGTTCAGCGAGGCTTCCTTACGGAGCCCTCGAGATAGATAAACATGATCTCTACATGCTGCCTTTGATGTACACGTCAAACTCCGTTTGTCTCTCATTTGAAACTCAGATGTCCCGGTGAACAAATCTTAGCTCGTCTAAAACGACACGATGAAAATTAAATGATGGCATTTTTTATGAATAAGGAAAGATATTCTGAAATCGACGACAAGAAACAAGAATTTTAGGATGGCCTTGGGCGGGATAAATACGAAAATAAATCGTAAATGTAGATACTGTTGTTTTAATTAATGTTTTATATAACCACTAGCTTTCCGCCCGCGGCTCTGCCCGCGTGGACTACAGGTTATATCGTGCCCAACTGTGGGATAAAATGTAGCCTATGTCCTTTTCCAGGCTCTTATCTATCTCTGTACCAAATTTCATCAAAATCGGTTCAGTAGTTTAGGCGTGAAAGACGGACAGGCAGACTGACAGACAGAGTTACTTTCGCATTTATAATATTAGTTAGGAATATTAGTAAGGATATAACCATTCTGAAACTTTTGTTGAGTATGTTAGAGCTTATTCAAAAACTTATAAACGTGTAAGTAAAGTGGCGAAGGCCATGTTTGTCAGTAACCAAATCAAAAACAGTAATAATATCATTAAGACTTCATGGAAAATTATTAATGATGTGCTGCAGATGTATGTAACATATCTACGGTTCTTTAGCTTTCCAAAAAGGTATAACATGCTAGGGTATTATTATGATTCCTAGACAAAAACTTTGATGAAAGACTACCAGGTAGCTGAAAAAATGTACAGTACTGAAGCGTTAAAACAACTTCGGACAGAAAACTAAGTAAAACAATCCAAATGGGTAACAAATAATTTTAACTAATCTTTTTACATAAAACCTACCATACAATAAAATTACAATTACGCCGAGTAGTACTATGTTCTTTTTAATACTTTTACTAGGTTGACTGGAAGAAATCTCCTCGTGGGATAAGTACGCCTTTGTAAACTTCCTATTACTGTAAACTGGTTATCCTCTGTATTATCATTGTACAATAAAGAATAAATACATATATACACGTTCTACATATTCGCCTCTGTTTCGCAGACATACTCGTATTCTGTCTTAACTTAAGCAACTTTTCACTACACCAGTAGTTAAGTTTCTTCTTATTTCGTTTGCGACATAACTCTTATCCCTAAGACGCCAACCTACCTCGCCGATGAAACCCCTCTTTCCTCAAAAAATAAATAATGTAATCGATGTTTTAGTAATAAATAACATGTTAGAAATATAACCTACTTCAAGATTCATATAGTGCGTCTTCACAGTCGGTTTGAGTAGGTTATTCCTCGGATAACCAGAGAATATAACCCAGTTAATAGGTTTGTTCCCTTGCTAAAGGATCTTTTACGGGACTTTGCATGATAATATTTTTATTTACTTACTCCATGTGTAATAGAAAGATTTTATTATGTAGTAAAAGCCTCGACTGTTTTCTTACATAAAAGAAAAATACTAAGGCTACTTGAAATACACAAAATGTTTTACGTAAGTATGAATGCAAATCAGTTCCCAAATGCCACTATAACCAGGGCTCGTCTTAGCTAACGAGCTTGTGAGCAGGCATGGGACAAGCTTCAACGTCTGATCATACTTCGCTCAATATAATTAAATCCTACGCACAAGTTTTAAGATTTGCATTCAACGTTTCTAAAAAAAGAAAGTTCTTACGAAGAAATCATTAAGAACGACAATTTATATTTAAACACTAAGTATAAAAAATACCTTGACGTCACTTTTGATGTCTTTAGATTCCAACGATTACCTACTGAAAAAAGGAAAGAAAAGCCATGTCACGTAAATATAGTTATAGAATTATTTTATTGTATAATCAAGTCGAAGAATACTTGTAATTGTATAATTACTATTTTGAACATGTTTTAATGTATGAATTGTAGTCGCATTTCCATTCGTTAAAACAATATTGATTGTCAGACCACCCTGTTCCCTTCAAAATTAGATAATAATATAATAACATAGTTCATAGTTCAATATCTATGTAATACGACGAGTCCGTTGTGAGGTTGCCAATATTTAGTTTGTGATGTTGTATTTATATTTTCCACTTCAAAGTAACCTAACCTAACAGGCTTTGCGTTTTAGTTTTTGGATGTAACATTATTGTTTATAATTGTATCATATCATCAAGTTTTTTTTTTATAGTTGTACTGACAACGGTACCTGGTACATACATCCTGAAAGCAGCAAGCCGTGGACAAATTATACCACTTGTGTCGATGTTGAAGATTTAAATGTAAGTACTGAGTAGGTGAAACTCTTGTGAAAAAACACTGTCTAATTAATCATTCATACACCAATTATATTATATCAGTGGTAAGTACAGAGGGCCGCACATCAGGTTACCTCATGCGTGCTCTCTGTGTTATAACCAGTCATTGGAATAGGCTGAATATATTTACCTTAACTTCGAAGAACAGAGTCAAAAAGTGGGGACTCCTTGTGACAACATTTTTGTACGAGACATCTTCCGGGACATCACTTAAAAATGTTAGTATTACAGTAATATAAATTTAATTTAACCTTTGTTTTTGTTTTTTTGCAAAACGAACTTTGAACTATAAAAGAAAAACTCAAAAATATTTACAACTCTATCTGTATAAATATATCAAATCGTTTTGTCGGCCACTCGCTCTACTAGTGTTACGCGCCGACTGTGTGCCGCCAAACGCACCGCGCCTAGCGCCTTTAATTCAATTTCGGAACTGAAGTTTTAATTATTTTTATTTTTTTACGAGCCTGTCAGATCCCACTGCTGGGCAAAGGCTAACTACTAGATGTAAAATTGCAAAATATGTGACGTCACACTAGGGTGGGGGGAAGTCTCACAAATGTGACCAACTGTGACAAGGACAGGGGGGGTCAAAAAATTATGAAATTCGTGTGACTTAATTTATGGATGGCCCCTAACACAACTCGGCTGTTTGGACATAGATTCCTTTTACTTTCCCGAAAGTTATAAATTAAAAAAAATAAGAACGTCAACCGACAATTTATTTAATGTGCAAATTTCACAAAAAGCCGTTAAAGTGCGATCAAGCGTGACATTGAACTTTAAGAAATTATAAAAAAGAACTAAACAAATTATATGACTGATGATTGTTAATCCTTTAACCTAAAAATTATTACATAGAAATATTTAAAAATCTGTAACTTTCTGTGACAGAGATATACCTACTGACATTCGATGCCTCAAAATTTCGGTCGTAGATAGTACAGAGTAGAGCCAACCACTTTAACATAAAATATAGAGACGGAGACGGTAAAACATTAAGGGGAAATTGTGAAGTGAAAAGGTTCTGACTTAGAATAGTGGTGTAGTTGGTGCCACAACGCTGATATTCTGTCAGTGTGGTCTATACAAACGCGTAATTCTTACAACAATACGGTATTTTAAGTTGACTTACTTATACTGATAAGTTAACTCCAAGTGCTGGTGATAATTATAATGAATATCTTGTTTATAAAGTTTTGAAATGTAGATTTATTTCCACTATTGTATGTACAGAGGTGGCGGTTAGTCATTCCAGCACTTACAAGAGAAAATTCGGTAGCCGCTGGGGAAAGTGGGCCAACGAGGTTGCAATTTGTGACAAATTGGTTACCAGTTATTTTTATGGGCAGGACGACGACGAGTTATGTAAGTCTAGGTTACGCGCCCCCACTAGTTCTAAATTATTTCCCTTAATGGAAATACATACGCCATATTTATTTATTGTGAAATTAAGTGCTAACAATGAGAAACTTACTAATCGTAAACATATTACAATCCCTTCGACATTTTTTTCTTCTCATGTAACTGGTTACGTAGCATTGGTTCCGTAGGCGGCCGAAGGGATTACAATGGGTTATCTAATCATGGTTTTTGTGAAAATTTTATATAGAGAGATTTATCAAAAGACCAATATATTGTGACCATAAATGAATTTTATCCAGGTCGGCGTTAATTTTCGAAACAGACTCATCAATTCTGGACAAATTGACAGATACGTACGGATATCTGAGTGTCATCGGCATATAAATTGTAGGTACCTATAGTAGGTAAAGATCACTTATTTGTTTGTTGGCCTTCGCAAAATTGAATAAATAGAATAAGTACTGGGTATTTGCGGATATAAAACCAATCACAATAAACGCCAAACACTCAAAGGCCCATACTAAGGTATTCCCTAGTGTCGTGGGCCTCTTGTAACATATACAAAGACAGACTCGAACATCTATGACTCGAGAACAAACTTTTTACACAAACATTGTCCCTGACTGGGAATCAGAGCCAGGACCCGTCGTTCAAGAGGCAGCGCCTCTTACCACTCGACCAAACCGACCATCAAAGTTCACGTTGATAACCTATAACCACCGTCAGGGTTTTTTTGTCACGTTGAACCATATACAGTCAAGTCATGGCACAAACAGAAGTTGCACCACTAGTAGGACAATGAGGTGAATATTTTATAAAATAAGCGACGGTAAAGGTAGTTTTGTACAACATTACAGTATTAATTAGTATCGACGATAAAAATTTATAATTATAGACATGAGAATTAAAACGAAATACATACGTAGTTCAGAATTAAAATTCTATACAATTTTAAAGTAATTCATGTGCACATAACAAGAAATTAGAATCACTGTAAGTCAGTACGTTTGAACAGCGAGTATGCGTGTTAGATCAGGCTGCCCATTTTCCAAATTAATCCATAAACCGCATTTATATTATGCAGGTTATATTTTAGCATTAGCGTCAGTCCCACGCGGCGCGTCGTGTTTGTATTCTGCCACGGCGGCTATCTATCACCAACACGCCGATCGCCGATGACATCAACCGACAAGGGATCAACCGTGCAACCGTTTTTGTTAAACTTACGTTCAGAATAAAAAAAAATCCCTTAAAACCAAGGTAAAAAGACAACGCTATCTCTTGAAGATTTTAGTCAATGAAAAAAGCCGGTTGTGTAATTGCATCCACACACAAAAGCTGTCACTAAAACGACTTCCAAACCTGATACTAGAATACAATCCGAACGAATATTTGCATTATAATTGCTATCTAGATTGGTACCTGCTAGTTTCATGAAGTTTATTAGCTGGTGTTGAAAAGCTATTTTGTTTCAGTTCCGGAACATTGTCAACAATATCTACGTCGGAGGGTACTCAATCTCAGTCGCAGCATTGATGATTTCCTTGATCGTTTTTATGTACTTTAGGTAAGTAAACAAATATTGAACTACATAGTAGGTACATTTGGACCTTTACCATCAAATTTAATTATTCGGATTTTTGTATAAATTTTTCATTAATTATCACTTGCTCAGCGGTGAACAAAAACATCGAAATAAGACCTGCACATCTAAGAAAATTCGTTTTCAAAAAGCGCTCGGTCCTCCAACCCGCATTGGGCCAGCGTGGTGAACTATAGTCTAATTTCACTTCGTGTTTTGAAGGAAGGCCGTGCCCCTTGGCGGGGACTTACCTATATGGGCTGATAAAAAAATCCAATGAGAAAATAGCATCCCTGAAACAATATTTGTGACTAGTCCTAACCAATAGTAGATTGTATCCCATTAGTGAAAAAATCGTGAAGAATTCCATGCTATACACATACAAATATTCGGCAACACTCGCTCACGCCTTCATTATTTTAAAATACTCTTAAACATGTTCTGTTTTCAAAAGACGAAATCGAATAACTTTTCGTACAAAAAGTATGGCGCCGCTATATCTATATCTATACTATTTATAAAGAGGAAAGATTTGATTAATTGAATAGGCTCCGAAACTACTGGACCTATTTGAAAAATTCTTTCACCATTAGAAAGCTACATTATCCCCGATGGACATATGATTTATAAAGAGGAAAGATTTGATTGTTTGTTTGTTTGTTTGGATTGAATAGGCTTCGAAACTATGTACTGGACCGATTTAAAAATCCTTTCACCATTAGAAAGCTACATTATACCCGATGGACATAGGCTACATAATTTTCCCGAATTCCCACGGGAACGAAGTCCCAAGCAGAATGCTAGTTTTAAATAAAGGATTTAAGTTTTCTAACTCTCCTCCTCACAACAAGTTTTATCAAAGTATCGGATAAAGATATACAATTTTTATCAAGATTTGCCTTGAATTAACTTATAAAGTTTAACGAAATCTAATTGACCGTACCTTAAATTTTGAAACTTATAATATATAGCTAGAGGTATATTATTAGTTGGATTGCGTTATAACTTTTATGACCGAGTGTTTCTTATTTGATTCAATTATATTAAGGGACACTGGCTTCAGGAGCGACTTTTTCTGTAAATTATTAACGCTATGATATATTCGGGTCACATGTCCATTTCAACGCCGGGACTTCTCTTTGGCCAGAATTCAACCTTGAAACTAAAAAATCCACCTCAGGAATCAGTCTTATTTTTAAGGAACGTCTTTTTTTTTTTTTGAAGTCGAGATACCTATTGTGTTTTCTGTTGATCAAGATAAACGTTAAGTAAAGAAATATTTGTGCAGATCGCTCCAATGTACGCGTATACGTATCCACATGCATCTGTTTGCGGCATTCGTTCTCAACAACGTTCTCTGGATTCTGTGGTACCGTGCTGTAGTCAATCGCCCCGATATAGTCCAGGAAAATAAGGTAAAAAATCGAATATGTGTGAGTCCGAGGATTGCGTTAAGGCATGCATGTGCGAATATTCAGTTTCTGAGTCTTAGGAATACATTTTTTTTTTTAAATAAACGCTACACACTCAAAGGCCCACACTAAGGTTTTCCCTTGTGTCGTGGGTCCCTCGGAACACACATAAAGACAAACACAAACACACCCATGACCCGAGAACAAACATCTGCCTTTCACACAAATGTTTGCCCCGACTGGGGATCGAACCCAGGACCCGCCGATCAAGAGGCAGCGTCACTACCACTCGACCAAACCAGCCGTCAATACATATCGACATATTTTATTAACAATACATATCGATATAGGTTAGAGTAAATTTTTATAGAGTTAAATAAATTTAATAAAGACTAGAATGTTATTGAAAAATCTTTGGCGATGGCTTATTTCTATATTTACAAACGTAAACTCAGATTAGGCTTTATACGTGGCATACATCTCGATATCCCTAGAACTTAATGCAAAAATTGAGTGTGCAATGATAAATTTGGTAAAATAATTTATAAAATATCGTCATCAATATATGGCAGGAGTGGTGTCAAGTGCTGCACGTCATCACCCATTACTTCATGGTGTCAAGTTACTTCTGGATGTTCTGCGAAGGGCTGCATCTTCATATATCTCTGGTAGTTGTAAGTACACGTTTCCATTGATTTAATTGTTTTTCCAAAAGAATGCCACGATCTGCCGAAAACCTGACATGTTTTACACAACCACAACTGTGCAGTGAAATATCCTTTACATCAAGCCCTTAGGAGTTACTGTATAAGTACACAATTTCTGAGAACGTGTCTCCAAATCAAAAAGTAATATCTTAATGAGCCAACTTGAATATAAAGATTTACGCAACGCACGTTCTTAATGGACTTTAGGAAATGTACTACTCAAAAAGATAAAGGGCGCGGAAAACTTAATTTTGGAAACATTCTCGCGCTAACACATTAATATTTATCCTTGCCTCCATATTCAAATTACCAAGCAGATTTTTTTAATGTTTCTTATTACACTTACCCTGAGGGTAAAGTATTATGTCCACTGTAACATTGCTACCATTTTTAATTTTGTTACCAAAAATACTATTTTCAATTAAACGATTCGTGGATTTTACACGTAATTTACAATATAACGCGGTTTACCTCATGTTACTTAAATCCGGCATCGGACCGATCGAACGGTCAGCTCGAGGCCGGCTTCAAGTAACATGTGAAAAAGCTTATCATATTTTAAATTATAAGAAAAGTGATACGTATGATGCACTGTTGGTCGTTTCCTGGTTCCATTCTTTGCCACAGTCACCACAAACTAACGAAATTATATTTGCAGAATATCTAGCTCGCAGCAATGCTGAATGTTAGGTATACGAGTATTTATACCGCAAGGTAAATAAACAATCCTTCAACTTTATTATAATCATCGCCAGACACGACGCAAGTTGTAGCAGTTGTAGCGCCATGTGAGTCACTTCAGTACAAGTCGCCTCCGTTTAATATCGTTTGGTAAACACTGAAACTAAAATTCAAACTTTCCTCACTGAACAGTCACGTACACGCATTGAAAGGGGTCGACAAATGGAAACGATACGTTTAATTAAAATTTAGATTACGGTCACGAAATCTGATCTAGTAATTTAGGCCGAAATATTGGGCCCTCGTGCATAGATGAGGTCCTTTAAGGAGTAGTTCCCATCTGTTCTATAGAACTGACGTCATTGGAACAAATAGGAAAAATTGATTCCCAACTGTTCCATAGAACTATTAATACCTCTCTTTCCCAAATTGTTCTATAGAACTAGATAACAAGACTTTTTGATGATTTGATTTTCAACTGGCCACTTGAAATCATTTACCTATTACTTATCTTAATGACTTATTAACAAATTATAAAATAACCTCTTTGAAAATAACGAGCACAAAATGTCTTCGTTTGAGGATATTAAAATAATCTACTTAAAAAAACATTAAACGTATGTAATCGTCATTTGTATTTTCATTCCAAACCTTTAACAGGAGCTGGAAATTTAATTTTAACATCATATTGGCTTACATGTTTCTTTTTAAATGCTTCAACTATTTTTAAGATGTGACGATATACGGTAGTACTCATACAAGGCGGCACACTCTTTAAGTCTTCGGTAATCAGACATCCAAAATATTCATTTCTTTTGTCGTTATCTGGACAATCCTCTGTTATAATTTTAGGTGGTTCATTGTCAAATTGTCCAGGGCACTGTGCTTCCTGCTTTTGAGGTACACTTTCTAATTGTTCATAAGTTGGTGAACCAAATTTGTCATCAATTTCTTGCTTGCTTTTTTTATAAATCGATGGTAAGATACTCTGTGATTCCTCAAAATCCTGAGAGTCTTCGATAACATCACTTAAATACTGTCTTTTTAGCAGTTTCGATTTGCAATTAAAGTCCATTTTTGCGTTTTTAAATAAAAAGCTGTTTCAGCTTTCTACACAGAAATGACGTTTAAAAGAATGACAGAAATTGGTAAAAAACATTACATAGAACATTTTTGGAAAATTTAATTCCCAATTTATACTATTGAATGAATCAGGATGAAAACGCTTGTATGTAGTTCTATGGAAAAAAATAAGACAAAATTGTCCAATTTTGTCCCAGTGACGTCAGTTCTATAGAACAAATGGGAACTACTCCCTTTAAGTGAACTTGATTAGATTTTCAGTACTTATAATCCAGAGATTGAATTGCTTGTTAATTTTCTCGTCAATAATAGAAATAAACTTTATCAAATGCCACAATTCCTTTTGAACTTTGATGCAACACAATGTTTTCCATATTTACTATTCTTATGGATCAACATATCCCATATCCTATACCTATGAAATATAATGAGAAGGGTGGAACGATTTGCATATGACATAGTTATTTCACAACACTAATGCCTGGTAAGCTAGGTTATAAAGTTTATACAATTTCGCAGGTGTTTGTGAGGGAGGAGGTGGCGTTGCGTTGGTTCGTGGCGCTGGGCTGGGGGCTTTCGCTCTTCATTGTGATGATTTACACTATCATCCGCTACCGCATCCCTGGGGCTACCGACAGGTTACCATTTTAAAACTAAGAATCTAATTTATGCTATTTTTTTCATTTTCATCAATTTCTTGATGAAATTTTTAAGTATATCATATAAGGTTTTGTATATGATATACTTACCTATTTTTCACTGCCTGTAAGAAAAAAAGTGGCACATAATGGCCTCATCTACATACAGGTCGCAAACCCTTTTTTAATTTGTTTGTTTCTAAGTTATTTGAGTTGCGTCGATCCGCAGTTTAAATGGGACAATTAGTGTTCTTTTCAAATAAATTAAATAAAAAACACTTCGATCAAGTATAAAAAACAAGATACACATACACAATCCACAACAAAAAAGCGTCCTTACTAGATGACCGCCCACTTGACGTTTTGAGTTGTTTATTAGTTCAGTTAGCATTCGTCCGTTCCGAGAGTACGTATTGTAGTTCGGTCACTATTTTGTTTCATTTTGTATGGAACTGTGTATCTAGTTTTTTTATAGTTGATCGGTGAAAAAACATTATACTTACTTAAATATATTTGTTTCTTGTTTCATAAATCCTTTTTTTATTTACAATGTATATTACGCATATCACATAAAGAGGGATGACACAACAGGCACTTTCTATTTTTGAGTAGAAATTTCTACAGCAGATAATTGATAAGCTTTGTTATTACTTTGTTACTCAATTTTGTAACTCAACTGCTGAAACCATCTAAATAAACTCGTTCTGGATTCTAAAATAAGTCCTTTGACGTCAAGGGTGGAATGAACTGGAACGCTAAAAACAGGGCTCAGTATCACTTCATGTTTTATCATCTGTCGTATCATGTGTGGAGTGACAAGAACTACACACATCAAAAAAAGTTTGCGATCACTTGGAAAAGTGCTAATATTTTTTATTGTAGAAGAATAAAACTTAATCACTTTTTATCTTTTGATTCCTTATTTAAAAATATGAAATTCAAATATAGAATAATTTCGTAATTCAAATGTTTTTTCATTTAAAAAGACAATCAACCCTTGCTTGCTTTCATTCAGAAATCTGACATAGTCGACATTTATCTGACATTTATTCAAAAAAAATTAAGTTGGTAACGATGCCGAGAGGATTAACTGCAGTTTTACGAGCCAGAATTCTAAGTTTAAGTGGAGAAGGCTATTCCACGAGGGAAATATCACGCAGAGTTCATGTATCCCAATCCTGCGTGGTGACCACGTTGGAGAGGTATCAGGGCATGGAAGATTTAGCTGATCGACCTCGCAGTGGTCGCCCAACTGTTCTTACTGCAATTCAGAAGCGATATATCAGATTACTGGCTGCCCGTGACCCAACAATGAACGCTACTAAAATGAAAGCAGAGCTGCGAGCTGCCACCGGCCGCGAAGTTAGCACCCAAACGATTAGAAATTGCTTACACC
The DNA here is from genome assembly GCA_949987775.1 of Aproaerema taeniolella. Taxonomy (NCBI): domain Eukaryota; kingdom Metazoa; phylum Arthropoda; class Insecta; order Lepidoptera; family Gelechiidae; genus Aproaerema; species Aproaerema taeniolella. The sequence continues at coordinate 29,949,892 of OX465242.1, read as the reverse complement.
AAGCTGGATTACGAGCAAGGAGATCCTGGCGAGCACCTCTGAACTCACAGCAACGGAAGCGGCGCAGATTGCAATGGGCTAGGCTCCGTCAAAATGAAGAAATTGAGGACGAAAGCATCTGGCAGAACTGCTTCTTCGTTGACGAAACGCGGATCAGTACACATCCAGATAACCGACGTGTCCGTGTCTGGAGAAGACCTGGCGACTCTGAAAGGCAGAGAACTGCCACTGGAACCGTTCAGCAGGGCGGGAAATCAGTGTCCTTTTGGGCCGGGATAATGATTGGGGCTAGGACGCCCTTAATCCCGTATCAAGGCACCATGACCGGAGCCATGTACAAAACGATTGCAATCGATGGATACGTCAGACCATTCCGCATCAACCACGGGCGCCGATTCATAATGGTAGATGATAATGCGCCCGCACATCGAAACGGACGTGTTGATGCTGCTCTCCAGCAATACGACATCACCAGGTTAGACTGGCCTGCCGGCTCGCCTGACTTAAACCGGATCGAGCATGCGTGGGATGCTCTTAAGCGAGCTGTTTTTAACCGTCAGCCACCTCCGCGAACAGTGTCAGAAATCAGGGCAGCTGCTATTGAAGAGTGGGACAGGTTACCACAAGAAATGCTAGATAACTTAATTCTTAGCATGCCCAGAAGGGTTTCCGCATGTGTGCGAGCCAGGGGAGGAGTCATTTTATACTAACTATTAATTTTTTCGTAATAAATTTTGTTTGTTTTTTCATTAATTAAAATTTTTCATTACATTACATTTAAGCCAAAATTGCATTTCCTAGCTTTTGTTAATAAAAAGTAAATAATTAATAATGATTCTTTTATTTACTTAGTGCATTTTCATTATAAAATCATAAAACGTAAACAGTTTCTTTAAATAATTTATATTTTAAAGAATACACCTGATTTTGCTACTGATCGTAAACTTTTTTTGATGTGTGTACGATTTCCTTCCGGAAATAACGCAGTTTATTCAGTTCACTTTCCAGTAAGGTAATTAAAATTGAGGTACTTATAAACCTAGAATCATGTGGTGAAACTGTATAGCTAAAATAGGTATCCGTAACAGAAACTAGAATATGAAGAAGCTTTGTGCTGCGGTGACGCGACGTCGACTCTATTGTGTATTTATAGTGCCATCTTCATCTCATACCGCGTTTAAATGTTATCTAACAATACAACTTACCTTTATAAGTATTCAGTTCATTCAGTAAGATATCAGAGAGTTGATATATTTGACATACTCGGATTCATACGAAAAACTTAATTGCTGATTTTCTGTACACATGTTTAGGATTAATGTAAGTACAAATGTTTAGATTCACCTAAATATTTGTACAGTTTTCCATGCTCATATAAAAAAATATATCTATATTCCTAAAATAATTTTAGAGAACGAAACATAAAATATATATTTTCCTGTTGTAGTAACGACTTTTACAGTTTTACTTTGTGCTCTGGCCAACAAAAGGAAATAAAAGAACATTCGTTTCTAGAACATTCCTTTGATTTTTCACCTTGGATAATCTGTGGTACAACAACACTAAAATTCTTTTATTGTATATTGACTGTGCATAACTTTAAAACGGCTGAACCGATTTTGATCAAATTAAGCTAAAAACCATCTCGAATAAACAAACAACGCATCGCGATCGATCCATTCGTTTTGGAGCTCCGATGCCACAGACAAACACACAGAGACGTACAACACCCACACATGTCAAACGTACAACACCCTTTATTTTGTCAGAGGTTAACAAAGGACCATTTTTTCCTACATGAATCTCGGGAAAACGCAACACGTTGTTCGTAAAAGCGACTGCTACTTGAAAGATGGTTGCTGTCCGTCTCTTACCTACTGTTGCCATCTAAGAAGTGTCAAAATCCAAACGTCGCAGCAAACTGTGTTTAAATTATAAAGCATCTTGTTTTCTTTAATAAAATTAGAATGAAGGTGTGTAAAGACATTAAAATAATTATAACAATAAAGGTAAATGACGACTATAAATCTTAAACAAGCACTAGATTGGCGAATACAATTTCTTGTTATTTATCCTAATTTTCCATCTGCAGTGTAATTTCGCTAATGGTGACTAATTGTAGTAAAACTCTCGGCAGCGCGCGATATCATGAAGATTAATAAGTCAATTATTGACGCAAATTAGTTTTTTACTGGCTTTCTGTGAATTAAGAATCGGTTACTACACACTAAAAGCATTTTCAGCTCGTAGGCACAGTGCATTGCTCTCATCATCAACATAATCACCATTATTTATATGCATCAATAACATCTTGTAACAACTAAATGGTTTTCTTTTTTTCTAATTGAGGTAAGTACTGCTACTAAGTACCGAGCTTGTAATGTTTTTATTTGATTAATAATACACACAAATAATTTCCTGGGAGAAACAAATAAAAATACCTGTTTCTTTTTACAATTTCATTTTTATAGAATTTGTATTAGTATTTTAAAATCTTTGTTAATTTACTGGAATTATTTCAGTTACAAGTTCCACGTTTAAATTATAAATTTGAAGGGTTTAGTAAGTGCCAAACGACTAATTTCGTGTAGAAATAAATGTTTAAATAAGTCCCGGAGCGCTTTAATGTGTTCTTTGAGAGAAAGTTATTCATAACAAGAATTACATATGTATACGTCGCAATGATGAATAAATGAACATAACATTGTGTATCTTAAATACGTGTTGCATTGAGAGACTCCAAATTACTGCGATGTGGGTGTGTATGAATTCTGTAGTCAGTAGGACCGAAATGGAACTTCGAATAATGTAAATATTCTCAAAATTTCAAATTAGTGATTTAGGGGGTATAGTCGTGCAGAATTAGCCGATCACAGTGCTACAATCTGGGAAATTGTAACCAGCAATTAAAAATGATTTTTCTATAGATCTTTGCGTTGGTAAAAACATATTCATTTTGTTCAACTTTAGAGTTACAGCGCAGCTGTCAAAAGTAATGTCCAAAACTGTAAAAACAGGTTTTTAGCGATTTAGCGGTAAACTACGCGTCTGGCGGTAAAAAGTGTTATGTAACAAAAAACCGCAATAAAAAGACGAAAAAAATTAGTTTTTATGTGTTCCGATCGGTTAGATAGTTTTTGTGCACAAAAAAAAACCGTGTTTTTTGGCAATTTTTTTAGAAATTCAATAACTCTCGTTGTATATTATATAAAGAGCTGAAATTTGGACTGAAGATAGATATTACATTCTCTAACATCTGTACCAAATTTTAGCTCGATCGCATTTTAACTTTAAGCAAACCGCAGCAAAAACTGAAAAATGGTCCTCTCGTAAAATGGCCCTAAACAAGTTTGTAGACTACGTAAAGACTTTTGAAACCTCTCATTCTCTTTCCCTAATCAATCTCCACAATATGTCAAAAGTTTCATAAAGTTTAAGTGAACGCAAGTCCCTAAAACGTTGATCACAAAGAGGACCATTTTTCAGTTTTTGCTGCGGTTTTTTTTTTCGAAATTCAATAACTCTTGCTGTATATTATATAAAGAGCTTAAATTTGGACTAAAGGTAGATATTACAGCTTCTAATATCTGCACCAAAATTTAGCTCGATCACATTTAAACTTTTTGCAAACCGCAGCAAATACTGAAAAACTGTCCTCTTTGTGATCAACGTTTTAGGGACTTGCACTCACTTATACTTTATGAAACTTTGACATATTGCAGAGAGGGATTAGGGAAAGAGAATGAGAGGTTCCAAAAGTCTCTACGTAGTGTACAAACTTTTTAGGGCCATTTTACGAGAGGACCATTTCTCAATTTTTGCTGCGGTTTGCAAAAAGTTTAAATGCGATCAAGCTAAAATTTGGTACAATGTTAGAGAATGTAATAACTACCTTCAGTCCAAATTTCAGATCTTTATATAATATACAACGAGAGTTATTCAATTTCTAAAAAATGGCCAAAAAACGCGGTTTTTTGCGGATTGCGCAAAAACTACCAAACCGATCGGGACTCAACAAAACTCATTTTGTTCGTCTTTTATTACGGTTTTTTGTTACATAACACTTTTTACCGCCAGACGCGTAGTTTATCGGCAAATCGCAAAAAAACCTATTTTGACAGTTTTGGACATTTTTTTGCAACTCTTAAGTTGTACAAAATGAATATGTTTATACTAATGCAAAGATCTATAGAAAAAAAAAATAATTGCTGGTTACAATTTCCTTGACGCAAAATTTAACTCTGCCCGACTAGTAATTCGTCCCATGAAACAGAAAAACTTTCCCCAAGCAACTAATAGGAAATTCTCAAGCTATATGGAAAGACGATATTTTTTTTTATATTCCACTAGTTTTCCCTGGGGAAAGTTGTTTAGTTCGTGAACGTTTAACTTTCGCTGATAAAGACACCCAATATACCTAATAAAATGGTTGTATTGCATAATTGTACGGCAACGAAACTACACTGAGCGAGCTGTTATCCTTACTATCTGTAGTGTAATGCGACATTGCTGGCGCTGAGCTTTTGCGATTTTTTTTAATTATCAACGTTATCTATTTGTGAAGAAGCTTTCGCAATCTGCCAAGGCGAAACAAAAGCCTGCAAAGGTGACCAAACAAAATGCCCGCATTATATTCTATTATCCTTACAAATATCTATTCAAGATGCTGGATGGAGCACAGTGATACTTTTTGGATCATCGTCGTGCCGGTTGTCATCTCGTTACTTGCATCTTTTGGTAAGTTGTTAGTACTTAAGTTTTTTTTTCCTAGAACACACTCAGTATACAATGTAATCCGTAGCAGCGGCGTTAGTTCCAATTGGACGAGATATAATTAGTGAAAAAATACTCATGTTCGCAATTTGTAGACGAGACGATAAGGATGTTAAATTATGGAGGCACCTGAAACTAAAATTAGGACAGTTTGCCTCAATCACGGCTCTGCTCCCTTGAGAATCCGTTTGCCTGAAACCTTACTTTCTCTCGTTAAACGTAGCTAAGGTAGCTACGACGCAAATTTTTCGACTTTGACCGCCTTCTAAAGTACACACAAGAAACAACCCTTGTTATTTTTTGTGTATTTGGGACCGGATTCGTTTGTATGAGGCCACTGTACTAACTAAAGTCAACCAATACTGGTGAAAAATAGTTTTGGTTCTGTTAATGCTAACATTAGAAGCAGTAAGTATACCTACCTAAAGATCCGTTTTTCTACGAAACGAACACACATTAATATTTTTTTTGGATTTAGGCTAATAAGTAGAAAATTATAGTTTACGATATTAGTTGTTGACTTATATTAACATATTCTGCATATCTACACTGAAATGTAAGAATACTTATTTATCATACGAATGTTGGTCATTTCCGAATGTGAAATCCTCAATCCTAAAAAACTAGAAGGATGCATTTAGGCATTATACTAAGTCTAAGCCTTTTGATGACAGCTGAAATAATACAATTATATAAGTATAAGTGGTAAAGGCTCATGGATTTACATTTACTTACGTCATACTCTAAAAATGCCAAAAAACTCCAAAAATACGAAGATATCAAAACTCTAAAAATACTTCACTGCACATTTGTACGAAGCCCTTCGGAATACGCGTGTCAGGTTTGGAATAAATATGCAGCTTATATTTTTCGTAGAGAGAGTATTCAAAAGAAATTTCCCGAATATCTATGTTTTAAAATATGGGAACCTTATAGCTCTAACAGCTATTTAACACTTTGTAAGAAATTTCACATTCTTCCTCTTGAAAAACGGCGAGAAATTGCCGATATTATTTTCCAGTTAAAAATTGCCTCAATGGTACGGGAGGCACTGATGCTAAATTTGGATTTGCTCGAGCGTCGCGGAAACCTATTAGAATCAGTAGATTAGATTATAGAAAGTATAAATGGTTTAGGATGTTTCCACCTTTAGCGGTGGGGGAAGTGTCTACAGATTTTCAAAATTGTAAAGAAAAACAGTGACATGGAAATATAGAAGCGTGTCTTTCATGCTCCAACATATCTCTGATATGAAATATAGGTACGTTAATCTGACGATTTGCGTGGTGGGGCTGGCTATACGGGAGGGGTGAAATTGGAAAAAAAATTGACACGAGCGCGTCAGTATTTCATAGGGGGTGTTAAGTGAACCCTACTGATGCTCCTTCTTAATCTGACAATTTTAAGTGACGCAAGCTCGCAACGAATTTTTGCAAATGTAAAAAAATCGTCATTTTGAAATACCCGAGCGCGTCAGATTAGTATACTGAAGCTTCATTGTGATGTTCTAGTTACACTGACCAAAAATTTTACTATTATCTTGAGGGGTATCGTTAATCTGACGATTTAAAATAAAATAAAATATTTTATTTTTGAACTTTTTTTACTATTAAAATGGCTACTAAAATTAAAAGAAATTATACATATATAATATATATTTAAGGGTTTGGGCGGAACGTTGATAAGTCAGTGAATCTGGACCACCAGTTTTATATATTTAGATTTTGATTACCTATATTACGTTCGGCTTGCGAAAATCGTCAGATTATATTTTTTCTGTTACACTGGTATAATTACCTCTAAAATAAAAATAAAAACGACCGCGCTTGAGTAAATCCACACAGCGTTTTTTTTTTCTGCAACTTAATTACCTTTCCACCCGTTTAGGTTGCGCTGTAATCGTCAGATTAGCAAAATTGACACTTGTTAGTTAGTAATTAACTCCTTTATCTTAATCTGACGCGCTCGAGTATTTCAGATGATCGATTTTTTTACTAATCTGACGGGTTTCCCGACCACAAGTAAGATTGACTACCCGCCACTCCTTTCACTATTATCAATAGTTACACCAAGTTAATTGCCCTTCTGCAGGCTAGCACTAATTTCAGGCAGAATAGTTTTCTATGGCGTGCAGGAAAGATGATCAAGTGAGTTTGTCTTTGATTTTTTCAATTCTGGTGTAGACTCATACGGCGTAAGCTTACATTATCTTTTTTCAGTTAAGTAAGCATAACTTTAATGGTTGGATTTCATTATACAGTTTCTTTATACGTTTTGGCGCATGGCTTGGTATAAGACATGGTATAAGACATATAAGACATATTGTTTCGAAGTTTTGTTTAAATTTTTAAAGTTTCCGTTACTCGCAAATTGTTTGTTTTTTTGTTTAACTGTTTCTATAATTCTTGTTGGTAAAAACCTATGACACATGTAATTGACAACATTACAAATAAGTAAAAAAACCAAACTAAAAATAGATTTCTAGAGTAGGATTTTCTAAACACCATATATATTTTTTTTGGAATTTCACTAATTACGGATATTTTTGAAAAAAAATATTGAAACTGTGATCGTAGGATTTTTAAAAGGATAATCCTTTGCTATATCTGATTTCTTTTTAAATCTTGTTTCTGAAGGAAAAAAAAATTGCCATTTTACATTTTGACAATCTCACATAACTTAGAGGAAAGTACCCTTTCTCTGGCTGCCGCCAAACTCCAGCCGGCTCACCTCACTTCATTGTTAATTTTAAAAACTTTTGCGTAATTGTAAACACAAACAATGTAACGGAAACAAAACCTCGGTTCGTTTTTTGCAAAAATGATTAGAGGTCGCTTATCAAACCAAATGGTTTCACAGATGATTGGCGAAAATTATAACTCAGTCTATTGGCGAAAAACTTTAACTATTTTTGATAATTTTATGATAGGCTGCATAGTTGCATACATAAGTGTTTTCTGAATACTGTGGAAAAGATTAACAACATTCAGAAAACTTAACCAGTCGGAGATTAAGTATTTTCCCCTACTTATTTGTTGACGTTTTTATTTTTTTCGAGGACAACAATCTTTGTTCTATAGTTCCTTCAAATAAAATTGCTTCTTTTTAATTCAATTATAAATAAATGGATAGAATACAAAAAAATAGGTAACTTTTAATTTTACGCCTACTTTTAAAATAAAAAATAATAAAAAATAGTTTAAAATATGAAATGTTGTCAATTGTAAGCGGTACTGCACGTTTGCCGCAACTTTGTTAATATACATATTGTTACTTATCGGGCGAGGACCTATAATTGACTTTTTGTTACATATGCTTGTATTTAAGTTGTTTCATAGCTGTTTGTCTTCCTGAAATTGAACAAATAAATAAATAAATACTGATTTTTGAAAATCACACCGAAGGTACTTTAAACAGCGGTACGAATATATCCAATGTACATAAAAATTACAAACCTTCATCGGTCGTTACGCACTGTAAAACTGTAATACGAATAGTGTTCTTAATAACAAATAACATGAAAAGATACCACGCTTACATTTCTTTATGGCGATTAATACTTTCTTAACGAGCAGTAGTTTGAAAATTTACCTTCCTTTGAAGATAAAATTAAAGTGTCCATCATAAAAACTATCAGTTAGTTTTATAGGCCAGTTCCCATGACGCAATCGTCCAGCCACTTTGTAGGTTCTAGTAACAAGAAACATTTATCCCAATGAGACGCATTTGGTACAACGCCAAATCAAATCTTATTTGATTTATACATTTGGTAACAATGAATGCGGGACCTTCCATAAAGTGATTTTACGATGCGTATCTCAAGGAAAGAAAAAGGTAATTTTTTTATATGTGAAACTAGCAGCGAAACCCGGCGTTGCTCGGGTTAAAATACATCGCATGTTTAATGGTATAAAAAATATTTAAGACTCTATTTTTAACGTAGATGTTATAGATTTATCTAAGATATTGAGAGACTCATTCGGACATTAAAGATACGGTGTATGTAGAGTCTTCTACTTCTACCAGCCCATATACGTCCCCACCGAGGGGCACGGGCCTCCTTTCGAAACACGAAGGGGATTTAGGCCATAGTTCACCACGCTGGCCTAATGCTCGTATTTCGAAAATGAATTTTCTTGGACGGGTGGGTTTCATCACGATGTTTTCCTTAACAAGTCTGGCTCATTACCAACTAGGCTATCACCGCTACCGCTTTATAGAGTATATTAAATTAAATAATTAACTAATTGAAATAATTAAAATTGATCTTAACTCGACTGCAAACACGATCAAACTGACGAAAAGTCACTGAATTTCGATTTATATACCATTATACATCGAAACTTCTAATACCAGAACATTCAAGATTATTCCCAAAAATAACAGCTTATCCTAAATTTTTTAAGAATTTTTAAATAATTTTTAAATGTTCACGTTTTTTTTTTCAAATTTTAAAGAACATTCTAGAACTTTCAAGATTATTCCAAAGTAGTCCCTGGATATTTTTGCAAACTTTTTACATGGCATTACTAAATGAAATTGTCAACGTCAATTTCCCAAGTTGTCAGATGGTCGTCAGTACTATTATCTTATCTTGTTTTATCGATTTTTGGGTGTAAAAATAAATAAAACTATTAGAAGCGAAGTGCGGAAGATGTTGTTTTACATGATTTCAAAGTTTAAAGAAAAACAACGGAAGAAAGACACCGAATTCAAACAAAAACAAGAATGTTTACGTGTGGTGCTTGGTTTCTTAAGTTAGTATGACGCAATTTTATTGATACTTGGTTTTTTATTAACTAGTTTAAATCTATTTCTATCAACTTTCAATGATTTTTTCACAATGGGTTCAGTAAACACCACAATGATAGTACACCTTTTTTATATGGAGTTACTGAAGGTTCTTTGCACTCGGTGGATACCGCATGATTTAACGGAAGACCAGAAACGACCGACTGCTTGTAGAGTGGTGCCCAAAAATAATACATAAATTTAATGGTGGAGAGTCTTTGGCTGTCTATAATATTGTAAATATTGTCAGCGCGACAAAGTGGCCAGTATCATGGGAATCTTTGAGCGGGGTGAACTTCGGGGGGGCTTTTTTGACTAGGGTTTTAATTTTGTATATATTTTTATGTTTTTTTTTCGTGGCTGACGAAGCATGTTGCTGATTAATTCTGTCTTAGTTTTTAGTTATGACGAAGCCTGTTGCGGATACGCTTTTGTTTTTTTTTATTTTTTTTCCATTAAATATTATTTTTGTATTGTAACAGGTGACGAAACCTGGGTGTATTGTTTCGAACCGGAAAGAAAAAGCCAGTCAGCAGAATAGGTCTCCTTCTGACTTGATTGATGAGTTGCCAACAAAAGTTACGAAGAGTCGGAGCACTGTTAAAAAAATGGTTGCGTCTTTTTGGACATTATGTAACAGTGTCGCTTGAAAGTCAAAGAACAGTCACTGCAGATTGGTAAGTAAACAATTGCTTGCCCAGTGTTTTAGAAAAAGTTCGTGAAAAGCGTGCTCGCAGTCATGTCATCCTTCACCACGATAACGCGTCCGCACATTCCGCTAAGAGAACAAATGTGTATTTGAAGGCTTCAAATGTGGAACTGATGACGCATTCGCCGTGCAGTCCGGACCTCGCATCATGCAACTTTATCCCAAAGAATAAAAGATAAACTTAGAGGTTTACGATTCTCAAGCCCAGAATGCATTCCAAGAAGTCGTTGAAGAGGTCCCTACCGAAGATTGAACCCACTGCTTCACACAATAGTTCCATCGAATGAAAAATTGTGTAAATAGTGAGGGAATATACTTTGAAAAACAATAAAATAATCATAAACATCTTATTTAGTCTTATTTTACAGAATCCAGAAGTTTTCAGTATGACCTAAGTATTATTTTTGTTTTAACTATTCTTAATTAATACCTAACATGTAAGATAACAGACAACAGTCATCTTAATATTAGTAAATGATAAATGTTGAAAAATAGTTTTTATGTAATTTTTGGATACTGATCATAGTATATCGGCGATCCGCCCCAGCTTCGCACGGGCGCAATCTGAACTTCCCGTCATTTTCATAACAAACTTTGTCTTCACAAATAACGAACACAGCAAAAAGAATATTATTAATGCGAAGATTATTGAATTATTATTGCGTCGTAATTTTCAATATATTAATGTAGCTCGTAACTTTTTTTTAAATGAAATTAATTTAATTTTGATTTCAGACGTAAAAATAATACTAGTATCAACTTCGTTTATTCAGTGTATAGCCAGTGTGGCCAGCAGCAGATTCTTTGATTTTGCCGCCGTTTTTCAGGGACAGCTTTCATTAGCCAGACTCTAGCTTATCCTAAGTTTTTTTAGAATTTTTAAATTATTTTTCAATGTTCTGCAACATTCTAGAACGATTAAAATTATTTCCGATGATGACAGACCACCTTTACAATTATTTTTTAATAATAGTAGGTCTTTCTAGAATATTACGGAAAAATCTAGAAATCCTTGATAATTAATTGATTTCATAAATTTTTAAAACCTTCCAGAACATTTCAGATTGTTTATAACAATAGCAGATATTTTGAATCTTTCTAGATCATTCCAAAAAAATTTAGAACTTTCTAGAGCATTCCATACCGATTTTAGCAGTTGCAGACACTTTGAATCTTTCTAGATCATTCCAGAAATTTCTAGAAGTTTCTGGAACATCCCATATAGATTTTAACAGTTGCACACAATTTGGAACTTTCTAGATCATTCCAGACAATTCTAGAACTTTCTGAAACATACCAGTTGCAGACATTTTGAATCTTTCTAGATCATTCAAGAAATATTTAGAACTTTCTCAAACATTCTGGATCGATTTCAACAATTGCAGACGTTTTGGAACTTTCAAGATCATTCCAGATCATTCTAAATCGATTTGAACGGTTGCACACGTTTTGGAACTTTCTAGAACTTTCTGGAAATTTTTAGAACCTTCTAGAACATAACTCCTTTACTTTAACCATGAGACCAAGGGGTATTTACCACCTCAACGGGAAGTTAATTCGAGTTGGTGGTGATAGAGAAAACCCTGTATTTACAAACGAACATTAGCATTTTATATATATACTTAAATATATTAAGATTCTCATCACTTTAATCACTTTCAAAACTTCAAGATACATAATATCATATGTCTGTGCCATTAGCCCGGTTAGTACATAATTCTACTAGTGAAGTGACACACTTGGAAGAAATTACAATTTAAGTTCCGCTGTTGTTTCACTATAGCGCCGTATTTTCTCGAAAATATTAGTCTCTAACTAAACTAATCACTATTTCGTTACATAAAATCTAATGAAGTTATAAAATATTTTTTATGGTATTAAGTAGGTTTATCACACATTACCGGTTAGGTAAGCATTGATCATGATTAGCTTAATAATTACCAACATTTGTTACGCGGGGTTTTGAGTAAATCAGTGTCTGGTTTGTACAGACAGCAGCACGTCAGGTTACCCATTTGCACTTCGAAAACAGGCGTTATTACGGGCGAGATAAGGGCGTCTTCAAGGTCAATATTTATACCCTGATGTGCTGCCGTGTGTACATTTGTTCAAGGGCTCTAGGGTCATTAGAATCCGGGCTATGAATAGGATACAATGGCAGCTTTTTTTTCTTCTATCTAGGGGTTAGTCCCGTTTCTTATTCGAGGTAGCGAATTGTAGTTTCGTCGTTTTGCAGTGTTTCTGGTGAATGTGGTACGCGTGTTGGTGACCAAGCTACATCGGACTCCGAACCAGCAAGCGTCATCACTAGCTGCCAAAAAAGCAGCAAGAGCTGCTTTGATACTGGTACTTTTTCAAATTACTGTTTTTAAAAATATCATACCCTTCTTTTAAACATCATACTATTAAATACTAAAGTCAATTTCTGTCAGCATTAGGTAATAATACGACAATAGTTACTAAAATCACGGTTAGAACAAGATAAAACGTAAAAAGCGTAGAATGGAAATACCAGGGACAAACTTATTTCAGATTTTACATCATACGTTGTAAAAAATGGATCTATGAAAACCTGAGTAATTCAAGGAAATTTTTTGCCATAAACGATGTGAGACAAACTTTTTTAATTCCAAGATATGTAATTTCTCATCCATGAAATAGGGCCTCGTAAACATTTGTAACGTAAAAACTTGTTAACAGCTACCTACACAATAAAACGCGGTGGAATAATGATATTTTTTTATTACTCGTCAAGAAACTTCTCGTAAATACGGTTTGAGTATTTTAAACGTTACTTATAAACTTATTCATAGCAAATTTTGGAATTCAGTCGATTTGATTTTTACACTATACTCAAACTATGTAGTGGAAACCCAACCCTATGCGTGAATGTTCCCCCATTTAAATTTGGAGTGCGTATAGTTGTTAGCAGCCTCAGTGACGATTTTGATGGTTTTGGCTATGTCAATGAATAGTTACTAAATAGTGATAAATAGTGACAAAAGCATATAAATAGTGATACTGTATTTAAAAAGATATTCGAGCTTCTTAGTGAGGCTGCTAGCTTGACGTATATTTAGCAGACACACTAAGAAATACAGCTCGTATCAAATTGACTTATATGTCAAAACACTGTGATTAAATAGTGACTTCTAATACTCGAACTTTCAATAATAGTGATTCAATACATTTCGAGATATTACAGCATATCGGTGAGGCTGCTAACTTGACGCTTTTTGCAACGGTCATTCCAAAGAAACGGGCTGGAATTCTAATCAAGGTAATATACTAAAAAATAGTTACTGAAATAGTGAATCCTATAATATATTTAAAAAAAGAATCCTTCTTTTCTCAGAAATCAATCGTTAACTTTTACGTACTAAATCTCGATGAAGGTTTTTGATCAATTTTAAACTTTATTGCAATATGGTAGGGTTTAAAACTAATTTTAATAATGTGGCGAGTACCGTCGCGCACAATAGTGGAATGTACTTACTGATATGTTTTTAAACGAGTCAGTTTATATACGTATTTACCTGCTCGTTTTGTATTCAAAATAGGTGTTATACGCGTGGAAGAATGAAATCGCATACTTTCAATTAAACTGTAATTTTTATTTAGTAACCTAAAATTACACGTAGGTTCTCTTCAAGAAATACTTAGTTTTTTTTTCGAGAAATGGCGTACTTCTTAATATGTCATTTAAGATGAATTACTGGGTGAAACTGTTCTTAATATATCCCCATTTTCTTACTAATATCATAAATGCAAATTTAACTGTCCATCTGTTTGTTACACTTTGACGCCTACAGGACCGATTTTGATGAAATTTGGGCACAGAGATAGATAAGACCTTGGGAAAGAACATGGGCTACATTTGAACCCACATCTGGGTACAATATAACCTGTAATCTAGGTACGCGGGCGAAAAGCTAGTACACACTTGAAGAAAACTGAGAAAATCCGGTTCCGGATTACAATACAAACTGTTAAATAGAACCGATTACAATACAAACTGTTAAATAGAACCAGTATAATAAAACTAGTATAATAATTTGAATAACTCTTTAATAAATAATTTAACAAATAAGGATAAAATCAGTCTTAATTTTTAGGAATTTAAATCACAGACTTGGTAATTTTTAAGGTTCCGTACCCAAAGGGTAAAACCGGGACCCTATTACTAAGGATCCGCTGTCTGTCCGTCCGTCCGTCTGTCACCAGGCTGTATCTCATGAACTGTGATAGTTAGACAGTTGAAATTTTCACCGATGAAAACTCAACTGTCTAAGTATTTCGTAAAAGGAACCTACGTGTAATTTTTAGGATACTAAATAAAAATAACAGTTTCATTAAAAGTAGGTATGCAATTTCCTTCTCTCACACTCATAACATGATTTTAAATACAATATGAGAAGGTAAATATGTATGTATATTGACTCGTTTAAAAACAAATCAATAAGTACATTTCACTTTTCTGCGCGATGGTACATCGAGATTAAGTACGTAGAAGTTTACGATTGATTTCTGAGAAATAGTGAAGAAGGATTCTTTTTTAAATATATCATAGGATTCACTATTTCAGTAACTATTTTTTGGTATATTAACTTGATTAAAATTCCAGCCCGTTTCTTTGGTATGACTGTTGCAAAAAGCGTCAAGTTAGCAGCCTCATCGATATGCTGTAATATCTCGAAATGTATTGAATCACTATTATTGAAAGTTCGAGTATTAGAAGTCACTATTTAATCACAGTTTTTTGACATATAAGTCAATTTGATACGAGCTTTGTTTCTTAGTGTGTCTGCTAAATAGAGAATATCTTTTTGAATACACTATCACTATTTATATGCTTTTGACACTATTTATCACTATTTAGTAACTATTCTTTGACATAGCCAAAACCATCAAAATCGTCACTGAGGCTACTAACTATACGCACTCAAAATTTGTTTGTAACGGCATCGGCCCTGTAAAAATTTACCATACAATAAAATATTTGATTTTGACTTTTGGATTGCTTGTTACGGTAAATTTACCCTTTGTAATAATGACAACAAGGAAAACCACTTTCTCTAACTCTACAGTTAACCGCAAGACGAGATTCGTAACGTTTAAGACTTATACAGCAATGAGTTTTTTTTGTTATTACACTTTCTCGCTGTAGTTCGGGCGTTTATTGTTATTTCGCTAATAACACACTTAGAAAGTATCAATTTAGATTAGGGTAAATGTCTGCAATTTCCTTAACGACCCTCGAAAGCTCGCGACGCCGCGTTGGAGTCACTTTGTTTCGTGGTGTTTTGCTTGTTTTTCTCTGAATATCCTTGTATACTTATGCAATGAATTACGAGTACAAGATAACATAAGTAACTTCTGGGGTTCTGCAAATTACCAGTCTGTATAAAAGGGAATCTGGTGGCTTTCTAGGATATTTTAATAAGCGTAATACATAAGTCATTGCATAAAAAATTTCGTTTTTAACTAACTGCACAATTTAGTTACATATTTTCTTGAGTGTTCTAGGCCATGTTTATTTTTACTTCATATTTTGACAAATAGGTACTATAAAAGTAAGACATGTCTTATTAAGTCATGGTCGAACTTTGTATCTGAAGAGAGTCTATTGTAATTTTTGTTCCTCGACGGCTAATGATGCGACATTGTTTCAGGTGCCGCTGTTTGGTCTCCATTTCGTGCTGATACCACTTCGCCCGCCAACAGATTCCCCATTCGAGAAGGTGTACCAAATCGTCTCAGCTCTGCTAACCAGTTTACAGGTATATTATATTTATCAAATTGAAATATTAAGAGACTTTAAATTAATTAGCGAAAAAAGATGTGAAAATATTTTTTTTTAGAATTTCATATGGGTTCCTTAGGGAAAGTTTTTCAGTTCCATGGGAAAAATCAAAAATCTGATAGTCAACCCATATAATATCCTATCTATAATATTTATAACAGGCTTCTTTTGGGTAAGCTTGCTACATTCTCCACCACATCTTCGCCCTTGAGTTAAAATGTGGGCAAGAGCGAACCCATAGTTAATTAACAAAAAGCTCGAATAACGCAAAAATATTAATTAAAATCTACTATCTTAAGTAAAATATTACACATAAAAGCGAGCACCTAAAACTTTTTCATTCCAGAAACTCAAACATTCAATAGAACACCCTGATTAGGTAAATGATTTATTATTAAATCTATCAGAATCTGTGTAATCTACGCTGATGGCCGCACGTCTGTTAGATTAGTTAAAATAACTCCTTTAACATAGACATTGAAATTTAGTAGAGTAGGTTTCCCAAAGACAATCCTTAATAAAAGTGTCGGCCCCATTAAATGACCAGTGCATATTTATTACCTTTATGGTATGCAGCGAGGACGTCTAATAAAAATAAAAGTGGCGGCAATGCGGCGCGCCCCATATAACATGTGATTTTGGGTTCAGACCAAATAGAATACCTAATTATGAAACACATATAAGAACAAATATTGCCCAGTGAAGGGAAATTCCTGCCGAAACGAAAACGGGAATGAGGTTCTTGCCCAATTAAGGGAAATACTATTGCGTAGTTGGTCTTGCCGTGTGGTGATCGGTTGAGAATAACACCACCCCATCACATTCCGTGGGTGTTGTAAGAGGCGACTAAGGAAACTCAAATGAGACCTGCCTCCTAGTAAATCCATCTTAGGCAACGACACCTGTTTGTTTTGAATCTGAGGTGGCGTCCTATGGTCTCATACGGTGCGGTAGGACCACCCTCCTACCGAAGTCCGATGCCAAACAGCTTGATGTATTCAGTCAGTGCGTGGAAGTACCAGTGCCTTAATTTGCATTTTCTGGATTAACTCGCTCCATCGTCGACCTCATGTATGACCTTGGTCAAGATTGAGGTCAAAAGTTAACCCATCACATAATAAAAATAAAGAAAATAAAAGCCCGCACTACATCCGTTTCTCTCTTATAATATCTAAGGTATACTGGAAGAGATCCCTTCAGGGATAAGTCCGCCTTTGCAAACGGCTACGTTTTTCTATTACTCTGTAAGAGTTTGCAATAATGTGTTTACATACAGTGTATAAATAACTGTATAACAAGCCCTACTGTAAAATTAGTATGGCTTTGACTGTTGTTCTTGCTTTCCTTAGGGTGACAGTGGTGTCATTGAAGCGAAGACGAGCTGAGCATTGGCGAAGACAAATAAATCAATCAATTAGATAAATCAAAAAACACACTAAAATGTATATTACGTTGGTTTTTTAATTCCACTGTTTCGTCTCACTCCTTTCTTTCATGTCTGTTGTAAGCGCTAATTAGTTGTAATATATTTACTTAATCTAATGCTTTCCCAAATATAATATACGAGAACCAAATCCAATAAATGAAGTGCCAAACGACATATTTGCACTGTTTCAAATTCAGATCACGTTCATTTTCATTGTTAGAATATCCATTGTAAACATAGCCTTTAGCGAGTTAGGGCGGTTTTCCCTCTTCACCGCCACGCCACACAGTGGGCTGGATTTCGGCTTTCACAGACATTTTCATCTGATTTCTTAAGTGTTGTTTTTTTTGCTTGAATATGCTTTTTAAGACTAAATATATGCGTATGACTCGATCAGATTTTTTTTCTGAAACTTTGTATGGAGCTGACATGAAAATTGCCGATAACTCAGCTATCACACAACTACGCCTTATTTCCTCGTAGGTTATTATTCTGATTTATTTATGATATTTCGGCATACTACTAAACAAGCGCACCGGTGCGGCTTTTTTTTTAAATGATCAAAAAAACATATTTCTACTGTTAATTTTTAAACATATTTTGGGCCTATTTCAAACCTAAACATTATGTGAATTACTTAAACTATATACAAGTCACAAATTTTAATGCTAGGCCAAAAACTACTCTGATTCACAATCACTAGGGTCTGATTCAGAGTCAGTTTCTGAGTCCAAATGGGAGACATCACAGAACTCGATTTCTCGGTCCGATTCTTGGAGATCCCATACTTCTTGAAAACAGGCTTTCTTCTTCTTTACATCCATTGTGGGCCTCGTTGCAGATATAAGTGGATCCGAAGAAAGAATAGGGAAGTTAAAAATGTCCTCGTTTTAACATACTCTGCTTCTTTTGCGGGAATGATGTTCTTTGAATCACCGAAAATCTTTGTTGCGAGCCTTCGATGCCTCTTCAGAAAGACTTCCTATTGGAATTATTGCGTTGTGAGCAATAATCTCTGCTCCATGAATCATATTATTTTTTAAACATATTTTGGGCCTATTTTAAACCTAAAAATTATGTGAATTACTTAAACTATGACCAAGTCACTAAGAAGGCAATTATTCAGTAACCGAAAAAGAACTTCTTGCAATCTTATTCGGAACAAAAACCTTTAGACCTTATTTATTCGGCCGAAGGTTTAAAATAGTCACTGACCACAAGCCTTTGGTGTGGCTATTTAACGTAAAAGATCCTGGATCTAAATTAATCCGTTGGCGCCTAAAAGTCGAAGAGTTCGATTACGAAATAGTGTATAAACAAGGCAAACTCAATGCCAACGCCGACGAGATCAAAATTTAACTTCCAACTCTCCGACTGCGGAACCCAATCCTCCCACGGCCGATGACACTAGTTTTTCACCCCATTCAATGCCATCGTTATCCGAAACCTACGAACAATTTCTCCAAATAAATCGTCAAGACTCAGTGTCATATGACACCGAAATTCAAGAACACCAAGAGTCCTTGCTAAAAGCAAAATGCAGATTAATCGCCTATCCAACCTCATTAGATCTAGATGAATCAGTCCCTTACTGCAAGGAAATCCTCGAACTATCTACAAGCCAGCCTGACATCCGCAGTATTGAACGAGAACTACATACTCACCTATCCACCTCAAATGACAAACATATTTTCACTCACCTATTTACTCGAATTAATCACTTTGATGAGATGAATTACAAGGATATATTTAACCTCCTACGCGAGTATAGAGACATGATCAAGTATTGGTATTTAGAAGAAAAAGAATTTGCTATCTCCGACTTCTCTGATCCCTTTAGTAAACTGTCCTTTACAAAGATATATAATATCCTAGGTTTTCTATTTCACAACACCGGTATTAAGGTAAATATCTACCGCAACTCGGTACAATACCCTACTCCTGACGAAATTAAAAATATTCTTAAAGAAAATCACGACTCACCTTCTGCTGGTCACCCTGGCATAACTCGCATGATAGAGCAAATCAAGTCCCAATATTGGTGGAAAAGTATGCGCCAAGATATTGAGGATTATGTCAAACATTGCCGTTCGTGTCAAATAAATAAACCTTAGCGCCAAACTAACCGCGCTCAGACAGACAGACAGACAGACAAAGAATTTATTCATTGCTTTAAAACACAACATTCAAAACAGTCAGAAGTACAAATACACATAAAAGGTTACAGAGTTATTCTAGTGTTGTGTGTGTGTCAGAATGCAACAAAAAGGCCATAGCTCAGCATAAGCTTTGTCCAAAGGACAAAACACTGGTATACTGCTATAACCTCATTAAGGTCAGTCACGAGCGCTCAGCAGCGAAGATAAACACTAAAAAAGAGAATGTAAAATATAATGTATAATATGTATAACAGGGAATAAATATGTGAGTTATGTGTGTAGGTATGATATTGCGTATTAATAGTTGAGTGTAGCACAAAAGTTTGTCAGGATTTAAAAACCGTTACATAGTAAGTGTCTGGAATACCCAGTTTTTGCTTCTCCAGAAGGAACGTCCTATACTTAATTCTAAAATACTCCTTAGACCTAAGAAGCCGCAGAGGGGGGGGGTATATTGTTCCAGCACTTTGTAGCCATGTAACGGAAGCTGCCAGCAAATGCTTGCGTCTTGTGTGGATGTACCTCCAATAAATAGCGTGTAGGTCTGGTGACATAACGGTCATGAAAACCAGAAAACTTTAATTTATCAAAAAGATAATTTGGCTTCCGGGTCTTCACAATATCAAACACCATACAAGCCAAGTGCAACTGTCGCCGCGCCGCCATATTAAGTGTTGAGGTATTATTTAGGTACGGTGTAATATGTGTGCGAGGTGGTATACTGTAACAAAAACGACAGCAAGCATTCTGCACCCTTTGAATCATTCGCTCCGTTTTCTTAAACAGTCGAGAGCCATATACTACATCTCCATAGTTTAACTTTGACAAGATAAGGGTTTCACATAAAACTACTCGAACGTTTTCCGTCAACGTTTGCGCTCCAATGGTGATAACATCCACCGCCATAAAACCCAACGAAAAATTATTTCTAGACCTCGTCGGGCCCCTTCCTGAGACACACGAACATAAATTTAAATTCATTCTCACACTTCAAGACGATCTAACAAAATACTCTCAAGCTTATCCTATGCAGACTTGTTCTGCCGAAGAAACAGCCAGGTTATTCGTTCGATACATATCTCTCACGTAGGCATTCCTAAGATGATCGTTACCGATCAGGGAACAAACTTTTGTTCCGAAGTACTTAAACAATTAGAAAAACTGTTTAGCATTAAACACATATTCGCCTCACCTTATCATCCTCAGACATATGGAGCTCTTGAGAGAAGCCACTCTACTCTGAAAGAATACTTGAGATCATACATCGACGAAAACCAACATACGTGGGACATATACTTAGCTACTGCCATGATAGCCTACAATTCCAACGTTCATAGTACTACTGGCTTTCCTCCACTAGAACTTCTTTTTGGCTATAAGCCCTATATTCCTAAAAGCATCGATTCACTTGATTTGAATACATACAGTGACTACATTAGAGCACTCAATCATCGACTCTATTACAGTAGGAATAAAGCCCTTCAAAATATACAGTCCTCGAAAGAGAAATTATTTTTTAGGTTATTAAAAGCTTGTTCTTGCTCTTGCGACCAATGAAAGATATGAACTTTTTTAAGAAAAGAGGTTAGAGGTTTATATATTTTCGAGAAATTGTCAATAAACCGGCGATAGTAGCCAACAAGCCCAAGAAAGGATTTTATTTCCTTTTGATTTTTGGGTCTTGGAAATAGAGTGACGGCTTTTACCTTTTCTGGGTTAGGAGATACGCCTTTGTCGGTAATAATATGCCCGAGGTATGCGACTTCTCGTCGCAAGAATTCGCACTTGTCTGGTTGTAGTTTAAGATTATATTGACGCAATCAGTCAAATACAAGTTTTGTTTTACCATGTGAGATTGTAAATCGTGAGAATATATGATGCAATCGTCTAAATAAACATAGCAGTGAAGGCTTTGCAACCCTGAAAGGACAGAATTCATCAATTTTTGGAACGTAGAAGGCGCGTTTTTGAGCCCAAAGGGCATGCGATTAAATTCGAAGTGTCCAGACGTGCCATTCGTGATGACGGTAAAGCCAGTTTTGGGTGCGTCCTTGGAATTTAGCCTGATTTGGTGAAAGCCACTGGCTAAGTCGAGGGTCGTGAAGTATTTGGAGTGTCCCAGCCTGGTCTAATATGTCGGTTATAAGCGGTAATGGATAGATCTCTGTGACAGTTGCGTCGTTTAATTTTCTATAGTCGATAACTATCCTCCACCTTTGTACTCCCGACGCGTCCATTTTCTTGGGAACGACCCAAACCGGAGCACTCCAGGGTGAATTAGAAGGACGAATTATGTCTTGTTCCAACATGTCCTTAATTTGTTTTTCTACTTCACCCTTGTGACATTCTGGAAATCGATAGGACTTAACATGAATAGGAGTAGCGTCCTTAGTGTCAATAGAATGCTCGATTGCGTTAGTAAAAGATAACGGTTCGCCTTCCAAATGAAATATGTCTGTGTATTCAGAGCAGAATTCTAAAATTGCTTTTGTTTCTTCGTCATTTAAGTGAGAGGTGCGAATAGAGTCTAAAACCATTTGAGATCGGTTTAAGAGAGAAGGTTGGATATTATAGATCTCTTTAGAAAATTGACTTGGAGAAATCTGGGAGGAGAGTTTAGTATCGAAAGGTGTGAGATGAACGAAAAAATCTTTGACTTTTATTTCGGATTCTGTAATATTTAATACAGATATATTAACACGACGATTAGGTTTTATGGTAACAATAGAGTTAGCGAGATAAACACCTTCAGATATACAGTGATCAAGAACTAACCCTTCTTCGAGGCCTTTTAGCTCTGAGGGCTCATTTGAAATTGGACACTCAATGATGGCTTCTGAACGCGGTGGAATTACATAAGTGGGTTGTTTGAAACTAAATTGTAACAGGTCACCTTGGATTTCTAAACAGCTTTTTGAATAATTAATATTTGCGTCAAATTGTTTTAGGAAGTCATTCCCCAATATTCCGTCGTAAGTTAGGTTTATATTCTTGCCAATTGCATGAAACACAAAATTGAAAGTCAAGAAGGCAGGACGATCGGCCATTGTTTTAAATTTACAGAGAGCAAAGAACATTCCCAAAGTTTCGCAAAAAGAGTTGTTATTGCTTAAGCCTTTAAGTTTAATTTTGACTTCCGACAAAGCGGGTTGTTGTGTAAGGTTGTCAAGTTTCATGATAGATGCACTTGATCCAGTGTCTATGAGAAAGCACAACGGCTTATCTGAATAATTTGTTTCTATGTAAATACGCGGTAATGAGATTTTGTGAACTGATGTATTCATTTCATAGATAGGTAAATGACGCGTCTCAGAGTCATCAGAGTTTTCGGCCATTTCACCCTGAAGATTTTGATTAGTATTGGACTTGCGTGGATTAGTATCCTTATTGGAAGAGCCTTGAAAGTACCTAGAATTGGTTTGTTTAGCACCTGTGGAAACAGCGTTCCTCTTTTGGGGAGTTACAGGCGGTGATTTAGAAGAGTTATGACTCAAGGAAGCAGTGACTCCTGAAGGAGTGTCTTGAGTGGATTTTGAAAAGGATTTGGAATGACTCAAGGAAACAGTGACTCCTGAGGGAGTGTCTTGAGATGATTTTGAAAAGGATTTAGAATGACTCAAGGAAGCAGTGACTCCCGAGGGAGTGTCTTGAGATAATTTTGAAAAGGATTTAGAATGACTCAAGGAAGCAGTGACTCCCGAGGGAGTGTCTTGAGATGATTTTGAAATTTTTTTCGTGTCTTCAGGAACGGAGTTAAGTCGACATGTGTCTTTAACTCCTGCTAATAGTTTAAAGTTTCATTAATGTCCGAAGGTGACTCCGGTTCCGGTTGCATGTCGTCTGTAATATGATTCATAGGAGCGGCGCGATTATTGTCTCGGTTATTAGAACCACGTTTAGAATTGTTGTATTTGCGTTTATAGCATTGGGAAATATCATGGCCAGGGTTTTTACAATAACGACAAAAGTCCTGGGATTTAGGATTGTTTTGAGAATTGTTTTGTTGCGAGGAAGATGGCTTTGGATCTGTATAATTTTGGGGAGGACGTTTCTGTTTAGAAAAACATTCCGTTTCGGAATGGCCTTGTTTTTTGCATATGCGACAAGGTTTAGAATTCGAATTTGTTTTATAAACAAGATTTTGCAGCTTTTCCTCCTCCAAAGCGATGTTAATGGCATCGTTAAGAGATTTCGGCTCTCGGCATCGCACAATGGTGCTGAGGCGGGCCATTAGCCCTAACTTAAAGGTAAATAGCGCAAGATCCTCGGTCATAGCGAGACGACCAGCAAGCTCCTTTTTCAAGGACGGCGAGTTATGTATCTCTGACTGAAGGGCAGTCAAGCAGGTCTCGATTCTGAGAGCGAACTGAGCGACACTTTCATTTTGCTGTTGTTTGCAAGACTGTAAGTCTAGAAGTAGATGATTATAATGCTTCCTTTCCCCAAAGTTTTGATTTAAAAAGGTTTTCAATTCTTCGAATGTTTCGAATATTTTATTTGAGCATGCTATTTGTGCTTTGCCCTCGAGTTTGGCGATGATGAATTTGAGAATTAGAGGTTTTTGATTGATGGACGCAAGGTCCAAGGCATTTTGACAGTTAGTAATGAATGCAGCTAAGGTTTCTCGTTCTCCTTTATAAGCACTTATGAAATTACAAAGAACCTGAAGGGGGTAACCCTCCGAATTAAGAGTTTCAGGACCCTTTTTTGGCCCAGTTTGGGGTTTGCCGTCTGTCATCTTTAGGAGGTAAGTTAGATTACAGGTAAGTAAAAGGATAAGTAATTATTTAGGTATTTAAGTTAGGATAGTAGGATTATAAGTAGGAAATGGTAAGTATACAATTGTAGAAAGGTATAAGTATTAAAAAAAAATATTGCGATAGAAGTATGGCAGTTACGCAATTACAGATAATCAAATTACTTTACTCAAATAGACACCAGCACGAGCACCACGTTGTAGAGTTTCATTTTCTTCAAAGACGTCAGGATACAGGAATGAGGTGACGGCGGCACAAGGATTGTGACCGGCCGGCAGGCTTACTCGAGCAGGGTTACAGTCACGATCTGGTCGAAGCTGAAAGCTCTTGAACGCAGTTGTAGGGTCAGTCAGCAGGCTTATTCAAGTAAGTCTTACTGTCGTGACTTAACCACGGGGATACTGCGAAGATATCACGGCGGTAGGGCTAACAATTAGGTCAGCGATGAGGTTGAAGAGTTTAACGAAGCGATGAGGATAACTTGAAGATTTGGAAGGTTGCTCCGGAGTCGGGTTGGACGAGATGAACGAGCGGCGTAATAGTTTTTAAACACAACACTTCAATATTCACACAGTTGTAAAGTTAATTTCTTAATTATTTACGCGTTCGCGTTCTGGAATGCCAGCGGAGTAAGTAAAAACGACGAGACAATCACTGGCATCCCACTTCTAACACCACTATTACGGGGTGGGTCAGGAGACTGTTTTAAAAAAAACAATTAAGTCCCCTAAAACAGAATGTTTATTAAAAATTCACAAATGAAGTACTGCACAACTCAAAAGCCAAACCCGAACTGTTTTACGTAATTAAAATTACCGGAGCTCGTCTCGGTGTCCTATTGCATTTACGTAAATGCAATAGGAAGTGATTCGGCGATTTATTTTATTATAGACTGCTAAGGAATTTGGGATATAACAGTACCCAGAAGCAGTTCAAGAATTTCAAGACCTCATTAAAAATCACCCAAAAAAAGAAATAACGTTTACGCCACAAAAGGCACTTGGCTTACTTATATCACTTCACCTATCAAAGTGGCAATATATAACGCTGAGAGAGTTAGCTATCCGAGAAGGTATAAAGGATATGTACTCTTCTTATTACTTATTGCAGAAAGAAAAATACGAGTGCTATCCACCTCAACCAAAAAAAACTCTTATAACAGTTACAGACTCATCTGCTAGAATTACCCTGCAAGCTTTGTTAGACTTAACAGTCACGAGAATTTTAAAAACATTGTCGGAAAGTGTAAAAAACAAACAATTGCAGTTGATTAGCAAATGGGGTTTTGATGGTGCATCAAGCCAGAGCAGATACAAGCAGAAGATGGATTCTGAAAATGATGATTCCAGTATATTCATGACGTCATTGGTACCACTAAAATTACGAAGGGGAGGCAGTCTGGGAGAATCCGAAACCTTGCTCGGTTGCATATTTTCGTCCTGTACAGTTTACTTTTGTTAAAGAAGGTGAAGCAGTGGTAAAGGAAGAAGAAATCAGAATAAAAAATGAAATAGCGGATCTCAGACCATCTGTGTGCGCTAGCAATACGATTGATCACAAGCTTATGTTTACTATGATTGACGGTAAGATTTGTACAAACATAACAGATGCAAAATCTTCAGCAACGTGCTATCTTTGTTTAACAAAACCTTCTCAAATGAACCAGTTCACAGAAGTTACAGAAAAACCAATACTAGATAAAATTATGGATCTTGGTCTTTCTTCACTTCATGCACGCATAAATATGATGGAGTGCCTCTTGCATATCGCATACAGGCTAGATTTTAAAAAATGGGCTGCTAGGCGTGCTGACCAAGAAGTGATGAAACAAAGGCAGCAGACGATTAGAGACCGGTTTCGTGAGGAACTTAGTCTGATTGTTGATATGCCGAAACAAGGTCACAGAACTAACGACGGCAACACAGCTAGAAGATTTTTTGAAAATCCGGAAAAAACTGCTAACATAACAGGGCTGGATGAAGAACTGATCCGCATATTTGCTGTAATTTTACAGACTATTACATCAGGCGAACACATAAATGTAGAAAAGTTCAAGAAGTATACATCGCAGACTGCTGAGAAGTTCGTGACATTATATGGTTGGTACAATATGCTTGTAACTACTCACAAGATTCTGATTCATAGAGCAGAGATTATTGCTCACAACGCAATAATTCCAATAGGAAGTCTTTCTGAAGAGGCATCGGAGGCTCGGAACAAAGATTTTCAGAGATTCAGAGAACATCATTACCGCAAAAGGAGCAGAGTATGTTCAAACGAGGACAGTTTTAACTTCCTTATTCTTTCTTCGGATCCACTTATATCTGCAACGAGGCCCACAATGGATGTAAAGAAGAAGAAAGCCTGTTTTCAAGAAGTATGGGATCTGCTGAATCTCCAAGAATCGGACCGAGAAATCGAGTTCTGTGATGTCTCCCATTTGGACTCAGAAACTGACTCTGAATCAGACCCTAGTGATTGTGAATCAGAGTAGTTTTTTGATCATTTTTAATAAAAAATCCGCACCAGTGCGCGTGTTTAGTAGTATGCCGAAATATCATAAATAAATCATATAATAATAACCTACGCGGCAATAAGGCGCAATTGTGTGATAGCTGAGTTATCGGCAATTTTTATGTCAGCTCCATATAAATTTTCATTAATATTCAATAAATTTTATTTTACAAGGCATATATTTAGTCTTACAAAGCATATTCTAGCAAAAAAAACAACACTTAAGAAATCAGATTAAAATGTCTATGAAAGCCGAAATCCAGCCCGCTGTGCGCCAGTAGGCAGCGGTTCAGTTGCTATTGCTACAAAACAAACATTTAAGAAATTTACTAAGTAAGCTTAAGTATTCATAAAGTACGCTTACTCCCAACCTGCATCATACCAGGAATCTCAATTTAGAGTTTCTGAGGCCAAGGGTTTGGGCTGACCGTTTTCATTATTTCTGTGTAGGTACATGTAGGTATAATATCAGTGTCTTTTCCTTTTATATACGTATTAAAACTACACTCTACTAGAGAAATAACACAAAATAATTATTAAATATCATAAATAAGCTTATCTATAATAATTGTTAGTTTATTACCACCGCAGGGACTATGCGTGGCAGTGCTGTTTTGCTTCACCAACCACGATATCAAGACAGCCCTGCGCAACCAACTGTCCAGGATGTTCCAGACAAACGACGCCCTTGCCATGACCGGTATGTCTGGCATATTTCTCTGACGACAACTCCACGCAGGGCCCATAGATCCAGAAACCATGGCCTAATGCGATCACAGTGACCCACAGGACCCATTCATGCCAATTTTCAGCCACCCTTGTCCACGTTCTTCCAGCTATTTGAATAATTTCGTCTCCCTATCTTTTCGTTTGAGGATTAAGAACTGGTTTCTAGAGAAAGTTGTTCAATTTCAAGGGGAACCATCCCGGTAAAGTTTAGCTAACTAATTTAAAGTCCACATAAGAAAACTTAAAAAAATAATCATATAAAAAAGAGATCATAATACTAATAACCAATCATTCCTTTTTTGTAATATTAAATATATAAAAACCAGGAATATAAGATTAAAATAGCAAGTTCATGAGCAGCAAACGTCGCCGTCGTCGTCGTTTCGAAGTCGGCTGTCGGGACGGTATATTACATATTTGTCATAGGGAAATGTTGAAATCGAGGACTTCACAAATAAGCAAACTATAACTGAGGAAAACGCCTCTCAATTTCGATTTCATTTATTTCATCATTTCCCTAGGGCTTTCATAAAAAGTTTAATGAGAGTAGATTAGTCGTGCTTGCTCCGTAGCTGTAAAAGACAAATTATATAAGCGCAGTAAAGTATTCAATGTTTATATTCGTATCAAGAACAAAATAAATGTAAGCAAAAGTCGTTATCAGTCGAATGAGTTATTCCTTATTAATTTTCATTCGGATAGGATACGGTAGTATTAACCATATGTTTCGTACATATTTCCAAGTAATTTGAAATGAATATGTACAAAAACATTATCTTATTTACAATTATTATAAATTTAATCATGTGTCATTAATCGAAAAGTGTAATCAACTAAGTATTATTTTTTTCATATTATCTCTTGATAAAATGTTTTAATTGATATTTGTTTTACTAGATAGATATGCCTAAAACCGCAATCTGCGGACTTTTTCCTCTAATAAATGACTGACAAATTGAAACGATGATTGAAAAAAGACTGTTCTAACTTAATTATTTTATACTTGGATTTTATTCTAATATAAATTATTTTTGGCATGTTTTAGATCTAAGGGAAAGATTGAATATTCCGTCTCGTATGTTACAGGTATAACAGGGGGAGAAAGTTTAATGAACACAAGAGATAACGTTGTATAAAAACAGTGTACGTATATAAAGTACTATTTATTTTCATCCTTTCAATAACTATGTCTACTGACTTAGCTTTAATAGCTTTAGTAGGTACCCACATAAATGGAAACATTGCATTACTTAATAAAACAGATAGGAAATAATTAATGCACACTCCGTAACTAAGACACAGGTATTGGTAATAATTATAATAATATTTTTTTTGGCGGTACAACAACCAATCCCTTAGTTACAGACTGTACCTAGAGTGTTTCTAATGCGTAATATAAATAAGTTTTACAATTATATTTGGTGTACAGTTAAATATCTCATAGATAAACTTTTATTCTTAAAATAAATGCACGATTACTTAAAAAAATTGTAATTGATCACAACTTGAGCTACTGAAATTATAACAACAGATCATATTCTAAGTACTTTCTTTATCTAATGAATGTATTTACCTACGAATTGGTATTTTTATTTACCTACGCCCACAAAATTAAAACCTGCATTATTTATTTCCATTACGTAGCTGTCACTACATTTTGCTTCGCTTGTATACCGAACAAAGCGGGCAAGAACATGATTTATAAATATAATAAGCACATTTGTCCGTTTGCACAAAGCGAAGACTATCAAATGTAATAATCAGATCTAGCCTAATTTCCAACCTTTCTATCATGCCACTATCTTCGTAATCTAACGTCTGTCAAACATAAGAAATAGTAAGTACAAAATAAATAGGAGTACCTAATATTAACTGACGCACATGACAGAACTAGTCATTACAGGAACTTAATCAAAAGATTTGTTAAGGTTCACAAGTTTACTTCCCAAGTGTTCACACAGTCACTTATCCTCACTTCTATTTAAAGCCTAGCAGAAGGTGAAGGGATCTCGGTCTAGAATAATACCCATTTCAACTAAGATGGCGAATGTGATAAAAATTCCGTAAAGCAAAAGTAGAACTGCACCGAGCGCTTTTCTGAGGGTGAATTTGCCTATGAATAAAACTATCCACAAGCAGACGACGGCGACGAGGAGGGAGCCGACAATGAAGTCGATTCCGGAGGAGTTTATGAGGACGGCAGTCTGGTCTGCCCCTTGCGCCGCCAGCGTCACTGTGCGAATCAGCCACGGCATGCCAAGCGCAAATAGGATCGCCAGCGAGTTCGCACCCAGCGCGTTAGACACGCCGATGCCTCCCTCTCCTGAAAAATTAAACCCTCATTAATTTAACAGCAAGTATCATATTGAAAATTAACAATTTAACACCGTTCATTAACAGGCTTCAATAATTTATAAACTCTGGAGAGAAATCTCTCGTGAATAATATGAAACAGCAACAAGAATATTTCAGTACTTAATTTGACTCTCCTATCATTTACAAAATGTTTTAGTAATCTCACTTAATGTAAAAATAATAAATCAATTGTTTTAATTCGCTAGCTTGAAAAACAAATAAATTAAAATGCGCTGAGTAGTAGTAGTGAGTGATTACGATTATGTTAATTACATTAAACTGATTAAATATGTATAGTTTATCAACAGACCTTACTAATTCCAAAAGATATTGGTATAAGATTGTAAAATTAAATAAAACTATCTATCCACGCAATTACACAAATGCATAAAAGGCAAGTGTCACGTGGAACGACAGATTTGTAATCCATACAGCTTATGGTATGATATTCTCATAAACATGTAGGTATCTCAAAACTTTCGCAAGTGCATACATAACGCAATGATTGATTTCGCATGGCTTGAGTTGTAAAAATTGTGTTTGTAACATTAGTTAACTAAAGTTGTCAAATTAGCTCAATGTTCGCTTAAAAAAATAACGAAGTCTTACCTCTCCTAGACATAATGAAAATTGAACAAGCCTCGGGCAAACATCCACCAAACGCCAAAAATGTCATGCCCATGACTGATTCGGGAATTAGAAAGGTGTGTCCTGCAAATATGAAACGATACTTGTATCGATGAACTTTCTCGTATACTATATGGGGTAACTTTAAATTTGCTAGCGAAACGAAAATTAGCTAGCGAAACATGGTAATTCTTCCCATGAAACTAAAAAATGTTTCCTCAAGGAACTTTTATAAAATTCTCAAAAAAAAAGTTTCGATTTCCTATACAAAGGCAACAAAGGCCGTTTGAAGAGCTCGTAGCCCAGTAGTACTCGCTGATCTGAACTGGTCAGTGAAGTTAAGCAACGTACATAGAGACAGGACCTGATGGGCGACAGAAGTGGCAATTTATCATGCCGGCGGTCCCGGCTGTTGTCCATTGACTGCAGTCAGTTAAACCAAGTCAGAGGCCATTTGGCGGTTTGAAAACTCTGAGACCAGGGTTAGTCAATTTCGCCACACACTTGACTATACCTACACGATAAAGAAGGAAAGGCCGTTACACATCCTAAATTTTCGTTAGCTAATTTAAAATCACCCAGTAAAATGTTTTTATTAATAATATGAAAATTCTAATACCAGAAGTTTTTTAAAGGATACAAAAAAATATTTGTTTTGTTCTGTCACGAGAGTAACAGACTGTTAATACAATTGAACATTATATGGGAAGACAAAAAAAGATAGTTTAACAAAAATATGACGAACCAATTACAGTCATACTCCAGGAAACGAAGTAGGAATTGACGCCAATCCAAATGATGCACATAAGGAAGGAAACTGGGTAAAATCGCCTGAAGGTCACTGGAGAGGGGATCGTCAAACTTAACACCAACTTCAGAGGCCATCTGTACACCCACCAAATCCGATACATCAAAGAGTTTTCCTTCGGAAATCTCCACAGAGATTTTGGCGGCTTTCCTGATGGTTCTTCTTCTGTAAACGTAAAAACATATTCACTTTGGTTTCAACCTAGATTTTCCGGAACACTAGTAAAATCAAGGAGGATATAAAGAATAGAAGAAAAAAATTACCAGTCTTTTATAACATTTTCTGATAAAGTGACACTTAGCAAATCCGACTTTTGAGGCACTAAACACCAAAAATTGAGCTTTAATCGGCCTAACCATTCATTATTACTATGAGTACCTTTATTAACTACTGCAGGTTTTTCAGAAGTTGAAAGTCCGTTCACAATACTGATTTGGTCGAATCCTCTGTTATCTATACCTTCTTCTACTGACTTTCCAATTTCATTGTTAACTACAGGAGCTTCTGAAACTAAACAACACAGCATTGAATGTAATGTAATGTAAAAAACTATAAAAAATTTAATATATGATATTACATGAGGAGGAGGTTGTTTCCAACGAATCTTACTATTCCTTAAGAGTTTCCAGTAACGAAGGTGGTAATTACCACAAGTGTGCCACAAGACATTTTTCCAGATAAAAGAAAAACAAAACCTCATCAAATGTGTAACAATAAGGTATTCAGTGACTTAACGCAGCGTAGCGCTCGTAATCTAGGTTGCCAAAGGGGCAATTTATCACGAGCGTCTCCGTACTTTGTAGGGCACGTTAAGCTAGCGATCCTGGCTGTTGTTGATTGACTACAGTCGTTTAATTAATTTAGAGGCCATTTAGTAGTTTAAAAACCCTCACTAGATGGCTAAGGCTAGTCAAGTTTGCCACACAGTTGGCTATACCTACGCTCTAAAGAACGATAAGAAGAAGAAGCGACTTAATTGCTCTAAACCACTTCCTTCCAAACAACTTATGTTATTTAAAAAAAAAACAAGATGCTTACCATCAAACGAGTTTTTGCAAAAGCCAGAAAATATTCTTTCCATAAGTCTGAAGAAGCGCATGCTATTAAACATGACGACGAAGTAGAGGATGTAAAGGATGCCAAGTACTAGGGCCTCGTACCAGTCCACCTGGCCGTCCCACACAATCACTACCAGAACGCTCACGTTCACCATATAGATGATCACGTCTCGTGTCACAGGCCACATCTCAATTTTGATCGGCTGAAAATGACCAATCTAATTAATCTTCTTGCTATAATAATAACTTTTTAGAATAAAGCCATTTGCATCCATAGTAAACCTGCAGTTAGAATATAATCAAACAAAATGCCAAAAAATATACCTTCAAAGCGTGGGTAGAGCATTTGGTGAACATTAGCCTAATAAAGCGGTTCTCTAAACTTTTTTGGCTTCAGAGCCCTTTTGAAAAACGAAACATTTTCCTTAAGTCATTTAATATTAATTAAATTGAGGTCTTGACTTATATTAGTTAAATTGAAAATTCTGGGGCACGCGGTTTCATATAAGATAGATGATAAATGAGGAAATAACTTATTTCTTCATCACTCGCACTACGCACTTCAATCCTATAATAAGTATTCTTTTAGGCTATTCACTATTGCCGATATTTTTGCTGAGCCCTATATAGTGCTCTGCGGAGCGCACTTTGAGTATAGCTGGCCTTGTGTGTACCAAACAATCAACTAAGTGGCCTATGATAATATTATAAACAATAGTCTATGTTTGCCCATAAAAATCCTTGAAGATTTTAGTTCATATTTGTAAATAGTAAAAGTGAAAATCAGTATACACGGCAGCTCATCACATACATGTTGAACTAACGTCGAACTTATCTCGCTCGTAATATAGCCGGCTTCGTAGAGCAAATGGTACCCTGACGTGCTGTTGTCTGTGCATTTATGAAATGATGATAAACTACGAAAAATTGGACCTGAATAGTGCTTCAGAACGTGAAGATCCGAGAGCTAGTTTGATGGCATTCCAAGCTTATTTGGTAAATAAGAATCATTTTGATGGGCTTCGTAAAGATTTTTCTGGGTAACATTTTCACACAGCACTACGTGCTTAAAGGCTGGAAATTCCCTTTTGAAAGAAGTGAAAAGTTGCCTCACAAATTTTAAAATAGAAAAGAGATTTTTTTCCTGGAGATCCTTAACTCTATATTAAAAATGTATTGAAGTGTTGATAATTTAACACATACGTACACATACATATTACTAGCTACGATTTGCGCGTGGTCACAGTTGACTGATTCAAACGAATAAGGGCGGTCCCCGTCTCCAGATTACTTGGAGTGGAAAACGGCATAGCATCGATGACGAAGATGGGGAAAAGTATGACATTGTTGGACAATAGCGACAAATAAGAAACCGGACAAAGTGTTAGGGAAATACACAGAAGAAATTATAAATACTATATGAATCAAACCACCTAACTCTACAAAATATGTTCCTGTTCGTTTTATAGAACAGCAACCAATATGCGGCATCAAGTGATTCTAGAACTACATGTGTTAGGATTTATGGAAATATACATAAAACAATCAAATACAATCATAAACACCAAACCCACTAAACCTGAATTATGTAGTTGATTTATTTATGAATAATTACAAAAATGTTAATGCTTTGAATTATTAAGATTCATACCGTGACAAAACATCATAATACGATACTTAACAAAGTGTCTACTTCTATTTGTAATGAAACAAAATACTCCCAAATCTGAAACCCATATTCTTTATTGATTTTATAGCTGACATTAGCTTTCCGCCCGGGACTTCGTTCCCGTGGGAGTTTAGGAAAATTATGTAGTCTACGATTATATTTTATTTGGATATTTAAGCTATGATACTGCAAACTTTCATCAAAATCCGTCCAACAGTTTTTTTCGTGAAGGAGTTACAAAGGTACAAACACGCACACTCACAAACTTTCGCCTTTATATATTAGTATTATCAAAATTACTAATATTATAAAGACGAAAGCATGTGAGTGTGTGTTATCACTATCAGTGTTATGAAAATTATTTATTTCAAGCTAATCGTACACAAGTATACATTTCTCATCTTTACATTTCAATTCAATTCATTCATTACATTTCAAAAAAAAATAATTTAATAGTATATGTTATATTTGTATAAATAATATGTCAAAATTAATAAATTGGTATAAAAAATATATGATCCTAAAAGATACCAGTATGCAATTAATAATTATCTAAAAATGTTAGAAATGTATCTAAATGCTGATTTAATATGTAAGTACAGTTCATCCAAATTCCATTTTGAAAAATCCATAACCATACAAAGCATAATCTTGTTTATGCGAGTTGCTAGATTTCATGCGATAGCAATTACTCGATACTGTTTATTTTTTATCCTTGTTTTTAATAACAACAAAAACGACAAGTACGTCGTATTCGGAAAAACCTCCATTTGTTGAATGAAACGTCGACTCATCTTTTGTGAATAATATTCAGAGGGAAAATATTATAGAATAGACAGAAGGCAAAATCTCCTTTTGATGGAAAAACAGAAAAGAATCTTTCAACAGCGAAACAAATACAACAGCCCACATAGAACAAAACATCTTACAGTAGTTGTCACAGATTTTGCAAAATTATTTTTTGTATATTAGATGAGAAAAAGATATTTATTAAAAAACTAGTCTTATCAAAATTTAAAAGAAATCTGGCTAATGCGGAAGATTTTACTTCTGCATAGCTTATTATAAGTTTTGAGATATGAATAAGTCGACTTAGAAACTAAAAAAAAATTGTCTCCATACAAAGTCTGAGATAATCTGATTGCACCTTAACATGGGAAGTCAGATTTTTCTCAAACTTTACAGATTTTTCTCGAATTTAAATGCTTGAGAATAGACTCGCGGAAAGGGGTGACGGTTCGTGCAGCTCCTAGGGCTTTAGTCGTTGGTTAACCGTTACGTACAGTTTACTAGATCACTATAAAACTAATGATTTTGCGATCTACTGATTGTTTTTATAGGCGGAGATCCCAGGGCCGCCAGACCTTACTTATTTTCTCATAAACCAAATGTGTGGGAAATAGTAGTGCTAGTACGTACTAGTAATGTATGAATACCAGCTAACCTGGGCCGGCGGCCAATTTTCAGCTATCAGGTTCTGAAGGTACTTCCAAAAATTACTCACTTGTCTTGAAGTCTGGCTGCTGATGTCTTATAGAATATAATTAATTAAATATAAAAATTAATGTTCAACACCGCCAGACACTCTCCGTCGGCTGTAATTTCTGCCAGACGCTTTACAGTTCGTAAGTAAATTATGCGATTATACATACAATCTGAACCCTGATTTTTGTATATGATGTTCAGTGAACTATAACAATACTTTTTGCAGCACCCAGACTTCAAGACAAGTGAGCAATTTTTGGAAGTACCTTCAAAACCTGGTAGCTGAAAATTGGCCGTCGGCCCAGGTTAGCTGGTATTCTTACATTACTAGTATGTACTAGCACTACTATTTCCCACACATTTGGTTTGTGAGAAAATAAGTAAGGTCTGGCGGCCCTGTGATCTTGGTCTAATAAGTTTCATTGCTACGACATGACGTCAGAGATTCGACTAAATTAGTGTTAGAGATTCGTAAATCTGTCAAAAAATTACTGAAAATTATAAACATATTTTTTACACTTATCTTGTTTTGTATAATGTACTAATCACAGCACACGTTTTCGTTAAAACGGGACTAAGTGCTAAGACGTTGTGTGTAGGGTATGCGTAGCTTGAAAAAAAATTGTGAAACATACCGCAATAGCGGCGATACCTCCGATGGCAGCGACACCGAGGGAGTTGAAGATGCCAGAGCCAACGATAGTCCCGATACCCATATCGGACTCGGTGAGGAACGTTGAGATCATGTTCACGAAGAACTCTGGACAAGATGTGGCCACTGACATAAACGTTGCCGCTGCTACATTCTGTTAATAACGTTTTAGTTTCAAAGCACTGTGAGAACACGTTCAAAAAAGGACCTGAGTAGTTTATAAAATATGAGAGTGATTGATATGAGACATAAATAAAACAACTAGAGCTGTTGTAGGTAAAATTTTCAAAGGTTGCCTTAAACATCTCTGCGAAACTTTTAATTTCCCCAAAGTTTAATTTTCTAACACCCTTTTAAGTAAATGGTTATACAAAAAGGGATTTTAACGACAAAAACTTTCACAACATTAACGTTGAAAAATAAATATAATATAAGTATGAGGAAACACATAGTAAATGGGGTGACTTTAAATTTGCAATATGCACATATGTATGTCAAAATGACGACGATAACGGATTTAAGTACAAAAAGTCAAACCTGTGGTATCTTTAGATCTTCGCAGATTAGTTCGACGCAAGGAATGAAGTAGTCATTGCATACAATGGCTAGCAGAGTAAAGGCGTAGATTCCGAACATTGCGTACAGCATGAACGCACCTCTCGCCAACTGGTCCTCTAAAAATAAAAACGAGTGTTTGCAAAATATGCCAAGAAGGTTAAGGCTATCCTATCAAGACCAACTTCAGTTTGATTTCCACAGTTATATGGATAAAAGCTATGTTTTTTCACTTTACAAAAACAACGCAATTAAACTTTTAAAACAAAATTATCCACGACTTGTTCCCGAGGGAAATCTATAGAATCTTTTCAAAGGTAAGGTAAACGTCAATTCCAAGTAAACGGGTCGTCTTTAAAAAGGACTTCATCTCAAAAAAGCCAAATGGCCAAGTCTAGTCAAGTTAGCCACATTTTTGCTTACCTACACAATAAGCAAGGAGTGACCTCATAAAAAAAATATGCTCCTAAAATAATATTATACAGATCTATCGATCTCCAGCATTGATTATTATTATTTGCTTTTGTAGTAAATAATTACAAAGAGAAATTGATGTTGTATTGTGTTCACAAATTAGCCATAAAAGACGGCCAGCGTAAACATTATTTACTAAATGGATTACTATTGTCTACTAGAGTGCAAGAGATCATACCGTTAAACAAGTAAATGCTCACATTACAGAATCTTTACCGTCTATTCTTATTCAGGGATTATCCGTGACTGAGATCTAAAAAGATAATTATTGTAATAGAACAATAATTATGTAGACAATCATTTGTAGAAATATTAAAACATGAGTAGCTATACTACTGTATTCAGTTTTATGTAATTGGCATCGTTGAGGCATGGTGACTGACGGTAAAAGCGATTACTGTGATTAATGTATAGTTTAATATTTTCGCGGCGATGATGCCGAAATATAGGAAACTCGTGTTCCGAGATTTATAAATAACGTAATAATTGTAAGTTTAGACTTTTCTGATCTGTATGATA
Organism: Aproaerema taeniolella; assembly: GCA_949987775.1. Taxonomy (NCBI): domain Eukaryota; kingdom Metazoa; phylum Arthropoda; class Insecta; order Lepidoptera; family Gelechiidae; genus Aproaerema; species Aproaerema taeniolella. The sequence goes on along the minus strand of OX465242.1, from coordinate 29,912,029 downwards.
CATGTTTTCTTTCATAACACGATATGTTTAAAATGTTGGTTATGTGCTTTAGACGCGACTTGAATGTGGTTGTGGATTGACAGCACTTTATTGCATTAGTATCAATTTTCAATGTGCACGCGTAAACATAATACCGTGATATAGTGCTATCACACTAGTTTCATAGAAAAAGTTGTATATTATACTCTAAAACGTACCTTTAGTGAGGCGATCTAAAAACCTGTTATTAGGAGTTTACGACTGAAAACGTTGGTAAATTAAAAGCTTTTTTTTAGTTTATGAGCAAGGTGATTTATATCTTGATAAAGGAAAAATCGCATTTGTCGTGTTTAAGTAACGATTGAGTCGATTTTAGAAATGTAAACTTAGTCATCTTTTTCATGAGATCGTTCCCTTAGTGCAATCAACGCGGATCATATCACTGAATAAAATCTAACTTTGTAGATAATTAAAATAAACAAAATCCAATTCCAAAAAGTTTCAGTTGGACGGACGAGCAGAAAGCATGATTAGGGCTAAGTGAGCGAACTCTCGGCCTCGGTTTTATATTGTTTGTATTTACCATCAAATATAGAATCAGGAAAACTGTTGACGGAGTCTCCAGATAGACAGGCGGGTTGCACGATGTTATTCTGTACGGCGGTGCGTGTGCGCAGCCACGGCGTCCAGTGCCATTCCTGCAGCTCCTCCTGCAACCGCTTCAATAGCTCCTCGGACATATACACAGCCTCCCCATTCCTGTTATGCACTATCACATATCCCGGTTTGTCAGCTTGTGTTACATCTGTTACAGACACAAACTATTGAAGCATTACATTATTACAAAAATACGTCCATAAGAGGGGTTTAACAAACGAAAATCCACGAAGACTCTTTACACAGCTTGCATCTAACATTACGAATTTTTAACTGCGCACTTTTGACAGGAGTTTAAGTTCAAGAATAAAGTACCTGAACGCAAAATGGTCTAATTATCACATGTCTACGCTCTGGAACCTTAATTGCCACAAAGATATCCTTAATCGGATGTGAAGTTGTTTATGAAAATGAGCCAATTACAGATTTAGAAATAATATAGGTATGAGGCTAAACTAGATAATACTATGATAGCCCATAGGTATTATTCTGACCATGGATAAAAAACAATTGTGTACCTTGGTGCGAAAACCGGTCAATGATAGATAACGTTGATAACTTTCATTATTTGAACACAATCGATCATGTTCCCACATTATGTGGGTTCACATTTATTTTATCAGTGTTCTGATTTCAGATTTTTCATGCGTATGCTATTAGCCGTAGAGATGATTAAATAAATACATTTTTAAATCAGAGTACAACCTGTAAATCTGACAGCCTTTTGTTACATACAAGAAACTAATTCGCACTATAAACACGATACTAAACGATTTAAAAACATTTCAATTGTGAATATTTAATCAACCTATAACTGATAGTAATAATTAGTCTAGTTCATGTTGCTTAAAATACCAAATTAAAAAATCCTTTAATCGCACCTTCAAAATAGAGCTACAAGAAGACATACCATGATACACATAATTCTTACTTACTGTATATATCAAATGCTGATGCACAGGTGCCAAACACCACAGCGGTAAAAACAAAAATCCATAAACCCGCCATATCACTCCAGGTTTACAATGTAATAATATCACTTTTTTCTAAAACAAAAGAAATTAAAGTTTTGTAAAAGTAATTTTTGATAACGATAAATTAAAAAGAAATTGAAAATTATTCTTAAAGCGCTCCTGACTAATGCCACTTCTCAGAAGGATGGTAATGTAAGAATGGTAAAAGAAGAACCGATATGCTGGATATATATTAGTCATAAACATAATAGATCACATAAGGAAACATGGGATCTTCTTACTTAACTCTAATGCTTACGTACAGAACATATTGCTTACTACAAGTACATTATACCGTAAAGTACATCTTATAGTAAACAGTGTTTTCCGTGTCCCAATCACTCACTCTAGCTAGCGGTTTGACTCCTATACGTCACTTTGAGGATAACTTAAAAATCTGTATTTCTATCATTATTTAAATCGCAGCGCCAGTAAATTGTTTATCAATTAACTGTTTCTCAGTTTATTAGAAATACTTGTACACAAATTATACAGTATTGGACAGAAAAGGCTTTGGCGTTTCTTAGCTACATGTTGGCCACATGTAACTAATATGAGTTTTTTTTTGTAAGAATGTTGCGACAAAATAATTTTTAATATTTTAATAATGAGAATAAAATAATATTCTCAATTTTTGTGTCACATTCACAAAATATTTTTGGAATAAGTATGGAATAAGTCATACTTATTCCAAAAAATGTTTTGAAGAAAATATATCAGTGAATTCTTAAGAGCGCTCTTGTTGCTATGTCGTTCACACATTTATTTTAATACATAAAGACACTTTTACTTAATTGGCGTGATTTTATCAAACGAAGGGGAGTCTTGTCAAATCATATCATGTGGTATCGTGAAGCTTATCATTTAACAGTATATAGTAAAGAACCTGACATATTAACTTACTATACATAATTGAATTAACAATACAAAACCACAATAAGGACAACCTGTGCCATGTGCATCAAAAATAACAAATACAATGTCAAATTCATATAGATTCAAAATGTCAAACTAACTTGCTTGAATAGACCCCCGCACTGCCTCTAATAACTCTGCCATCGAGCTACTAAACAAATCTACATTTTTAGCTACTTCATTAAGAGTTCTGAGAGCTGTTGTGAGAGGAGCGTATTTAAGTAAATTGGTCCTAAAGATCGGCACCGCAAACACCTTCTCACGGGGACCTGGCCTCAGACTTTTATTATTTGGCACCGTAAATTGAATCTCCTTTAATATTTGTGGGTTATCAACTTTCCCGCGAAAGACTTTGATTAAATACTAGCTGTCCGCCCGCGACTTCGTTCCCGGTGGATTTTCTTTTTTTGTGAATATAACCATCCTTGAATCCACTTGAACACACACAAAAAAAATCATTAAAATCGGTCTATTTATACAAGGAACTTCTAAAAGGAAGTATGTACGTGCAAAACTAGATGATCATAAAATTTTAACATATAAATGACTGCTGTTTTATATAGATTACAATATCGGCCTAAGTCGCGGATCGTAATAAAAATATCCCTTCAACTTATAATAAGCCTGCAAGTTCGCTGCAATCTGTCCGATTATTTTTTTCACTACTAACAATGTCATTCTTCCTAACAGCCATTTTTCATCACGAAATAAATATCTAAGAAATGTTAATCTAGCATATATGGTAATTAACTTTCATTACCTCGACAGGATTAGGAGAACTCGTCCTATGAAACGCCTGAAAGTATTGTGTTACATTGTTCTTTAAATTACTGCAATAGGTTTATTATAAGATAATAGACAAACAAAAAAGTGATAAGACTCAGTCGCAGACAGCAGCAGTGCAATGAAATGTCGATAACCTATTTACTCCATCTTATAACATGCACTTGACAGAAAAATGTGAAGTGGGAATCTATGACAGAGACAATAGGGGATTTTCTTTAAGTTATCCTGCCGAGGGATTTCCATCTTAACGAACGAGGTAACTTACGCACGGACACTAGATCGAAAGCAAAACGTCGGCTACCCATAAACACTAAGGTACGAGTAAATCAATGAAATAACAAACAGTATCTTATACAATCTGCACTGCTTCTAATAATATGAAACCTGTTTGTGTTGTGTACGTAAACCAAGTACAAAGTTTTCACTTCTGCACACATTCATTTTTACTTTTAAAAATATTTATTAAAGTTTAACGACTTACTTCAACGTAATGCTAATTTGATAACTACTAACGAACTAATTCATTCTCGTAATCAAAACAATGCTTATTGTTTTTCTGTGAGCACTCACTACGCCGGTCCACAAGTATCTGAGTAACTGTACTGAAAGTAACGTATGAATGCCTGGGGTTTTTAAATAGATAATCTTAATTGATAAGACTTCTTCAGCGATTAGTCAATTCTATTATTTTATTTAGCATGTATGTATCGATATCACGCACTTATTTGTAAATTCTAGATTAGTCATCATGTTTTCATCTGAAGGTCTCTGATCTTTAGATCGATATCCTCTCAGAAACTTTAATCTACAATTTATTGCTGTGGAAAGCACCAATCGTTACGGTATCAAGACTTTGCAAGATGTTGAATGCACGGCTGTGCTTAATACATGTTAAAAAAATGTAAATCATTAAACCAAAACCTTTCCTAGTCATCAATAACATTCATTTATATTAATGTCACTAGTCTACCTAAATTAAATTTTAAAAATTTGTTTAGGTAATAAATAAAATGAGTTAATAGACGAAAAATAAAACATAAAAAAATATGATAACAAATTCAGATTATTGTGTTTTGGAAGCCAGTCGACCTACGGTTTGTAAAATTTTTGTATTACTAGGGTGATATATTTATCTTTATCAAATTAATCACGAAGTTTTAGTCGTTTAGATTAAGATAAGAATTAAATATCAAGGATCACTTATACTTTTTGTTTTAATCCCAACAATATCATATCTATTAAATTCTTCAAAATAAATACAACATAAGTATGATTTCATCTAACTTTTAAAATTAAGTGTATAAATCGTGAGGGGTTCCTATTCCTTCAGCGATGTAATGAAATTAATTTCGGAAATCATTTTTAAAATTCAGTTTCTGTGAAAAACGAGTTAGCATTGATAAGGGTGAGTCTTCAATGATGTAGATCTAAGTGGAGCAGTGCAGTCAGGAGATGCACCCTTTATTAGATGAAAATACAACGTTACCCAGCCTCGAGTTTCATTTGCAAATAGGCGTGTGTATCGAGGACATTAAGAGGAGAGGCTTAGAAACTTAGTTCAGATTTAGGTGCTTCTATTTGAGTAAACACAGTCTAATCCTCACCTCTATTTTGTATCTCACGGGATAATGGGATTAGTATGAATCATCCAGAATCATCACGATTGATTATTTATTTAGGGTAACCAAAATAACACTCCTAAAATAGCATCTCTTTATTTGTATAAGAGGTTTTCTAACGAAAATAAAACGATACAAATAAAACTAATGAAACGAACGAAACTACCTACTTTGTCAATGGTTAGCGGAAAAAAAATCAAAAATGATTCGTAACAATATCAATTTTTGTCCAAAAATAATAAGTAGGGGAAGGAAGATAACCAATCTCATAAAACAGAGTCTTTTATTCATCTTATATATAAAAATGAATCACTAAATCTGTTGGTAAGCGCAAAACTCGAGAACGGCTGGACCGATTTGGATGATTCTTTTTTTGTTGTGTTCCTTATTGTCAGGAGAAGGTTCTTATGAAAGAAAAAACTAAAAAAGTGCCACGGGAACGAAGTCCCGGGCGGAAAGCTAGTATTCAATAAAAAAAACGAACGTTTAACTAAATAATAAAATTAACAAAAAGACAAGAAGCTCCACCTCCAGCTTTGAGTTCCCCATCCCCAGCCACCTCTTGCCCTATCCCCAGCCAGCACGCAAAAACATTTATGTTGGGATAAAAAATAAACTTATCAATAAGTTAGAATAAAACAACAAATATTAGTATCATATAATGGGGTTTTCGAAAGTGCTGTTTTCGAAAATTATATTTATTTTGAAATCCAAGATGGAGTAAAGTGCGAATATGCACTTTTTTGAAAATGTTGACATGGTTGTCGATTAGTAGGTTTTTGGGAGTGCTGGTTTCGGAAACCAAATCTATATTTTAAAATCCAAGATGGCGCATTCAACTTTTTTGAAAATTCTGACATGGGTGTTGTATAGGTTTCGGCAGGTGCTGATTTCGAAAACATCATCCATTTTAATATCCAAGACAACGGTGTAACACCCTCAAAAACCTTTTAAGGGACACCTATGTCGACATTTTCAAAAAAGTACATGTCCGCCATCTTGGATTTCAAAATGGATGTTATTTTTTCGAAATTAGCAACCCCAAAAACCTATTAAATGACTCCCATGTCAACATTTTCAAAAAAAATGCATATGTGCCATCTTGGATTTAAAAATTGATATCTTTTTCGAAATCAGCACCCCCAAAAACCTATTAATCGACATTCGTGTCAATATTTTCAAAAGGTGCATTTCTGTTTAACAACAACATCGAAGTACAAATTTTAAAGCTGGAGATGGGGCAACGAGCAATATTTCATACTAAATACTGACTCTATCAAATTTACCGTATTTATTAAATAAAATATTTGTAAATGTTGATCATATATTTAGAAATTTATTCTACATTCTAAATATTTATAAATCTTATTAGTTTCATTTAACATTAAGCAAAAAAAACAGTAATTAAAGTAGTTGCATAACTTACAAAAAAACAAATATGGTGAAAAGTTTCCGAACTGCAAAGACACTTATTTTCCAACAAATTTCTGACAAGCACTTTATTTTAAAAGTATAGCAATGTTTAGGCTTTGGAAAAAATTAAAAGGAGATTAGTTCACATTATACTGATGTTTTTAATTGTGCTAAAGCTTTAAAAATCAATAATTAAGTGAGCTGGCTGGAGTTTGGCGTCGGCTGTGGTAAGGGTACTCTCCCCTAGTCGTCAACTGAACAAATAATGAATGATGATTTTATATTTCTCGCTCACACAGTTTTATTATTTTCAGAGAAAACTGGGCGTACTGTTAAAAAATATCTATGATTTATTAAATGAAATGATGTCATGGGTATTTTAAGAACATTTCTATTTATTTTCGTTTTTCGTAAGTAGTTGAAAATACAAATTGGTAAATTATTTCCCTCAGTTTCATGGTAAAACATTTTGTAGGTGCTTCTATTGATTGTAACGATAAATTGGTCGGAAAAACAATGTTAAAAAGTTTTTTACTAACTCTCCATGGCAAAACAGGAAAGTCAATTAGATATAAAAAAATCGGAAAATCGAAAGTGATTCAGAGAAGGTCAGGTTAGTGATTCAATTATGGATCCATTAATTTGTCCCACAACAGGTGGGACCACAAGGGAGACTTATTTATCGTAGGCCCACTGATTGATACGGGTACAATTAACGTAGGCCTTTAAATCATTTTGTAGGAGGTAGCATAATGAACACAATGTGTTTATGCTACCAAAATTTCCTTGTAAAAATATAATATTTTTAAGCCACTACAGAAAGAGGGATGTTATAAGTTTGACGTGTGTATCTGTGTGTCTGTCTTTGACATCGTAGCTCCTAATCGAATGGACCAATTTCGATAAGGTGTTATTTTTATTTTCAGGCTGATGTAATCGAGATGGTTCGTAACAATATTTGATCAAAACTGGTTCAGCTGTTTAAAAGTTATAACGCAATCGAATGTCGGGGTGATACAACATTTTAAATTTTAGAGTTATTTGTTGTAATATTTATATAATTCATTGAGGTATGTATGTATGTAAATCCTTTATTGTACAACAAAATTATAAAGCAGACACGCGTCTGCAGTCGTATAATTTAGGAAATGAGAATGAATGTTAAATTTGTCATCTAAATTATAAATCATTTACAAGTACGATATTTTGAAAAGAAAAGCCAGTCATATTGGAAAATATACTGATTGAATACGATATACCTAAGGGTAATACAAGGAAATTTTATAAACATAAACTTGTATACCTCTACATTATGCTACATCCAACAAAATGATTTAATGTCTTATGAGAATTGTACCCCTATTAATCTACCGAACTCGTCCTTAAAAAAAAAACACTGGAAGACTAGAAAACGGACTTGTCTTACAAAATGTATCAATCTCTGACAGAGAGGAGTACGGTTTAACTTACAAGAAAGGGAAAAAATCACAGTGCTGGCATATTGGAATGCTACGGTGACTGAAAAACGACGGTGGTTTCGGTGACCACCGAAACTACAGAAGGTCAACATCAGGTATAGGTACTATGTTTGTAGACGCGATATCAAGGATAAGTACACGTAGATTGCGATTTCAAGTACAGAAACTGAGTTGGTTCCAGCAATTGAAGCGGCTCGTGAGATAATTTGGCTAAAAAGACTTTTTGTACAAATTTTTAGACTAGAAATGTCTACTCTTGTATTTAAAAAGACTCTAAATTAACAAGCTTGAGACTGACTTCAAAGATGCTCCAAAGTGCAAATCGCCACGACGATCGCCGATTTTCATTAGAAAAGATGAAGAAGGCGCAGGCGCAGGTCCGATCGGGCATGGAGTACTGCAGCCACTTTTGGGATGGTTCGGCCAAGTACCAGCTAGTCACACTGGATTCGGTGGACCGCAGAGTCAGGAGACTCATCGGTGAGAGGAAGCTAGTAAAAAATAACTCTAAAGCCTAGCTCATAGACGCAAAGTAGCTTGCCTATGTGTTTTTTATAAGATGTACTTCGGGGAGTGTGCTCAGGAGCTGCATGAGCTCATTCCGCCTGCCCCTTTCTTCTATCGGACGTCTAGACACACCGCTCGGTACCATCTATAACTTGTTGAAATAGCGCGGATTCGCACTGAGCGCTTTTCATCATCTTTCATATTGCGCACTGCTAGAGAATGGAATTCCCTGCCTGCGTCTGTATTTCCGAGTTCATATAACCCGAATCTATTTAAAGTTCGAGTGAATAGGCTTCTTCTGGGTGAGCTTGCAACATCCTCGACCGCATCTTTGAGCTAGATTGTGGTCAAGAGCAAACCCATTATTAATAAAAAAGAACACGTTTATGTTATTATGTTTATGTGGATTGATGTTAGAATAGAATTCACACTGGCTAAATGGTAAACTTGTCATAAGTCACATCTTTGGTTATCATATCGCATATATCTTAAAGCATCTCACTGTACCGATTTTCAAGTGTAAAATGTTTTTAAAATAAAAATTAAAGCTGTTATTTTGATTTCTTCTTCATCAATCCATTTAAGATCCACATCGGAGCTGTAGTACATGGGTTAGGGAGAAAGAATGCTTGTTGGATCATATTTAATTTAGCGACAAATAATGTGAAATTCGAGTCTTAAAAAAAATTTGCTGTCTATACACTCACGCCTATAATCCTTTTCAGGGTAGGCAGAACGTCACGTGATTCTGGAACCACTTGACGCCACATTTTACGTTTATTCTGACAATTAGATCGATCGTATAGTGGTGAAAAGTTGTCAGCATTTCGCCCACAACACAGCAAAATCCTCGCGTCCCTCTCTTACTGGCTTCTACAGTATGCCTGGGAAGAGTAGGCAGCTGGCACATTCTAAGTTTATCTTTTACTCCCAATCCAGCGTGGAATTAAATTTGCTTTCACAATTAATTAGCTGATAACTAACATCATGAGTAAAAAATAAAAACCAGCACCTAATAAAAATACTTTTAGGTAACTTTTATTTGAAACTGGCAGCGAGGTTTATTTTTTTGGCGGCAAAATTCATATTATTTTTTAGCAGCCCATGCCTGATTTTTACTGCCTCTTAATTTTTATGAAGCCACAGTTTTGTCGCAAGACTGTTTTTATCGATGACAGTTTTTTTGCAGGCTTCTGCAGTCACCCATAAAAATATTGTTGTGTCCTGCCAAATTATATACCTTGCTTATTTAGCTACATCGTTCATTTAAGAGTATTATAGCCGGCTCTAATGTGAATGATTTAAATATTATCTGGGTATTTACCTGCGCAGAAGAACATGATAATGCTAAATACTTACCTAAATGACGTAAAAAAAAAGATATCTGTCGATATCATTTTCAAATTCAATAAATTATCGGATAGTTTCAACTTCCTATCGTGACTTTAATCTCTCTATCTAAAATAACATGTACATACATATTTCCTCGTATAATATAGGCCTATAATGTAAAGTTGCATATCCTGAGTGCAGAGCTAAAACTAAAAACGCTCAGCCCTGTAATATCGTTTACGGCATAACGCACATGATGACTGATGTGATGACGGACGGTAGGCTATTTCTCTACTCCACCGATATAACGTAATATCATATTATAATTATTAACGACACAAGTGTCGTAAGAAACGTATAACGTGAGTCTACTTGAAACACGAGCGAAGCGATTCTTGTCAGTATTTTGCTTATTTTGTATACATAATTTATTAAATAAAATTACTTTTTTATATTACTAAGTCGCCATTGAAGTAGAATTTTGGTATTTGAAAACTGGTGTATTTGCCGATTAGTTCAAATATTTTTTATTATTTTAAAATCTTCTTCTCATTTCAAAATTACTTAAATCACATGTGATTTTTGTGGTATGTAAACGAGCTCTCTGTGGCCATTTCCAAGCACTATATTGTGAAATAAATAATCGGCCTTAAAAAACCCTAGCAGTTTTTTGGTCGCTCCCCTCCCCGACTAAAGTATATACAGACAGCAGCAGGTCAGGTTACCCATTAACACTACGAAAACCGGCGCTATTACGAGCGAGATGAGGGTGACATCAAGGTCAACATGTATAACCTGCTTTATTTTTACATATTTTCATTTAAATGTATATTTTTTTCTTCAACAACTTTAGTGTTTTGTCTGATTATTTCCCAATTCTTTTTTTTTTGATGATGTCAGAACGACTCTTTCGGTTCAGCACCACAGGCATTCCATATCAGTTTGCCCCGAGGGAAACACGCCGACGATGTGTTCGATTGTAAAAATGAGATCAAGGTTACTGAAAGTACCTTACAGTAAGAAAGATTTGCCAAGATCGATTTTTGCTAAGTAAATAACCCGGTAATTCCCTTTTTAACCCCGGACAAAAAAGAGGGGTGTTATAGTTTGACGTATATGTGTGTCAGTGGCATCATTGCTCCTAAAAGAATGGAACTATTTCGATGCATTTTTTTGTGTTTGAATGCTGACGTAATCGAGATGGTTCTTAGATATATTTGATTAAAAATGGATCAACCATAAAAAGTTATAAGCAATGAATGTCGCGGGTTCCTTAGGCGATGTCGTTTATTCTGTATTAATTAATTAAACATTATTTATTTCGAAATTTTGTCTCAAGAAAAAACAAAGTGTACCTACGCCCCCGACGACGTCGTCGGCCATTACTCGTTACCTAAGACCGGAGCGGTTCGACTTTGAGCCCTCCACTGCTGGAACGGATATACCTCTAAAGTGTACATATTGGAAATGCACTTCATTTCCTCTCGGAAGAGGCTGCCGCCGTCAATGAATCCATTAAGTACAAACTCCTCGTAGATCATATTTCGTCAACTATATTTAACTTTGTTCGAGAATGTAGTAAATATAGCGAGGCTATGAACATCCTTAATAATAACTACGAACAGAGAACAACTATTCTTAGCTCGACTTCATTTAACTTATAAACTCGAGAACTCTTACTCTCCTCACATACGACTGTCGCTTCAAAGCTGTAACCACTTTACAACATCAAAACGAGACAATTCGTGCGACACTTATTGCGGGGCTCTCTCCCGAAAAAATAGACGAGCAATTAAATATAAAGCCAATTACAATTCGATCTTGTCGCCACTCAGAGGAAGAACATGCTTTCATTTCTAAAGAGATTTCTTATGTTCTTAAAGGCAATGTAATCGAACCTAGCGTCTATCCATGGCAAGCTCAAGTTCTAGTTGCAGGTGGAGGAAGTCGGCGCAAAAAAAAGACTAGTAATTGAGTATTTTCATCAATCGATTCACGGACTTAGACGCATACCCTTTGCCAAGCATTGACTCTGTCATTTCTTAGATTGTCAAATATAATTACCTTAAAAGCGCTTACCATCAGGTCCGAATTCTTCTCAAAGAAAATAATCCATACAGCCTTGAAGCTTGCGGGAATCTCTACCAGTTTACTCAAATCCCGTTTAGCGTAACTAACAAACGGAGTAGCTGCTTTTCAGAAAAGCAATAAATGAATTGTTCAAGGCTATATGCCTTGAAGCTTGTGGGAATATCTACCAGTTTACTCGAATCCCGTCTAACGCATCAAACGGAGTAGCTGCTTTTCAGAAAAGAAATAAATGAATTACAAATGCTGAAAAGCTTAAGATGATATAACCGTTTTCGGGAAGGATAAGCATTCGACCTATCCCACCTCGCCAGGTAGGAACCTGGGTGGGAAGAGTGGCAAAAAAATTCCACTCTCTCCACCAGGTGGGATGAGAGGAACATTTAAATTCCAGCGGCTAGCGAATTAATATAATGGGCTATGAGCAAGATTTTTAAAATAATTTGATTTTTTTATTTTAAGCAGGTTTAAGGTCCCATATTCAAATAAAAAATATATCAAATAATTTTGATCATAGATATAAAAATAATTAATTTTTAAAATTTTGGTTACGATTTGTTGCTTATTACAGCATTCTACAGATTAACTCCTTTGCCAAAGTAAAAAAAAAAAAAACGATTGACAGTTGGTTGACATATAACCTATACCGTTGCGTTTTTGAGTTTAAGTTCAACATTTAAGTTTCAATCACAGACTAACTAGAGATACGTTTCAATGTACTTACGTTTAAATGATCCTCACAGCAAAAAAGTGGACGTTTGGGACAATTCCTGTCAACCATTTTACACAAACTTTCTTTCAATTTCTTTGGAATGGTAACAAACGTCAAATCTGGTGAGTTAATGTCAGTGTTTGAACAAAGAGGTATAAAACATTTTTTGGTTCTCTCCACCGCTGTAACTCGCAAGATGCCATGTTGAGTAGCAAAGCCTGCTGCGCTGTCGTTATTAGTGTTATTCCACAAATCCGAAGAGTATTAATCACTATCGTTGAAGCAGTTCTCGGAGTCCGGTATGAATAAGGTGTAGTCGTGAGAAAATCAGTCAAAATCTAGCACTACAAGTCCGTGCAAAGTTAAATCGTAATCCGGTATGCGGTAGCAGTAAAAGACTTCAGAAAAAATTAACCAAAAGCAAAAATAAAACTCAAAAATAAACAACCAAATACAAAATGAAATAGGTTATGTTTTTTATTACCAAGGGTAATTGGCCACACCTAGTTCTAACCGGTTAAAACTAGACGTAGCCGCACTTCGGGTTCTAGCCGTAACACATATATACCTTTAGTACACTACCAATGTTTTACTCATCATGTGCTAACGTGTCTTCTGTGGTGCCTTTAAATGGGCTATGTGCAAGATTTTTAATTTTTTTTTTTTTTAAGCAGGTTTAAGGTCCCATATTCAAATAAAAAATATATCAAATAATTTTGATCATAGATATAAAAATAATTAATTTTAAAAATTTCGGTTACGATTTGTTGCTTATTACAGCATTCTACAAATTAACTCCTTTGCCAAAGTAAAAAAAAAAAAGATTGACAGTTGGTTGACATAATATAACCTATACCGTTGCGTTTTTGAGTTAAAGTTCAACATTTAAGTTTCAATCACAGACTAACTAGAGATACGTTTCAATGTACTTACGTTTAAATGATCCTCACAGCAAAAAAGTGGACGTTTGGGACATTCCTGTCAACCATTTTACACCAACTTTCTTTCAATTCCTTTGGAATGGTAACAAACGTCAAATCTGGTGAGTTAATGTCAGTGTTTGAACAAAGAGGTATAAAACATTTTTTGGTTCTCTCCCCCGCTGTAAGCTGTAACTCGTCAGATGCCATGTTGAGTAGCAAAGCCTGCTGCGCTGTCGTTATTAGTGTTATTCCACAAATCCGAAGAGTATAAATCACTATCGTTGAAGCAGTTCTCGGAGTCCGGTATGAATAAGGTGTAGTCGGAGAAAATTAGTCAATATCTAGCACTACAAGTCCGTGCAAAGTTAAATCGTAATCCGGTATGCGGTAGCAGTAAAAGACTTCAGAAAAAATTAACCAAAAGCAAAAATAAAACTCAAAAATAAACAACCAAATACAAAATGAAATAGGTTATGGTTTTTTTTTATTGACATGACAGCTTGGCAAAGACACGATTGTATAATGCCGTATTTATGATTAGTTTACCCTACTGAGAAACTTTTAAGTATTATATTTTTATTTCAAAAAGATAGATTTTTTATATATATTTTTTTTAGGAAACGGGACCTTATTCCTTTATGTTAAATAAAAAATTAAACGAAATTAAAAATATTTTTAAAATGTCGTACATAGCCCATTAAACAATGTATCAAATTAATTTATTTAATTTGTTTGTAAATGCCAAATAGCGGTTTTGTTTGATATAATGAATTTAAAAATAGACGCTTTAGTAAGTGAAACAAAGTTAGCTTATTGTTAGATAAATGGTTTTTTATAATAAAATTATGAATAACTAGCTTTACACGCCCAGCGTTGCCCGCGTGTACAAAGACCAGTGCTCAGCAGTGGAGCCAACCGCTACCAAACTTCAATCGATCCTTTCCCTAGGTCCCATCTGTCTCTATACCTTTAATCAAAATCGGACCAGCCGTTTCGGTGTCTTCGTCAACATACATACATACACACACAACGCCTTTAATATACAAGGTGTTAAGGACAGCTTAGCAAATACTTAAATGGTAGAATCTACCCATAACTATCATCAGTTATAAGTAACTATTTTTCCCCGGAAACGTCATGTTAAGGAGTTTTCATTATTTACATACTTTGGCGCTACGCAACGTATCGTGAAACCGCGCCCCGCGCGCGATCCCCTGTTCCGCGTTGCTATTGGAGTGCGATGTACATTGCTGGTTTTCGTGTTTTACGTTGTTATGATTGTTTTTAATTGAAAAATGGAGGTCAACGATGGAGCTAGTTAACCTAGAAAATGCCAATTAAGGCACTGGTACCCCACGCACCGACGGAACACAGCAATCTTTTTGGCGACGGACTTCGGTAGGAGGGTGGTCGCGAACCAGACAGCCCTTTACAGAGCCTACCACAACGCATGGAATCATAAGACGCTACCTCATATTAAAAACAAACTGAGGTGTCGTTGCCTAAGATGGATTACTAGGAGGCAGGTCTCATTTTTGTTTCCTTAGTCGCCTCTTACGCCACCCACGGAAAGACATGGGGTGGTGTTATTCTCAACCGATCACTACACGGTGGTATTGTGACTGCGAGAACAAAAAGCCTACTCGTAAAACATCAGAGGGAACAAATTACCCACCACGCTGTGATTTGCTGGCTTGGTACTGCAAGGTGTCTTCTAGGGGGGCGTTAATAAAACAGCTGGATTCTTCGTGATTCTTGATTATAATTAACAACAGTTTCTTCGTTATATAAATATTTACTTCTTTTACAAAATCACAATTGTAAGATAGACACCTTTTTTAATAGTGCTATTGCACGCCTATCATCGAATACAATTATATCGCGGGCTAAACACCATTAATACGCAAAGAACAAATACTCAATACGCCACGATCAAACAATGAATGGCGCAAGACCAGATCTTCAATCATTTCGAATCTTGACATCGAATACCATTTCAAACCTTTGAAATTGATATTCGAATTATCTTCTTCGAAATGATCAAATGAGAAAGAAGTTGCGTTATGCCCGATCCTCTGTGAAGGTCTGCATACCACAGTACCTATCCCACAACGAGTGCGAGCGAGACAGTATGACTAAGGAACACCAGGTAAGATACCTGCCGTGCTGGATCTATAACTGTAAAAGTGAGTATTAAACCCGACTTCCCTTTCCCGCCTGGCCACCAGGTTTCTTGCACATTTTGGCGGGCCGCATCGCATCGCTAAATTGCAAAATCTTACTTGTGCGTCAACTCTTAAAAACTATTACAGCATATTAACTATTAGCTAGTAGTGTTCGCAACTTCATTCGCGTCAAATAGATTCAACTATGATAAAATGTATGTATGTAAACCCAAATCATAGACTGGGAACCAGAGTATAAGTATAACGAACTCTGGTCTGATTTTGAATTATCTTTGAGGCCAGCCATAGAATCCTTCTTTCTGAACGTGACAATCAAGGGTTGTTACTATCATTTTATTAAAGCTTTGTGGAAAAATGTAAAACAATTAAAACTTATAAAAAATAATGACAAGAGAAGGATCGTAGCTTTAGCAGCAGTGTTACCATTGCTACCCAAAGAAAAAAATAACGACGGATGGGAATATATACAATCACAAATGATTAAAGAACTGTGCATAGAACCATTTAAAAAATATTTTTCGAAATTCTGGCGCAAAAATGATGCGTTCGTCGAACGTTCGGAGAAAAGCACCGATCTAACAATTACTCCGAAGCGTGGCATCTCTCTATTAACGATAAAAGCAGCAATAAGCTAACTTGGTTTCACTTACTAAAGCGGCTACTTTTAAATTCCACATATCAAAGAAACCGCTATTTGGCAATTACAAACAATTTAAATAAAAAGAAGAGGGGTAGTACGTACGTAACTCGTGACGTTATCATACATAATGCACAGATGAAATTGGTAACGGGTGAAATTAATGTCTACCGTTTTTTGGAAATGATGCGTCGATAATTTCATTTTTCTTGCCCGTGTTACTTACTACCAATCCTACTACCAGTATAGCTAATTTAATTACCCTTAATTTAATTACTACTGCAGTGGAAGTTAATATAACAATAAAGATAGTTTAATTAAATAAATTATTTAATTATATTAATTTAAATGTTCCTCTTATGGGATGGCGAGGTGGGACAGGTGGAATAGCCGGAAAATTTACGCTAATTTATGAAACCTGATGAAAAGTATTATCTTACCTCAAATACTTACAAATGCACTGAGTCTATATTTTAGGTTTTGCGATTCATCAAAACACTATCAAGCCAGAAAAATAGCGCTTCGACCCTCTTCTATGTCCCTATGCCTTTGTCCAGCCAATTGGGTGTTAGGTTACGGAATACGTCCTCTAACGAGCTTGTGAACAACTTCGGATGCAGAGGATCACCCTGCTTCTCATTAGTTGGAAAACGGAACTGTTAAATTTTATCAGTAACTATCGACCCCTTTTTTTTAAGATGGGTTAACTCTTGACCTCAATCTTGATCATAAGGTCAAAGACGAGGTCGACGATGGAGCGAGTTAACCCAGAAAATGCCTATAGTAAAGGCACTGGTACTCCCACGCACCGACGACGGAACATATCAAGCTGTTTGGCGTCGTACTTCGGTAGGAGGGTGGTCGCGAACCAGATGGCCTTTTACAGAGCCTACCACACCGCATGAGACCATAGGACGATACCTCAGATTCAGAAAAAAATGAAGTGTCGTTGCCTGGGATGGATTACTTTATCTACTAACAAATTAAAAATGACTGTAACATTATTAACACTAATCTTATTATTTAACTATCTAAATTATGTTTTACTACACATGAGTAACAAAGAATTGTAGTTGTTTCTGTGACTCTTTCAGAAAACATGTCTGGTATAATTAAGCTGTTTTTTCTAAAATTTGGGTCACAATAATATTTCGTGTCTTTGTAGAGATTATCTTACTCAAAGTACTTTGTGGATAATCTCGTAGGATTAGTGACAGAACCACACGGTATTAAGACACGGACACATTGTCGACTCGACAATCAACAAAATTAACTTCATTTGTTAAAAAAATTGAAACGAGCAACCGAAACATGCACATTATTTGTTCCGTTACAGCTTAAAACTCATTTTTACAATACCTAACACTGTACTTTTAAATTACAGGGCAAATACTTCTTACAAAAAGTCGTCAGATTTCTAAACTACTCTTTTAAGATCTTTTATTAGTTGTAAAATAGTGTCTGCATGGGTCAAGAAATGAAATAAAAACACGTGATTATTATTTTATTACTGTTTTTATGTAGTAAATAAAACTTATTTTTAACAATTTCAATTATAATTAAACAGGTAAAGAGTACAAAAAAAAACAAGAGCCTGGTCTAGTAGTGACTAAGACTGTGTCGTACTTGACTTTGTTTATTTGGACTCTCAATAGCCTGTGTACATTAGTGTGAAAACTCAAGAGATCATCATACCTTTAGTGATTATCCTGCGATTACGTTATTTACGCTATGTACAGAAAACTTGTAGATTATCCATTTTTACATAAATGAATGAATG
Organism: Aproaerema taeniolella; assembly: GCA_949987775.1. Lineage (NCBI taxonomy): Eukaryota > Metazoa > Arthropoda > Insecta > Lepidoptera > Gelechiidae > Aproaerema > Aproaerema taeniolella. The sequence continues at coordinate 29,894,004 of OX465242.1, read as the reverse complement.
CGAAAATTTTTCAACCGTTTCCAAAACTTTCAAATAGACAGTACATAGATCGCCACTGGTGATGGAGTTTTGGAAAAGGTTAAAGATACCATAGGATTGGTAAATTAAACAAATGTGAAATAAGGTATGGGAATGGAAAAGCAATGGGGCCTAACAGTAATACCAGTAGAAGCATGTAAGTGTTTTTTAGTGGATGGATCTATACATCTATAAAATAAGAAAATGACTGGCTGATTGACTCATCAATCAACTCTCATTCACTCAGCCGCTAGATCTGGTCTAGAAGCATGAAATTTGACATGAACGTAAACAATTTTTTTTACGTAAACGGGCAGAAAGCTACTTATTCAATAAGTTGTAGCAAAAACAATGGTTTAACAATTCGCTGGTGCTGATTTATAAAATTATGGAGAATGTGCGACTATTATCGAGGAATAAGACTCATATCGCACAATTTAAAAATATAGAAAAAGGTTGAAAGGGGTTGGAAAAAGCAAAATCTACAGAGAGTCTGTAATAAAAAGCAGAACCGACATAACATGCCTAGTACCTATGGTTATTCACGCCAAACTGTACCTCGCTGTACAATTTACTTAAATCTTTAACTTGAAAATCTTTCTTCGCAAAATTGTCAGGTTTCTTATTAAACTCATGGACTTGAATTCGGTTTGTCTTGAGGTGTTTGTTTTTGGTTCCAGACGAGGAGGGACTGGGGTCATTCGTCAGTAAGCCATAGGCCATGCCAAAGGTGAAAAAGAGTATTAGATCGAAGCCGGAGATAAGGGTAAAGCCAAGCATCAAACTGAGCAGACCTCCAAACGAAGCTGAAAAGATAAATCATGGTCAAAATAAGTCTATTTTCATACTATTTTTATTTTATTAGCATTTTTTTTTTAATTTGGGTTAACTTAAATTGAGACACGGACAATCATATTTAGGTATTCAGAAAATCTGCTCTTGATAGAAGAGACATCAATAACAATGTATAAGATTATTTTGTGCCTTCTACAAATCTTTCAGTTGCCAAGGAGAGGATGATTTCTAATCTTTGAGTTTCTCTTTCTATGACAGAAACTAAATATGGTGGTGACTTTAACTTAAACTTCGTCTTTTTAATTATGTTTCCATCATGTTACATTATTATTTTGATTACAGTCAACACTTTCTATTCTGTGCAAATAAAGAGATATTTGCTCTTACTGCTTCCAATTTTTGGGCTCTAGAATTAGAATTAGGGGCTTTGACTTTATGTTTGAAAAATTAATCAACGGTTTATTTTTGAGTTAGGCGCATAGTTTATTTGTCTTGTTTGTCTTGTCAATTTAGTCATCCGTAATTAAGTGACCCAGTTACGCGCGGTCATGTAACTAACATTGTTTTTTCTCTATGGGTAGGATTTTTTTAACTCTTGCACCACTTAGGAAATTTCAATTTCTGTAGGTATAAATCTTCAACAAGTTACCTAGGAGATTCTGCCAGTTCAAATAAACATCACGGCGGTATCTGGTTGACACTAAATCGTTAAAGAACACGTTCACCAGAGAACTGTTGCCTAAATTCACGTCGTTACTGAAAAAAAAGGAAACATTCAATACAAAACAGTATACTTGTTTTCGTAAATATTTAACTTTCTCTTTTAAACTATTGGAATGTCAAGGTGAAAGGCAAAACATCCATTAGAGCCTCCATTGTATATTTATTTTAAAAAATTGAAACATTATATTCTGCTACTACTTTAACCATCCCTGATAAATGCCTAAACTGTAATGGAAGCGTATTCAATATATAAAATTTAATAGATCCAGTTTTCAAACGCATTAGTACCGATGTTTTTCAGCGATACAACCGCTGAATGGTTGTGTACGTCACAAACATGTTAGTTTGTGATTCGTTTACTATTGTAATATGGATTAGGCTCGAGCTTGTCTTTCAGATTAAAAAATATATATTTTTAATTAAAAACTTAGGCCAACGTGAAATTATAAAAAAAAAGAAAACTTGCAATTGTATTTTTAGAAAATCATAAAGAGGAAGTAAAATATAAATATTTCACTTGAAGGGTAGCATAAACTAAGTACAAAAACTTTAAACACATATATATTACATACAAATATTGATTGCTATAGAAGTATATATCGTAGTTGTAGATAAGTTTACATAAATGCTTTGTTTATTTATATAGTGGTAGATTAATGTCCAGGCGTTTTAGATTTCTTTCCATTTATTATTTGCAATCTGTTATATAGCAGAGGTCATACGACAAAACTCTTTCTTTGACATGTATTGAATGACTTTAAATTGAATGTGCTGAAATTAAAATGATTTCGATAACCATTCTTTAATTTACAGTTACAACTACAGTAAGCGCATGTGAGTGATGTAATGAGCAAAATATGTTTGGTAGCACAACATAACATATATGCGTGTCGCTCACATCTATTCTGTAAGTGTACGACTGACATATCGACCGATACTGGTCATGGTTATTCCCACTGTCATTACGTATAACGCCAAAGAAATATGTACCACTGACATCCGATGCTTGCAGGCGTCGGATGACACATTCAAGCCGACGACGATACCGGCATACCTATCAGTTTTTCTATCTGTGCTGCTATGCGATAATTTTTAATTCCAAAGAAGAGGGGTGTTATAAGTTTCACGTCAGTGACATCGTAGCTCCTAAATAAAAGAATGGGACTATTTCGATGCGGCTTTATTTTGTTTGAAAGCTGATGTAATCGAGATGGTTCTTAGCCATATTTGGTCAAAATTTATATACAATTATAAGGGTTGAATGTGGGGGGTTATACATTTTTTTTAATTTTAGAGTTATAATATGTATTGTATTTAAAAGAAAACTACAGACGTACAAAAAGGGCAGACCGTCGAGCCGGACGTGTCGGGCCAATTTACCAAGCGCCACTTCCAGCGGGTAATCATAGTGCTCGCACTCGGGCAGACACTCAAACGAGCCTCGCAAAGAATGGAGGTGGCTCTTGTTTTTTGGACCTGTAGATATAAAATATCACATCAAATAACGACCACCATTATCGTTTTGTGGGTTTCACTGAATTGCTCTCGCCCAAATTTAAGGATAAAGCGGTGAGACCACGTAAAATATTGATTCTATACTAAACTGAACATCGCATTAATTTTAAAATTTGAATATATTCTTAAGATTTTCGTTTAGGATTTTTCCTACACTAGAACTATCTGATGTCTTAAATTGTTTCTGAGATAAGAAAATATCAGATCATTTAAGTCTAATTGAAACATAAAATAGATTAACAGTAATTTAAATTGTAATAACTTTGATCAAGGTTTTTTTGCTAACGATATCAGTTCCATAACATTGATTTTATTATTGAAGTAAAAACATCCATTGCGATGTCTAATGAAATACTACAAAAATTTTATAATTTTTTATTTCTCTCTTCAGTTGAATTATTAAAATCATGTATCTTTCGTATTACTCACGCGTCCGTTTGGTATGATACCAGCCTACTTTCTCTGAAATTACTAAACGGAATGAGTGCCATTCAGCGGAAAAATAATACTTACCTAATTTTCTTAATTTCACCTAATATTCTTAATTTTTAGTTGTTGGGAAAAGTGCAATTTAATGCATCCTATCAAAGTCCCAGGCGTGCTACCACGATATTAGAAATGTTTGCAGACTTATTTTAACTGCTTCGTACATATGAGTTCTTTTAAAAAAACGGTATGAAAATAAGTACCATAAAAAACAAAGTATAAAGTAAGTACTTATTTTTTTGTAACAATTTAAGAACCTGTCAGTACAACATGTCATCTTAACATCAAGCATACAGAATAAAGTATGTATTTTCCACTGTTCTCATACAGCAAAACATGCTTTCGACTTAATATATTTGCACTGGACTTATGAAAAAATAAATAAAAATAAATGATAACAGTATTATTTGCTTACCCAATAACCGAACCTGAGAAATACAAATTCAAGGCTCTACATAAAGTTTACATTAAGTATATCCTAAAAGTGAAACGTAGGTAATTCATACAATTATCTAACATCGATGTCTTCCTACAAAACCTTCTATGAACCGATCAGCTGTGTTTTTCTATTTTTTTTATCCTACCGGAATCTTACAGAACTATAAAGAAAAGATATCTTACCCAGGAAACTCGATAGACATTCTATGTCGTTGAAATTACATGTCCGATAGTAATCTGAAATGATGAGATAAGTAATGACGCAGGTTTATGATTTTAAGACTGACGCACATGATTTGCAATAGATTACTATCACTGATTATTTATATGTATTAGTTGGTTGGTTTAATAGGCAAGACTGAGGAAAGGGGCGGTGACCATAACATTTTGGAAAATTTGAACGTATTGGTATCTAAACGGTGAACAAAAACTTTAATCGAGACAGCGTCTTGTAGGGCTTTTTTGTAAAACAAGATTAAATAGAAATAATAAAAAATAAGCACTTTCCTTGATTGGCAATTTGAGGCACTTAACACTGTAACGTACTTTTTATAAGGGATTTGTAGACAATAGGCAAAGAGTTGTGGCACCGACTGAAAAATATTGGAGGTCCGTTTTTAATTGAAAGCTCAGCAATTCTTACTAATCCAAGAGGAACTGATTTTAGGATATACATTTACACCACACGATGAATATGCTAAAGACGTTTTACGACCGTTGTAAAGTTATGTCTAAAAACATCAGTTATTTTAGCACCTAAAAATGGTCGCGCGACAAAAAATTACGACGTTATGTAAATGCCCATTTAATGTAAAATGATTTCACCGTTGGAGATCCATTATTGAATAAATGTATGTAGCCTACTTCATACAAAAAGATTTAAAATATTTAGACAATCTACTTTTTACTCATTAAAGGGTTGAAGAATGCTCGTCTGCCATGCGAGGGATCCGGGTTCGATTCCTGGCCTATGCACATTCTTTGCAAGTGGGACCGTTTCGGAATCTACAAAAATTGCTTTAGACCGAATTAAATGGCCATGGTTGACATTTTTGATATCCTTAATATCCAAAGAATTTCAAAAATACTTAGACCTTGAAAGGATTTTATTTAATACAGATAATTTGTAATTTTAAATAACTTCTTCCCGTTTAGTAAACAGTCTTTTCAAATTTTGGAATAAGTTTAAAAACACACTAGAATATTTATCTATTTATCTGTACATTCAATCCAATAACGACAATTCTGCTATAAACAAGATAAGTAACTCAAGAGTAGATAACAGGGTAACCTCATGAATTATCAACTCGTTGCAGTCGTCGATCACAATCTTTGGCAAGGTTGGTACAGACCCTAGTTGGTGTGTTTCATAAATTCGGAACTATTTCTTATTTCTAGATTTGTAAATACATACATAAATACGATACAAAAACACCGAGACTCCTCACAAAACATAATTTCCAAATATTTTTGTTGGTCGGTTATCAAAACCGCAACCTTCAGATCAGTAGGCAAAGGAGATTAAAAACTGAGCCAACCTTTATCTAAGCTATCACATAAGAATTTTCATCATTCACTCCAGATCTATTTTATTGAAAATTGTTATGAGTCGTTGTCTATCGATACCAGCACCTTATTCGCCGAAAGCAAATTAAATTTTAAAAGGTATCTTAATCAATATTTAGAACAGACCTACAGGATTAATATAGGCTACTTTTTATCCAAAATTGGAAAGTAATTATCCAAAATTGATCTGCGTAGAAATATTCAGAATAAACTGAAAACTAACTGTACCTATTTAGTTCTTTTACAATTAACAAACCTTTCAAGCTGAAGTAGAAAGGAACGCAATCACAAATGGTCCTAATGTATTCTATTCTCTGGTACGCCATGCAGTTGTGGAAGGAATATTTCCGGAAATTTCCTATTTTCACCTGAAAGAAAACACACACGAGTTTCGTTTCTTTATAGTCAGGAGTAAATAGGGTAAGAAAAGAAAGTAGTAATGATCTTATATAAAAACTATACTTTACAATGGTTTCGGCATTGTAAGGAATAGTTTTACTCGGAGCATAGTCGGATAAATTACCAAAAAATACAATACATCCTCTACTAAGCTGTAACACCCTGGTGTTTCCTGGTCAACATAATCAATATTATCAAACCAAACTAACAACATGGCTGGCCGTAATGCAATAATACAGATTTACTTAGTAAGTATTAATGAATGCGATTAAATATGACGATCGGTGCGTGGATATGGATAAGCTTAAATATGTAATAACTTTACGTCAATACTTCACGCGATCAATTAGAATAAGGTATCAGAAACTGAAGAAGGTAAAGAAAACTATGGATATATTATCCATGACTTTCGTATTAGAAAAATTTGGCAAAATCATGACTCTTCGTATTACAACAAATCTCTAAAATGTTTTACAAACCATTTTACAGTTACGAATCTTGTTATGCGTAAAGTAAACCATACTGTCTTAAAACGACTGAAAATATAAGCAACAACGCTGTTAAAACGAATCCAGCATGCAACCTTAGAACAATAAGATTGAAATTGGGTTAGCACTCCTCCAAATTCAAATAATAGAGACACGGTATTTGATTTGAAAATAGCACATAACGATGCGTTTAACCCGTCTGCCAAGCGTGGTGAGTATGGCATTTACCCCTCATGTTATTGAGGGAGGCCCGTGCCCCAGCAGTGGGGACGTATATGGGCTGATGAAGAAGAAGAAGAAGATGCGTCAAAGTCGTGACACTGTGAAGATGCCCATTGACAACTCTTTGGTCATGGTCGTCTACTTCTAGATTTTGGTTTTCTGGTTTATGGACGCTTTGTGTTTATAATAATTGTCATGTGTCATCATTCATTGTAAAATTTTGATTTCCTTGTACAATACTCATTATAAGTCATGATAATTAGTGTACCTAATTTTGAATGAGTGATAAATAAATGATTTTATTTGCTGTCATTTAGTGCAATTACCTTTGTGTAAAATCTCGATAAGTTAAGTTGACATGAAGTTCAGTAGTAGAGGAAAGGCTTCAGCGCACGGTCCAAAGCATTGTATCAACTGGGATTGCCAATAACGGTTCGTCTTTTAGTTAAAATTGTTCTTGTCATTATTATAAAGGAATTCTCGACTCCGTACCGGTTCAATACCGACTGCGGTTCAATCGAACCCAGGATCAAGATACAGCTCAACTACCCACTCGACCAAATCGGCAGTTGGGTTGTAGATGTTATAGAAGCGTATATTAATACTGTAAGTAATACAAGGTTGGCAGATATCACAAAAAATATATATGAATTCGGGATAATGAATTATGGCACTAATTTAGCAATAGTACTAATTCAGAAAAACGCAAAAAAAATTCAAACTAATTATAAATTTTGAGGAAACGTGGGTTTTGTTGTGTTGTAGTGTGTTCCTGTACATTAATACAAGCATTGAATCTCAAATACTATTTCAAGTTACGGGATATGTTTGTGTTTATATTTATTTTGAAAACCTCGTCGCTGTAGTAGCACTGTCGGTCCTTGGGGGCGAAAGCGCGGATCCCGGGAGTGGTGTAGGTGCGCTCGGGGGACAATGCCACCAGCACCTCCGTGCCAGGATTCACCAGCCGAACGGGCGAGTCCACATCGGCCACGTTGTACGCGTTCTCGATGAACACCTACTGGTCGATATAGAAAGCATAAGACAGGGAAAAGAAAACTTATGTGAACAGTAAGCGTCTGTTGTCTTGTAAGTCATAAATTTCGTAAAAGTAAATAAGTTGCTCTCGATCCGGCTAGTGTTTATTAAAACCATTTTTGGTCACATTTATACTGCAATTCTCTACAACATATTGGTTCTTTTAAATACCGGTAAGGAAAATGAAAGTTAATATTAAATTTTATTCTCGGGGGTTACTGCTTCTTTGCGAACTAGAATTAAAAGAACTAATGTAATTAAGTAACTGACATTGACATAGAAAGATCCTGTATGTTCTTTAAAATATTATTTTTTTAACAAAACGTAAAGACACACCAGTATTCCTTGCGAGGCGACGATGGCGCTGTAATAGTCCTCTGGGTGTGTGTTCAGCAGTACAGTAAGGGCGGTCTGGTAGCCACATGACGCCACTCGACGCGGCGTATCCACCTGGTCTCTCGCCACTTCGGAAGCCCTGAATGTATCTATTCGTTCACTCACCCTATTGGGCTAAAACTTTAAGTTGGCCTTCATATATGAATAATATAATTTTGCGTCCCATACCCTTTTATTTCTTAAGCTTCAACTTATAGTCAATGGAATGGTACTTTTTGCCTTACATCAAATGAGGTAGTTCTGATTTTTTTATGAGTTGGTAGTGATGTAATGGGTAGTGACAAATCCAAGTTTTCAACCTCGAGAGCCCTTCGCATCGCAGTTAAAAACTTGAAAATTAACTAAAATTTTGGACTTTTTTTAGTTTTAGTCAATGGGTGGTGTTTGCCTACTTTCCCTCTTTGCCTAGTTTTAAAATAGTGTGTGTCCATGTCCATTTTGCCAACTATAGTTTTTATTCATACTTAGGTTACCATTTCGCCGATATTATCATGTTTTCTTACTGTCGTTCATCTTTTGCAAACTAATTTTTAGTAGCCAATTACAGTTCACACTTTGCCTACAATTGGACTTTCTACTACAAAAGTGAATGCTAAAATAATATTAAGGGGAGTACCTACTTATAGTAAACAATATATTCATAAATTTATTAAATTATTTACATTGATTAAGAAACTTAATAAAAAAAATCATTTTTTGATAAATTAAAAAAATCTTATTCTCCCTATACTATAGGTACACACCAATAGGGATGTTGACAGTGTTTGATTTTATGAATGATTGTATGTGACACTAAAAACATTGCTAGAAATATATTAATATCCGAAAACAGGATTAAAATTGGTTTATAAATGAACAAGTTATTAGCATTTATATTATCGTAAGGACTAGCTATCTCGTTTTGTAGGCAGAGCTAGCTATCTCGTTTTCACTTAAGCAAACAAATGGCGGTGACGACACATGCCAGTCAGTGCATCTCTTTTTCGGTGTTTGACAGTTTCCCCCTCTATTGAAATTAAATAGCTTGTAACTTTTTTATTTCTCGATAGTTTTCAAAGTTTTTTTCGGTTTTGGGTTTTGGATACGGATCCTTTTTAAGATTAACAATTAAAAAAAATTAGTCAACTTCCCTATTATAACTCGAGAACGGCTGCACCTACAGTGATTTTTGATTTTTTGCATTCGCCTCAGTTTAAACAAAAATACAGATTTTGTTTGCGAGATAATTTCAACAGAAGCTTGTTTTTAAATTAACCAAAAACAATGTATGTAATTTTGTAAGCGACAGTAAAAAAAGTTGGCGAAATGTTAAATTTTATACGAACAATTGTAGTTGTGTACAAAATGAAACACAAACTATAAAAAAGTTGAAAGTAAAAAAGTTGAAAACTGGTAAAGTTGGCGATGTGATACTATTAGTATGAAAAAATGTAAAAGTAGGCAAAAGAAACATTTTTATATTAACTTATAGAAAAGTAGGCCAAGTTTGGAAAGTTGGCAAAGCGGACGCAGCTCTCCTGTGTTAGGGCAAAAGTTACTATGCACACTTTTTAGTAGACTAAATTTGAAATAAAATGAGAATAATTAAGAAAAATAAACATAAGTATTAGATTTTTACTTCTAAACCCACTCCGTTAATGGGAAAGCAATTATTATTACACTTGTGATGTGGTCTTTGAAGAAGCACAGAACATACTGGTGTAACAAAAAGCAGAAAAGGAGAGTCACTTGCGAAGAAATTGAACTTCAGACTGTTCAAAACCCTGGTAGTACATCTGACCCCACCAACTTTAGACCTATTTTAATACTACCAGTACTTAGCAAAATTTTTGAAAAAATTATCCTTAGTCAAATAACTACTCACTTTTACGCTACTAAACTTATGAATATTAATCAATTTGGATTCACACGGGGTCGTTCAACAACCGATGCCGGTGTTGAGCTTATTCGTCATATTTTTGAGGCCTGGGAGGATTCACATGATGCTCTTGGAGTCTTCTGTGAATTGTCCAAGGCTTTTGAGTGTGTTCACTATGAGACTCTAATCAGAAAATTACATCACTATGGCATAAGAGGAAATGCACTTAGGCTTCTGGAATCTTATTTGTGTAATAGGATCCAGAAGGTTGTGGTTAACGGCACTCGATCACCTGGGTCCACAGTCTGTATGGGCGTCCCGCAGGGTTCAATTTTAGTACCATTCTTGTTTCTCCTGTACATTAATGATTTGCCTTTTCTTGTTAAAGAGGCCCATGAGATCGTATTATTTGCAGATGACACATCACTTTTATGTAAAGTGAAAAGATATGACACTAATTATGACGACGTGAATATTGCGATCTCAAAGGTAGTTGAATGGTTCACTGCAAATAACCTACTCTTGAACGAGAAAAAACCAAATGTGTTAAATTTACCTTGCCTAACGTTAAAAAGTTTAATACCAATGTACAGATTAAAAATGAAAAACTGGAAGTTGTAGAATCTACTGTATTACTATTGACGCAAAGCTTCAATGGGGTCCTCATATTGATAAGTTAGCGAACAGACTCAGTTCAGCAACTTACGCGGTTAAAAAAATCCGTCAATTATCGGACGTAGAAACCGCGAGAACCGTATATTTCAGTTTCTTCCACAGCCTAATGTCATACGGCATTTTACTGTGGGGTAGTGCCGCCGACATCAATAAGATATTTGTCCTGCAGAAAAGGGCTGTTCGCGCGATTTATCAAATGAGACCTAGAATGTCTCTTAGAAATAGATTTAAGGAAATAGATATTTTGACATTTGCGTCCCAGTATATATTTAATAATCTTTTACATGTAAAGAAAAATGAACAATTGTTCAAGAAAAATTTGTGATAGGCACAATGTAAACACTAGAAGCAAACATAACTTGGATATACAAGACAGCCGTCTCTATAAAGTAATGTATACAAAAGATTCCCATGTGTATTCAAAACCTACCTTTAGAAAAATTTAAGGCGATAATTAAACAATAACTTTGTAAAAAGGGCTATTATAGAATTTCGGATTATCTATTAGACAAGCAACCATGGGAATAAATTGTTATTCAGATATTAAATCAATTAAAATTAAAAGTAAGAAAATTTATATGATTGACTTAAAAAGAGCGACCCTCGGAGTTTCTTGCCTATTCTTCTCCTGAGGAAGAAGAATAGGCAAGAAAAGGTGCAGATAGGCCTATTGTAGCTGCACCTTTGCGAATAGGCGCAAAGTCAAAAGTGCTAATGTAATTCATAATATTGACGTGTTCAAGTATCATTTTATATGTTCAATGAAATAAACACTTTTGACTTTTGACATCACGAGTGTAATAATAATTGCTGCTAAAGCAAGGTAGCTTACAGCGTATCTATGAACGTCGTTTGTTGATGGCAGAACTTCGTTCTTTTTCTAAGAAACTAGTAGTGTACTAATATCGTTAGTGTCTCTGGTTCCAGAGAACAAATTAGTTATGTTGTGATAAGTGAGATTCACAATGTTATTCACCATAAAGTTCAAAGTTGGTATCTGGAAGTCTTGTAAATCCATGTTGCTGTTAAAAAGGTTGTGAGGGTGAATAGTTGGATTAGTCGGTTAATGTCAAATTCTGGAAATGCCAGATGGCGAAATTAATGCCACATTCTGTGTATGACAGATTCTGATTTCGCCAGATTCTACAAATACCTGATTCTAGTAAAGGCAGATTCTGTAAATGTCGTATTCTGGAAATGCCAGATTCTGGAAATGTCATATGCAAAATAAAAATCCATGGTGAATATATGTATGCAGTTTTGTAAGTACAGGGTGAAAAAAACCTATCTATTTTTTTTCCCTAAACGTAGACACTACTCGGGTGCACCCCCCGAGCGCTACCCGCACCCCTCGCGTGCCTGGTGTAGGAGTAATGTCTACATTTAAGCAAAAAATGAACTATTCCTATTGAACAAATATGAGTCCATAACCACAGCTGGGCCACAATCGAAATTTTAATGTTTGACTATGCCAATAATTTCTCAAAATTTGTCGTATAAGATTGGAAAAGAAAACAGAATTTCTCGGGGCCGCGTTTAAAAGTTATCGGGGGTTGTTTAGGGCCCAGCTGCAGTGACGTCACTACAGCTGAGCCACACCTGTATCTCGAAGATGGAACCATGTAGCGGAGATCTGGCTACGTAGATGATTACTCGTGAATTTAGGTTTAAAGATCTTTATTTCTTATTCAAGACATGGCGTCACTTACATAAGAAACCACAAATAACATGTTTATGCAGTTATAAGGCCGTACAAAAGTTAATAACTGGGTACAATACATCAAAATTAACATTAACATTACACCAAATTTACATTTTGAGCTACATAAGCAGCTAGTTTTGCCTTAAAAACTCGATCTGAGTCAATATTTTTTAAGTCAGAAGGTAGATGATTAAAAAGTTGTGCTCCCTCGAAAGTAAACATTCGCTTACCATAATTGGTTCTAATTTTTGGTGTAACAATATAACTACCGCGTCGTGTTACCCGCTTCATAACGTGTTTTGCTTGTGTGAGGGAGATAGATGTGTGTATCTGTTTATTCAGTACTTTTCGAACCAGTATGCAGGTGTGGTAAACATAAAGTTTCCTAATGCTCATGAGGCCGGTTTCTTTGTAAATCTTACAAGTGGGCGTTCGGTAGGGGTATTGAAATAAAGTTTTGATTATTTTGTTTTGGCATATGATTTCTCAGGACAAACGCCAAAATAGGAAAACTGTCCGGTCTCGCGTTCAAAATATATAATACATTTGTTGGGGCCCAGCTGCAGTGACGCGTCACTACAGCTGAGCCACTTGGATCTCGAAAACGGGATGACGTAGGGGAAATCTGCTTTCGTAGATAATTTCTCGAGAATTTCTCGAGTATAATCATCGAAAAATCTGAGTTTCTCAGTGTCCCGTTCTAGAGAAAAAAGACTTTATTTAATTTTCATAGAAAGGTACAGTCTATGAAAATAGGCGGTTAGTACTCTTGATCAGTCGCTGTATACATACAGCTACATTTGTGAAAGAAAACATAATTTTTCATATTATATAACAGTTGAATAATCACAGTTAAATTAATTTGATGGCCATTGAAAAGAAAGGAGAGATGGTCAAAGAATAGCATGAATAATCAAAGAAAGAAAAAATCGTCTTTCTCTATATCTAATAAGAAAAATAATATTTAGAAATAAAGAAAAAAAAATCCGATCTACGAAAAAGAAATAACTAATTATTAGAATGTGCTTTTTTGGATAATTAATGCTTCATCTTTGTTTTTTTACCAATGTATAACATTTGTTTGTTTTTTAATTTCGTTATTTGACAAAATAAACATTTTTCATCACGTGTTCATTTAGACTATTTTATTATCTTTACTAATATTATAAATGCGAAAGTAACTCTGTCCGTCTGTCTATCTGTCTGTCTGTCTGTCCGTCTTTCACGCCTAAACTACTGAAACGATTTTTATGAAATTTGGTACAGAGATAGATTAGAGAGGACTAGGAGAGGACTTAGGCTACATTTTATCCTACAGTTGGGCACGATATAACCTGTAGTCCACGCGGGCGGAGCCACGGCCAGAAAGCTAGTAAACAACATAAATACACGGTGATAAAAAACCTCCTAGCTATATTCAAAATCCTGAACCAGTATCACTCAAATAACACATTTATGATTTTTTTTTAAATATTTGTTCAATAGGAATAGTTCATTTTTTGCCTAAACGTAGACATTACTCCTACACCAGGCACGCGAGGGGTGCGGGTAGCGCTCACCATGGATTTTTTTATTTTGCATATGACATTTCCAGAATCTGGCATTTCCAGAATACGACATTTACAGAATCTGCCTTTACTAGAATCAGGTATTTGTAGAATCTGGCGAAATCAGAATCTGTCATACACAGAATGTGGCATTAATTTCGCCATCTGGCATTTCCAGAATTTGACATTAACCGACTAATCCGAATAGTTAAGTCATTAGACTGTAACATACAACCTTGGTTCAAGGTAAGAATACCATGTGACGTGATTTCATGAGTTACGACGTCTGGCATACAGTGCGAATTGTGCAAATTCCGCAACAGATAGCGAGCCAGGTGTTCGTAGCGTGTAATTCGATCCACGCGTCCTTGCTTTGTACGCTCGTAATTCATAAACTATTGACCTACCAAAACCAAATTATTCTCATTTCATTGCAAAATTAGTCTTCTAAAAAGTGTGGATAGTAACTTTTGCCATAACACAGGTCCTTAATGGCAAAAATTGACTAAAACTGAAAAAAGGCCAAAATTTTAATGAATTTTCAAGTATTTAACTGTGATCCGAAGGGCTTTCGAGGTCGAAAACTTGGATTTATCATTACCCATTTCATCACGTTACCAACTCTTAAAAAAATCAAAACTACCTCATTCGATGTTAGGCAACAATTCTTTTTTATTACTATTTCCATGTACTTTTAATCGACTTTTATCTTTTTCTCGATTTTTTGGCTTCTAAGTTTTTTTTTTTCAGTTGTATCAATCATTTCGATCTTTAGATTCTCGTTCTCTTAATCTCTAGATTATGCAGTCTGATCTCTAGATTATGCTGCCAAGGTTAGGGCAGACCCCACTTACCCTTTTTGCCCAATGCCATTGTCATTATGCGCGAGATTAAATTTATTAATGTTACTTTGACATACATGGCAATGAAGAAATCAAATAGATAGATAGATAAGACCTTTATTTAACTGACACATTACACAAACAATTACAAAAACAAAACAAAAAAGCAAGCATATAGTGCGAATTGTGCAAATTCCGCAACATATAGCGAGCCAGGTGTTCGTAGCCTGTAATTCGATCTACGCGTCTTAGCTTTGTACGCTCGTAATTCATAAAATATTAGGCCTACCAAAACCAAATTAATTTCATTTCATTGCAAATTTAGTCTACTCAAAAGTGTGCATAGTAACAAATGCTTAATTAAACAATTGCCACTTACATATTTTTTTTCCCGTTATCAATAGCGAAATAGTTAAAGCTGCAGCAAAGCGCGAAGAATGTAAATACCGGCTGGAAGAGAGTATCACAGCGGTAGATGGTGTTTTTCCACATACAACGCTGCACCAGCTTACCACAGCTGGACGTCGGAGACATCTGCACCACAGTCATGATATAAATATTGTTATAGGACTTGATTGCTTAGGAATAAGATTATTGGTGTTAAAAATCGTCAAGAGGACAATGACACGAGCGCCGAATAAAAATATTGTCAGCTCGCCGTTGGCCACTTCAACATTGGGAGTTAGAATCCGCTCTTGGATCATCAAATGACACCATCCGACCTCCGCATCAGACATCACTTTGTAAAAAAAAACCTTTGAAAACATAAATCAGCTTACTAACATTTATTATTGCCTCGAAACAAATTCACGAATCTACTGTAAAGTTGCGGGATGGCATAAAGAGACGTGACGAAGAAGACTGAATTACCAAAAAAGTTTGCACGAATCCTGTACACAAAAACTATTGACGATTACTTTTTCAATATTGGAAGCACGTCGGCGGAGTTAAAATTTTTAGAGCTTTGAAGTAGCGTTATACATACCTAGTTATTATCTTCGCGTAATGTTGTATTTTCTGTGATTGTGCAGTAATAATTCTTATAAAAAGATTCAAAGCCATACTTTTATGTTTTGAAAGAAACCCATGAACTTTTCCAATCAACAAACCAATACGAACCTTTAAGAAGCGTCTCAAGGGCTACTTTGAAGCTCAGTGTGGCTATAAATAAATGGTTTTCTTTTCTTTTTTCTCTTTTAGTTTTTAATTACTTTTCTTCTCTTGTTTTCCGTATTCCTTTTACCTACTTAGTTATGTTTTTTTTCTGTTAACATCTCCTCTTTAACTATGTATGTGTGGGTATACAATATATAGGCGACCTTATCGCTTCAAGCGATTTCTTCCAGGTAACCTTTGGGTATGAAAAAGTCGCTAAGTAAAACCAAGAACGGGCGCAATATTTCAACTTAAACAATATATGAAACAAAATATAAACAAATAAAATATATATATATATATATATATATATATATATATATATTTATATAAATACATATTATTCCAAACATTCAAAAACAGGTATGTTATTATCATTTCCATAAATAAGGCTGTATGGAAAAAAGGGAGACATCTAAAATTGACAAATAATCGAGATAAGAGGAGGATATTAGCGTTAACAGCCACATTACATTTGTTGCCTATTGATAAAATAGAAGAGGGATGGTCAAATATTATTTCAGATACTTTGAATGAATTTAAAGTGGATAAGTTTCAAAATTATTTCACAAAGTACTGGCTTAAAACCAGAAACAATGGTGCATGTTTGCAAGAAAACATAGAACTAATAACTTTGCGAAAGCGTGACAGAAAATTGAGTTTATATGGATTGTTGAAAATTTTGTATAAGAATTCTGTAGTTCAAAAAAACCGTTACACCGCAATTACCAAAAATTTACAACCACCAAAAAAGAGAGAGCAAGAATATATAATCCGTGGTAAAGTCAGTCAAGACAAACAAATGCAGTTACAGGAATAATCACGTAATCAGGACATTTTTTAGATGTTAAGATAGTTTTGTTTGCAATATTTTCAAATATACAGGGTGTAAAGGACAGCTTAGCAAATACTTAAATGGTGGAATCTACCCATAACTACCATCAGCCATCAGTGGCGTGCATAGACATTTTAGGCAGGGTAGGCAGTGAACTTTTAGTGATGAAAATTATTAAGATTTTAGAATGTTAGTTAAAACAACTTAAGGTTATTCAAATTAAAATAACCTGTGCTTCCAAACTTTTATATATTAGTTTGAAAACAAAATGCACGGAACACAAAATAAGCGGTTAGTATGCACACAGCCCGTGAGCCAATTATGAAGTCGTATATTTTAGTATTAAAATGTCTTACTGCGGTAGCCTTTTGCGATAATGTTTACTTTTTCTTGAAAAGGTAAACTTGAAAAATTACGCAGTTTCGGCAAACAAACATCATCACCACACTTTTCACAACTTATTGTACTCATTTTGTTCTAAACAAATGTCGAATAATCACTATAAACTAGTAAAACAATAATTTGCAAAAGTTTTCGTTCGTAGTTGCAAAAGAATAACAATCCAATAAGAAAAAAATGCCGCAAAATTAAAAATCTATAACAGCCCTTCCAAACTTACCAAATATTGACACTTCTCAATTTTGTAGCATCGCTTTATAGGCAGAGCTTTTTTCGCCATACAATCAGTTCGTTAATTTTTCGCGGGGGAGGCGAAACAGCCAATCAGAAGCCAGCATTTTTCAACAAAAAAGGCATTTCAAACGAGTGCTTATAAGCTTCGCGATCTAGCGGCGGCGGCAAGCAGCACGGCGGCTCTCTCTTCTTACTAGTTCTAATGTTGAACTAGTAACTAGTTTAGATGGCGCTGTTTTGAAAAAGTTTAAATTCGGTAAATCGTTTCACAAATTTTGATTCTGTGATCGTTAGTATACATAATATATTTAATTTTTGTTTTATTTTCGTTGAATACCCTAGGATAGGCACTAGGCACTGCTTTTCTGCTTGTATGGAATGCACGCCACTGTCAGCCATAAGTAATTATTTTTTCCCGGACGCGTCATGTTAAGGAGTTTTCATTGTTTACCTACTTTGGCGCTACCCCCGCGCCACGCTGCTATCGGAGATCGATGCACATTGCTGGTTTTCGTGTTTTACGTTGTTATGATTGTTTTTTTATTGCAAAATTGAGTGTATTCGATTAAATAATAAAATATTTAAGCAGAAAATATTAAAAAACATGAAAAAAAAACCGGGGAAAAATTCCACTAGAAAATCATTCAGAATGATTGTCTGAGTCCAGGGTTTCAGTTTTTTGCTAAGCTGTCTTTTACACCCTGTATAATACACGTTCAGTTTTTTGTTGTCTTTTCAATTAATATTCCATTTTTCCCTACTAGTGGGGATGGCTTGGTAGGGATAGATTGAATGCACAATGTCCTAAAAAACGTATAATGTGAGAGAGTGACAAAATAGGATTGACCGGTAAAAACTACTGTTTTATTCTAAAGAACGATCGAACTATTTTATTATTAATATTTACTGTTCACCCGGGATTGTATGATTGTTGTTACACTCAGACTAGGTTTTTTAATAAGGTGATTTCATAAAATAAAGCAGTTTTCCAAATTATGTTGAAATACTGAAGGGTCATCTTTAGTATTTAAGATTTTTCTAAGGTTGCGTATTCCTAAGGTTGCGTATCGTGTGGTTCTACTCACGAAAACCGAAACAAACAGCTAAAACAACAGTAACCAAATACCAAAAGATTCATTTTAACAACGCCGTTAATACATAATGATCGAAACATAAATAAATAATTGCAAAGCTATACCACGTACATAGTGACAGGTTCACCTTGTGTCATGGCTGCGATCGCGTGACTCACCTGAACATGATGAGCCTTTTTATGTAGGTCATACATACTTTACTAACTCTATACTTTACTATATGTTGTTAAATAAATAGTACCTATTGAGAATCGACCATAAAAGTTTTTTTATTGAAATTTTATGGACTTTTAATTTATTTTTGTTAACTGCTACTCTTCTAGTTCAAGTTAGTTAAAGGTTCATGATATAAATGAAGTGTTTATCTAGCAATGAAATATCCTGTGATGGACAAGTTTTCTTTCGACACTTGGACGTTGTATTCGTTGCAACAAACGAAAAACTCTGTGCCGATATTGCAGATGATGCCTGATTCACATTTGCAAAATGTGTGCTTTGGCTAAGAAACATTGCTACTAAAAATAGATAGATCCGCCACTTGAAATGGTCACATATTTCTGATTGTATGGCGAAAAAAGCTCTGCCTACAAAGCGATGCTACCAAATTGAGAAGTGTCAATATTTGGTAAGTTTGGAAGGGCTGTTATAGATTTTTAATTTTGCGGCATTTTTTTTTTGGATCATTTGCATTAGTGGTTGAAACTTTTATAAACGGAATTTTCTGTTTGTGGGTAAATGGTCATTGAACAGAAACACCTTCATCAGAGTTTTAATATTGAATGTTGATTTTTAAATATTTTGTACATAGTTATTAAGTGCGTTTTTGAAACTTTGAAAGAATGCGAATATTGCAAGTTACACATTTAAATAATTTTAGTAAGATTTTACTCGCTGCTAAACCATTAGTAATTATGTCTATCAACGACACGTGTGATCTCTGGAAATATGGAGCATAATATAAGGAAATTCCGTTTTGTAGGGTCACTGAAGCTACCTCCATGGGAAACCGTGGCATCTGCGGTGGGTTGGATGAACAAAAAGAGGAAAAAGTACGTGGTTTACCTGCTGAAGGTCGACATTGATACTTAAAAACAATGAAATAGCCAGCCGCTTTTTTTAGTTTTCGCAATTTTTTTTAATAGGCACATCATAGGCACATTTAAATCAGTAATTCTTTTTGTGGCATCGTAGCTCCTAAACGAATGAACCGATTTTAATGCGGATTTTTTCTTTGAAAGGCTGAATTCGAGGTGGTTCTTAGATATATTTATTATAAATTGGTTCAGCTGTTTTAAAGTTATGTGCATTTAATTTTGGGGGTGATATAATATAAGTATTTAATTTTAGAGTTATTAATAGCTGCAAGAGGTTTTTGATGTACACACGGCAGCACATCACGCTGGCTTTATATGTTGACCTTAACGTCGCTCTTATCTCACTCGTAACCTGACGTGCTGCTGTCGGTACAACGAAATACATTCATACAAAAAAAAAAAAATAGCTACTGATTATTCGCACGAGACACAAAGATGTTTTCAACTTACGTCTTTAAACAAAGACTCGATAGAAATGTTGTTAAGCTCCAAAACAGACTGCAACATGAAGAGCTTCTCCACTTGATCCTGGTCGACGGTAAACGTCGAGTGCAACAGCGGCGCATATCGGAGGGCGTCATATACATCATCTGCGGTCACGTTTGCCGGCAGCATTCTAAACACAAGACCAAAAACGTAGAGAACTTCTTCCATGAACTTTATCACCATAAAAGCCTACCGTCTAAAGAAAGTCTTTCCATAATGACTTGGAAAGAAATATCGTAATAGCCGTTATAAGTTTCGTTAGGCATATAGTTTTAGAGAAAATAAAAATGACTGCGGGTGACTGCGGTAAGCTGCTAAAAAATATTCTGTCAGCGATAAAAATAAACTTGCGTCTAACACATTGTCTTGGCAAAAAATGCAGCTTCACAAAAATCGAGAAGTGCCTGATACAAAAGGTAGCAAACACATTAAACGTGGCAGTCCAAATCACGTACGGGATGCTAAAAAAATGATTCGGCTGTTAATTCGGCTTATTATCAAATGGCCGCAAACGTATATAGGATATGTAGCAACTTATCTTAAACGCGGCCGGTGTAAAACGTAAGCCATCTGTAAAGCAAGAGGTCTAGAATTGGATCTCATCTAAATATCAAGTGGACTAAAAAAATATTTCGTCAACGTGATGAGGTAAAGAAATAATTTTCTTGACATTATGAAGGATTACGTATATTTACCCCTAATTGTATGCCCCGTCCATCTCCATTTTAGTTTCTTGATAGTGGTCTTTACGTCTTTTGTCTTAGTGTGTCTCTTTATTGATGTCATTCTGTCTGAAAGCTTTTTCCCTGCCATACTTCTCTCCATAGCGTTTTGGCATGTTTCTAATTTTTTATAGTGGGTTTTGGTTAGAGCCCAGGTTTGACATCCATATGTAAGGACTGGTAAGATACAGGTATTGAATATTTTCCTTTTAGTGGTCATACTTAGTTCCTTATTTTTCATTATTGGACGGGGCATACAATTAGGGGAATAGAAAAATGGAGTAAAACAATTATGAACTGGTTCACAGGAGACAAGAAAAGAAAAAGAGGCAGACCTGTTAGAAGATGGTGTGATGAGATTAGGACAATTGCGGGAGGCTTATGGACAAGAAAGGCGAAGGACAGGGGGGTATGGAGAGGGTTGGAGGAGGCCTTTGCCCAAAATAAAGGGCAAACAGACTAAAGGAGAGGGGAAAAAAAAATAATAATAAATAAATAAAATAAAACAAAATCAAATTGAAAGTAAAATAATTTAATAATTTAAAAAAAATAAAAATAAAAATAATAATTTAAAAATAATTTAATGTTTAATATCATAAGTAAATAAATGAATCAAATGTTCAAAATTATTAATAATGCATGTAATGTATAAAAATCAATAATGCATGAATTGTAATGTTGTTTTTCATAATGTCTGAATAAAGGCTATTATTATTATTATTACGTATATTTACTGACATGCTATATGTAGTTAACAAATACCATAGAAGAGGCTAGAAAACAAGTACAAGAAGGGATAGAAAGGGAAGGGAATAAATTTTTATATTATATTACTAAACATTTGATTACTTTTTGCATTTCTATAATTTAATATATATCAGGAAACTGTACCCAAAAATCGAATATCATTGGAAAATACTGTGAGATTCTATTAAAAAGGTCCCTTACACCCTTTGGATATAGAATTTTGTCTGTTATTTTCATTATTAAACACCATTAGGATATGTAAAACTCTGTTCATGGTTACGGTTGACAGCTTTGTCTATTTTTCCTATAAAAGTTGGAGTGATTACGGATCAGCAGAGATGTCATCAAGTGAAGAAGAGGTGGAAAAAGAGACGGTGGACTCTAACTTGGTATTTATTGATAGCCAAAGAGGAAAACCATATTTTTTTAAGCATGTCACCGCTATAGTTTGAATAAAACCAGCAAAGACCTAACTACCCTATGGTGGTGCTCCAGTAGAGGTCAATGTAGTGAGTCACTAAAATTAGACCCAGAAAAAACAACAGTTCTACGCACTTCACGTCATTCCTGTAGACAAAATTTCCCTAAAAACTACATCGATACCATCATGGATACCTACAAAAAAAGAAATCTGTACATCTTTTAAACCAGTCAAGCCAATTTACGAGAAAGCAAATCAGACCCAGAAAAACAACAAGATGCTACTAAAATAGTAAAACAGTTACCCTTATATGTATCCAAAAAAGACGCATTATATAGAAAACGGAAACACTTTTCACGTATTTAAAACGGAAGTACAAATCGAAAAGAACTTCGAAATCCCGAAGAAGTTTGCATCGAATTTTCTCGTAGGTATATGAAAGTGAAGAGAATGATGAAAATAGATTTTTGTTTTTTCTACAGTTATGACCAAACCTCGTTATCATGGGGGCGTATCAAATATTACATAGATATAGACGTGATGTTCATAGGATGGTATTAATTATGCCTAATAGATAATTAACTCTCAGATACTTAAAATGCGAAGAGTCTGTCTGGGCAATCATAAAATCTTTTTTAATATTTTTGACGTAAAAACTTGTAAAATAATTTACATGTGACTGATCGTATCATAAATACTGTCACTCTACTGTAACCTATAACAACAAATGTAAATAATTCCTCCCGAAAAAAAGAAATTAAAAGTATTACTCGAGCAACATGCCGAAATAGAAGAAAGGGGAACCGATTTATGGTGTTCCAATTGCAAGGTTAGTATTATGGCAAAAAAATATTCTATTGATCGCCATATGAATTCCGAACAACACCGCAAACAAGGACAAGAAACAAACTTCAATATCGAACTGGCGAAATTTATGATCGGCTGCAACATCCCATGGATTCAATTAAATAATCCAATATTTCGTTCTTTTATATCGATGTGCCTCAGTAATAATTTTCCGGAAAACACCAAAGTGTATAAAACAAAAACGAGTTCAATTCGAGAAGAACTGAATGAATCATTTATTTACGTCATAGTGGACGAGACCACTGACGCTGCAAATCGCCAAATTGGAAATGTAATTGTTGGTTCTTTAATTAAAAATCAGCCGGGTCTTAGACAGAACCAATAACTAATTTAGTCTTGAAAACGTTGAAAGAGTTATGGAATACACGCCATACTAAGCACAGAAAAGTAGTTTTGTTTATAACTGACGGAGCTGCATATATGTTAAAAGCTGGCATAACTTAAGCTTCCCTGATATGATTCATATAACATGTCTGGCACACGGAATTAACAGAATTTCTGGAATGGTACGCTTATTGTTTCCTCTTGTCAATACTGTAATTTCGCCTGTAAAAATATATTCAACAAGGCACCTAACCGGGTACGAAGTTTCAAACAAATGTTACCAGGTATACCGCTGTCACCTGAACCATTTATTACACGCTGGGGAACATGGTTGGAGGCTGCTGATTATTATAGAAAATATTTAAAAAACATTAAAGAAATATTTGAAACGTTAGGCTCCCGCGAAAGTAAAGATATTAAAAAGGGCAAAACTGCATTTCAAAATCCGCAGCTTTGCGAGGACTGCAACTACATACAACATTTTGATTGTTTACGAAAATCTACAATGGAATTGGAGAATGACTATTTACCACTAGAAAATTCTCTAGAAATAATTGAAAACACTTACAAATCTCTATCTAGACTAACAGTGTATAAAATAATCCCATTACATATTCAACGTGAGATGGGATAGAAAACATTTAACAACTACGAGTTGATGAAATGGTTAATCCAACGCGACTTTCTGCAAGAAACTGCTAAAGATGATATCATCGTCTATTACGAGACGATTTGATGTTTCGAAGTGGAACACTTTGAATGACCATATGTGCATTATCATATAGTCAGAAGCCTTCAGGCGCCAGGGGTCTACTTAGTAAATAGCCAACTTCTCATCATACCTACTTCTCTGTTAGACTACTTCGCAAATGGCCTACTTAGCAAACAGCCCATTCCTGTTTTAAAGTCGGTTAAAATATATTCATAACTTACAACAGCGCTTTTAATAGTGTTTCGCGTCTGGCTGACGATTTATTAAAATTGTGGATTTTTTAAAAAGTGACCGCTTGACATGCAATCGGTGGGCTAACCTCACTCTCATGTTCCACATTTCGGCTCCGTAGGCCATGACTGGTAGGACGCATTGATTAAAGACCTTGGTGTTTAGACACTGCGGGAGTGGAATGGAGACCACGTCTTGGCAAACGTAATGTACGCCGTACAAACTATTTATCCTGTTTGTAAAGTACATGGATGTTACAGACACTATCAAAAGGCCATATGGAACAAATACAAGACGTTAAAACGTAAGGATTCTCATGTTGGACGAAAAATGACCAAATGGACCACATATTTACCACTACTCCCCGCACAACTAATAAAAGACGGGTGAATAGGTTGATTTTAGAAAACGTTCCTGAGCTCACTGAGCGGCTCCGACTTTTTAAGGTTTTTGTAGAAACTCAATGGCTAAACAAGGTTTCTCCGAAAATCATAAGTTGTGCAGATCAACTCCATCGAACAACCAATGTGCTAGAGGGGTGGCAACGACGACTTAACTCTAGGATACCATAAAGGCCGACGTTTAGCTCAGTCTGTAGGTAGTTTTGCATTGCAAAAGGTGGCGTAGAAAATGTTTTGACGCAATATTGTTTAGGTATGGCAGGTTAATAAAAATCCAAGTTCTCGACCTTGGAGGACCCAGGCGTTAGCCGCCATCTTGAATTAAAGGTGCCAAAATTAGGTATATTTTAAATAACTTCTCAATTGTTTACTAAATCACAAAAGTGTCTATGAAGGGTTCAAAGAAGACAAAATTGCCTACATTTTTTGCATACATGATTATTCTGTGTCTTACAGGTAAAAAGTTACAAGCGACGGAAATAATAATATTTATTATTCATGGAGCAATTAAAGAGCGGCGAAATCCAGATTCAAGAGTTTTTGAAGACGGTAGTTTACTTGCGTTTAAAGTTTTAAAAACTTAATGTTATAATTCTATTTAATTATATTATAATAACTTACTTACCTACTTTAATTACAATGCTTAAACTAAAAAAACGTCGTTCCTTATTTGCAAATCGTACTAGTACTTTGTTACTTTTTTGACAAGTAGGCCGTATGCGAAGTAGTGACTTTGAGAGTATTTGCGGCCATTTGCGAAGTAGTCTAACATAAAAGTAGGTATGATGAGAAGTTGGCTATTTGCTAAGCAGACCCCTGGCGCCTGAAGGTTCTGAAGATTACAAAACGGCAGCGGCAGTTCATCAGAAGAGATGTCAGATTAGTAAAGCATGTTATGTAAATTATTTTATTAGTAAAACAATGCAACGTGCGAATGCGTTTCCGTTATTTTATTAGTATGTAGCATGTACCTAGATAAAAAATTGTTACAAGTCTGATTTTGTTTAATTGCATCACTGACACTTCTGATTAAATGTTTTTTGAGTTCTTTATGCCCCAAAGATAACGAGGTTTGGTTCTGACTCGCAAAACATTGTAAAAGGCCAAATTAAACAAGTGTATCCAATTGTCCTATAAATCCTAGGTTATACGTATACTACAAATATATAAATCAAAAGCTTTTAGATATTTTTGTTCAGATAATAGTCTTATAATATTGACTGCACTACCGCAACATTTTATTTATGTAAAAGTTTGTATGGAACTATATGATTATTATAAAGCTTACAATGTTTTGAAACATTGGCGCTGCCAATATAAATATATATTATTGAACTCGGCTGTACCTCTGATTTGTACATAAATAACATCTAAATGCCGTTGCAATAGAGCTAAACTACCACGCACCATATTTAATTCAGGTCGTGCTGAGTCAAAATGTCGAAATGAAAAAAAAGAAAAACAACATCAAACGAAGTTGGGACGAAGATAATATTAGCCCATCATCGAATGTGTCACCCAATCTAAAAGATAACTTGTCATGTTTGATTGATCTGTAATGAGCAACTTTCCATAACTATAAATATTATCTGTTCCCTGAAATCATAAACTTGTTTTATATATCGAATTGTTTGTTTTATAATGCAAAATAATTTTGTTTTGTCTCCACAACTTATTTGCAATGAGCTAATTATTTATCAAACAGCAATTCTACAAATTGTCCTTGGTTTCCTTAACCATGGAAGCATGGGTGTGGTTATCTACATTTCTCTCAAGAGACAATAAATTATAAGGTAGATATAAACATAAGTAGAAGTTTCTCTAATGGCGAAAGTTACTTTGCTAATCATGGTGTTTATACAAAACGATCAAAGGTGTCAGGGCGACATCCTTTCTCATCTTGTTTACCTAGTAGTGTTTCAGCAAATGTCATGAAAATAAATAAATACTTTACCTAAAATTTGAAATTTGACTGCCTGACAACTTTCGGAAGCTTTGTGCTCGACGGATAAGCAGAAATGAGTGTATTTTCAAAAGAATATAAAAGTGTATAAATAGTAAAGGAATATTCTTTGAGAAACAATAAACTTCATATGTGGTCTTATTACTGAGAATCTAGATACTTTCAGTCCGCCATAAGTATTCAATCAATAACGAAAAAATCGAGTAGACCACTACTTTCAGTAGCTGTGAAACTAGTTTAGTCGGCTTATGAAACCAAAGACACTCGATGTAAAAATGCATAAAACATCAACTGACACTTTGTCGGCGAATTGCCGGGCTGCCTTCCGAGAGATGACGTTCAAATTGCAAAGGGTCACAGCTGGGAACGGGATGTCCCATATGGCGCCTTGAGTGCTTTCAATCACCTGTGGAACACACACACCTCGTTATTTAACAGAACGTCTAACCACAAAAAACTTTAACACTAATGTACAATCCCTGTTCAAAGTTTTTTTTTTCCATATTACTTTTGTTTAAACATGCGTTTAAAGTTCAGTTAGACAGCAGTTGATTAAACCTGGCCTTCTACGAGTATATGTATACAAAAGGCGTTTAACAAGGTTTTGTAGGCTGAATCAGAATCTTTATTTTCGCTAGACTAATGACTTACGGTAACGATGGGATTCCTGGCGTACCATCGATATGCAGTGACGACGAAGAACGCCGCGAACCCCGTGCTGACCAGCACAGCTAGCGCCCAACAACTCCTGCGCAACCATAGACAAATTTCTGTTCGTTAATAAAATGCCTAACTTGGCAGAGGCACGGCAGAAAACCAGAGCTATAGAAGCGGAGCTCTTTTGGCATCGCACCGAAATAAGGTAAAGTTAACTGAACTGCCCATGACTATACTATGAACTTTGTTAAGGGAGTCTTTTAAGTATCTACTTTTTGTAAAAGCCTGAGTGATGGATTACAGTTTTACCTTCGAGAATATATATTTCCCATGTTTAATCATTCGGTGAAGTTAATTAATTGTAAAACTGTCGCACACCGACCGAGACAATAAAAAGAGGGACCTCCTAGCTAACGAAACTTAGACTTCAAGCAATATGGAAGCCGGCGTTGCTCGAAGCACTTAAAGGAAAAGATGCGGTAAAACGTAGTAGGCAGCCCGCGTAAAGACCGATTTGCGCTGATTATTATGAATACCAGCATCTGTCACGTCACGTCATATTATTATTACTAATTCATAGGTGTTTTATTCATTCTGACATCACAATGAAGGAAATCCATAGACTTAAAAAAATAAGTACACTATATGTCAGTGAGGAAATCTTGGGAAATAACATCATATTACATTCAAATTTTTAGGTGGTAGACACCACGAAACGAATTCTAGGGGGCTACTGCCACTTTGAACGGTAAAGGACGACATTCCTGCATTGGTTGACAGCTTTAGTTACAAATACATTGTACAAAAGCAATCTATACACATAATACAACTGTAGAGGTCGAATGTCTGTACATACAAAAACATTCTAAAAACCGAGTCAGGAGGATGTAAGAAGAGAAATAGAAAAAAAACAGTTTTTTTAATGTTTTGTTTCTCTATCTGTTTGTACAGGCTAATCTCCGAAACGTTGGACCGATTTAAATGAAATTTTGCATGCTGGTACTTTATGTCCCCGGTCAACATTTTAGATACTTTTCATCCCGGAAAATTGAAGAGTTCCTGTGCGATAGTTAAAAAACTATAGTTAACTTATACAGCTTAGTACACAACAACTTATGCACCTAATTTAGTAAAATTTGGCATGCTGAACCTTATATTGCCGGTCAAACGTGTATTAAAAAATGTGTACATCCCATAAAAGTGACGGGTTCCCGCGGGAAAGTAAAACATTACAAAAACAGTGTCTAGTATAGCGTCTTTCATACTAAATCAATTTTGTGTGACGGATGTCACACCTATAAAGGTCGGCCTTTATGGTATCCTAGAGTTAAGTCGTCGTTGCCACCCCTCTAGTACATTGGTTGTTCGATGGAGTTGATCTGCACAACTTATGATTTTCGGAGAAACCTTGTTTAGCCATTGAGTTTATTACAAAAACCTTAAAAAGTCGGAGCCGCTCAGTGAGCTCAGGAACGTTTTCTAAAATCAACCTATTCACCCGTCTTTTATTAGTTGTGCGGGGAGTAGTGGTAAATATGTGGTCCATTTGGTCATTTTCGTCCAACATGAGCACTTTTGACTTTGCGCCTATTCGCAAAGGTGCAGTCTTCCTCAGGAGAAGAATAGGCAAGAAACTCCGAGGGTCGCTCTTTTTAAGTCAATCATATAAATTTTCTTACTTTTAATTTTAATTGACTTAATATCTGAATAACTCTGGAGCTGAGCAATTTATTCCCATGGTTGCTTGACTAACAGATAATCCGAAATTCTATAATAGCCCTTTTTACAAAGTTTTTGTTTAATTATCGTCTTAAATTTTTCTAAAGGTAGGTTTTGAATACACATGGGAATCTTATTATAGAAGCGTATACATTGACCCATAAAAGAGTTTGTTACTTTGTAGAGACGGCTGTCTAGTATATCCAAGTTATGTTTGCTTCTAGTGTTTACATTGTGCCTATCACAATTTTTCTTGAACAATTGTTTAATTAATATATACTGGGACGCAAATGTCAAAATATCTATTTATACATCTATTAATAGACCCTCTTGACAAACCAACCTATTTTAAGACGATTTCTGTGGCCGGTTTAGATTTTAAGACTCATTTCTTCTTCATGGACCAAATGAGTCTTAAAATCTAAACCGGCCACAGAAATCATCTTAAAATAAGTAATATATGGTTTGTTCAGAGGGCCTATTAACAGATATATAAATTTGAGACAGTAACTCAAAAATGTAAAAAAAAAAACACAAAATATGGTTACGGCGGGTTACGGTCATTAAAACCTCACTTTTAGTATATAAAATGGCGAAATCTATAACAATTTCATAAAGAGAACCAGTAACCTTTTTAGTAACTTAGATGGCTCTGGGGTACAGATCTATTACATTACGAAACAAGTGTCATGCATTATTAATTTAATTTAATGACACTACTTTCAGTAGCTGTGAAACTAGTTTAGTTAAAATAACAATGTCGTGAAATCCACAGTATGTCTGTGTTCATGGCTTCGCCAGCATCGAAGCTTTATTTTGCATTGCAAAATGTTGTCATACAGATGTTATTGTATAAAATTAAGAAAAGGTTGTCTCTAAAGAAAAATACAACGCCAAAAGGTTTACATTCGATTGCTTACAACGAACGGCTGAATCTATTTGATCAAATATAGCTTAAGAACCATTTTGATCACGTCAGCTTTCAAAGCAAAAAAACTGCATTAGAATCAGTCCATTCGTTTTTTTTTTTTTAATTTTTTTTTCTACTAACCCCGCCCACATCACGAAAAAGAAAACACATCCTATCAGCGCAGGCGCTTTTTTGACACAAGTTTCGCGTCGCGTTTATATGATGACATTCGTTGCATGACACTAGTTTTATCCATAAATAGCGCGCGACACGAAACTGTTTCAGTGTAGCGAAATCGGTGCATGCCTTGTAAAACTTGACGTTTACACGTGAAATCGTTGATGAAACTGTCATGATACGCTTATAGATGTATACGTTAATTGTACTCTAAAGATTGGAAAAGGTTTCATAATCAAGACAATGATAACTACATCATCCTTTTCTTGTTATTTTTTGTATTTTTTGTTAAACATGTTTACATTTTCGTAAATATGGCTTTGCAAAGGGGTAAAATTTGCAAAGAACAAGGCCGCCATTTTGATTTATTTTTTTGGTAGAAGTGTTTGTGTGTCTAGAAAATTATCGATAACACTATCGATATTTTTAGATATGAGATAAATTATGAATTGAATTATTTTAGATTATTGAGTATGTAGTAAGTACTTAGTGTCACAAAAATGGTCCAAGATTTAAAAAAAAATTGACTATTTTATATGCACCATCGACTTAGTCGATTTTTGGAGAAAAATTAGTATAAGAGTTGTAAAGGAAACCCATTTTTCAAAATTTTACGGAATAAATATTCTCAAAAAAATTGTCTTACGTTATATACGGAAAGGGTTGCTTTGTGGATAAAAGGGAGCGCTGTTAAAAAACGTTTTTTTATATAATATGATGCACCATTTTCGATATATGTAACTTATCCATGACATTATCCACGAAACTGCGCAAGACGTAATTTGAAAATAGTCATTTTAGGAAATAAACATAAGTGCACCTACATATTTTTAAATATTTCAGTTGTGGAATCCTGGTAGAGGTATTGTACCAAGTGCGTTCATCGATGTATTAAATGATGAATCCGAGTCCGACGATGAAGAGGTCGTAGAGGAAGAGGAGGTCCTAAATGAATCCCTTCATACACAAATTAATAACTTAGGTGTGAGCCGGATAAGTTGAACATTATGTGGTAGAAAGTATAAAGCTATTAGCAGTGCACCAAACGATATTGTATATATTTTTTACAGTAACAACCCGGACAGTGCACCGTGTACGTTGTGCAAGATGATGGATTTATTTGAAAAAAATATACAGTTTTTCAAATAAATCCATCATTTTGCTTTTTTGGACATGGTGTTTCGATCAGGAAAATAGAATGCAATATGGATAAATTCCAGTATAAGAATATTTTAGAACAGACCATGCTGCCTTACGCTGAGGAGAAATTTTCCGGTGATTTGGACTTTCCAACAGGATAATGACTCGAAACACACCGCTAAAGTAGTCCAAGACTTCCTACAAAGCAAGTCGGTGACAGTTTTGAATTGGCTCCCGTACAATCCAGATTGAAATCCAATCGAAAATTTGTGGTACCAAGTAAAGAAGAGAGTGGCGACAAAACGTCCTTCCAACGCCGATAAACTTTACATGGCTTTTAGAGAAGCATGGGAGAGAATTAAGGTAGGCACTCTAATAAAATTGATCACATCTATGCCGAAGAGGTGTCGAGCTGTTATTGCTGCAAAGGCACATGCAACCAAATATTAATACGTACAAGAATGTTATAAAAAGATGCTACAAATGAAGTCTAGTAAAAATATTTACAATAGTTTTTTTATTACTTTTAAACAAATACTCTGTTTTTAATTATATGACCACTTCTTTTTAAACTTCATACTCCTTGAATTAGGTTGAAGTAAATAAAAGATCAGAAACAGGCAAGTATTGTCAATATTATTTCATTTCAAAATTACACAATACATATAACTCTATTTTAAATAAATGGGACAACTTCCAAATGTAGTTTGATAAAAATATGCAGAATAATTACTTATTCTTTTAAAAATACATTCTATGTCTTTAATTATGTGCATGCTTACAGCCCAAACCCGTAATAACATATCTTTATTATTGGTTCTAAGACCCAGCGATGATGAAGAGATAGATTTTCATTTGGCTCGTGATGAGGTACATCGACCTATGCTATCAGCCCTATGTAAGTTGGCGTCTACCTTCTTAATTGATAAGATCAAATTATTAATTGCTTCTTAATTTATAGAACTCTTCGAAATGCCAGCCCAGAGCTTGCTGCTGCAGAAGTTGCACAGCCTCCCTTCGACGCGTCAGTATGAACATTAGTATTTCTGTTAACTAACGTGAGTCCATTCTTATAAAGGCATTTTATAATAGAGACTCTGAATTGGATTGAAGAGGGAAGTTGATGGTGGCGGCGGCGATGCACCTATGCCAGTTGGCTTGCCTGTGGGCCGTGGACGCGGGTTTGGTCTAGGGCGTGGACGTGGGCGAGGGCGTGGACGTGGACGCGGCCGCGGACGTGGAACCTCTACAAGAGATGTATCCCACGGACGACTATATGACAGTGATGCGTGAAAGGAGAGAAATTATGCTGCGTAATAGAATAATGGTAGGGAATGTGGAAGATCAAGAAAGTGATTATGAGTATGAGGACGCGGAAGAATTTGAAAGTGGCGAGTTTGTTTGGGGTGCAAGTAGTGAGTGGCAAGGCCAAAAGGAAACTTTCCTCCCCGAATCTACTGGGCCTGTCCATAATTACGAATAGGTACGCCCAGGAGATTCGGAGCTAGCGATTTCGTCGGCAATGGTATGAAACCAATGTCGACGAAATACTAATGCTGTTTGCATTTTGGATGATGCTAGGCATCATCAAAATGCCACTATCAAGACCTGCTGAAATCTTGCAAACGAATATTTCTCGGGCCTTGTTCACTGAAGACAGGTATTGGAACCTCAACCGGGCCTTCCATCTCGCCATTGGCTCGCGGGATCCTGAAAACGTTTTGTCTCCAATGAATCCGGTCAATGACCACTTAAATCATAGATTTGAGGAGCTTTATACGCTAGACAAGTCATTGACATTATGGAAAGGTCCTGTTGGTTTCAAACAATATAAAAGAACAAAAGCTGCTCGGTTTGGCATTGAGACTTATCAATTATGTGAGTCAGCCTCAGGTTACCTTTGGAATTTTTTTATTTATATAGGCCGTCGTACTAGCTCCTCCGACCTCCCTGCCAGCGTTTCCTACGTCCGTCTCCTGATCCAGCCGCTTTTAAACTTAGGCCATGTCTTATACATGGACAATTGGTTTAACTCGCCTTCGCTCGCGCGTTATTTAAAAAGCCGAGGGACTGATTGTGCGGGAACGTAACGTTAAAACCGGAAACATTCCTGCCATAATTCAAAAAGCACCGCTAGCAGAAGGCGAGTTCGTTGAGAGGCAATGTGGAGATGTCATGGTGGTGACTTTGTAAGATCGTAAAAGTCACCTGCATCTCCCACATTCCATGACATGTCCCAGGTTTACAAAGCGGCTAAGCCAGAGCGGCCAGGTAATTATAAGCTACAATTAGTAGACGACTATAATTCAGTGATGGGTGGGGTGGATCGACTGGATCAAATGCTGGAGCCATATCTAGTGGAACGGAAACAATGTGTGAAGTGAACAAAAAAATTATTTAAAAGGCTTTTGAATGTAACCGTTCAAAACTCCCGAATTTTGGTTGAAAATTCCACTCACACTAATATTTCTTCACTGTCCTTCAGATTGACATTGATAGAACAAATAAAAGAAACATATAAACCAAACGTCCCGAAAAAAAACCCCGAAGCACCCATTCAACCTCCAAGAGTCTCCTTCTCACCATTTCCAGCAGAACGTCTAACCGAGCGTCACTTTATTCGATGCATTTCTATAAGTAACGGAAGAAATGCGGGCATCAGTTCGGCTCAAAAATAACCTTGGCCGCCGACAGTGTGTTTGGTGTTCAGTGAATAACTGAAAAAATAGCCGAACTGCCTAAGAATGCCCGCAGTGTAAGGTGGCGCTCTGTTTAGAATTTTATTTCGAACAGTTCTACACAGTTTTGTATCTTATACATGGAAAATTGGTTTAACTCACCGGTTTAACTCGTTATTTGAAAAGCCGAGGGAATGATTGTGTGGGAACGTAACGTTAAAACCGGAAACATTCCTGCCATAATTCAAAAAGCACCGCTAGCAGAAGGCGAGTTCGTTGCGAGGCAATGTGGAGATGTCATGGTGGTGACTTTGTAAGATCGTAAAAGAGTCACCTGCATCTCCCACATTCCATGACACGTCCCAGGTTTACAAAGCGGCTAAGCCAGAGCGGCCAGGTAATTATAAGCTACAATTAGTAGACGACTATAATTCAGTGATGGGTGGGGTGGATCGACTGGATCAAATGCTGGAGCCATATCTAGTGGAACGGAAACAATGTGTGAAGTGAACAAAAAAATTATTTAAAAGGCTTTTGAATGTAACCGTTCAAAACTCCCGAATTTTGGTTGAAAATTCCACCAACACTAATATTTCTTCACTGTCCTTCAGATTGACATTGATATAACAAATAAAAGAAACATATAAATCAAACGTCCCGAAAAAAAACCCCGAAGCACCCATTCAACCTCCAAGAGTCTCCTTCTCACCATTTCCAGCAGAACGTCTAACCGAGCGTCACTTTATTCGATGCATTTCTATAAGTAACGGAAGAAATGCGGGCATCAGTTCGGCTCAAAAATAACCTTGGCCGCCGACAGTGTGTTTGGTGTTCAGTGAATAACTGAAAAAATAGCCGAACTCCCTAAGAATGCCCGCAGTGTAATGTGGCGCTCTGTTTAGACTTTTATTTCGAACAGTTCTACAGTTTTGTATCTTATACATGGAAAATTGGTTTAACTTGCTGGTTTAACTCGTTATTTGAAAAGCCGAGGGAATGATTGTGTGGGAACGTAACGTTAAAAACGGAAACATTCCTGCCATAATTCAAAAAGCACCGCTAGCAGAAGGCGAGTTCGTTGCGAGGCAATGTGGAGATGTCATGGTGGTGACTTTGTAAGATCGTAAAAGTCACCTGCATCTCCCACATTCCATGACATGTCCCAGGTTTACAAAGCGGCTAAGCCAGAGCGGCCAGGTAATTATAAGCTACAATTAGTAGACGACTATAATTCAGCGATGGGTGGGGTTGATCGACTGGATCAAATGCTGGAGCCATATCTAGTGGAACGGAAACAATGTGTGAAATGAACAAAAAAATTATTTAAAAGGCTTTTGAATGTAACCGTTCAAAACTCCCGAATTTTGGTTGAAAATTCCACCAACACTAATATTTCTTCACTGTCCTTCAGATTGACATTGATAGAACAAATAAAAGAAACATATAAACCAAACGTCCCGAAAAAAACCCCGAAGCACCCATTCAACCTCCAAGAGTCTCCTTCTCACCATTTCCAGCAGAACGTCTAACCAAGCGTCACTTTATTCGATGCATTTCTATAAGTAACGGAAGAAATGCGGGCATCAGTTCGGCTCAAAAATAACCTTGGCCGCCGACAGTGTGTTTGGTGTTCAGTGAATAACTGAAAAAATAGCCGAACTGCCTAAGAATGCCCGCAGTGTAAGGTGGCGCTCTGTTTAAACTTTTATTTCGAACAGTTCTACACAGTTGTGTATCTTATACATGGACAATTGGTTTAACTCGCCTTCGCTAGCGCGTTATTTGAAAAGCCGAGGGACTGATTGTGTGGGAACGTAACGTTGAAACCGGAAACATTCCTGCCATAATTCAAAAAGCACCGCTAGCAGAAGGCGAGTTCGTTGCGAGGCAATGTGGAGATGTCATGGTGGTAACTTTGTAAGATCGTAAAAGAGTCACCTGCATCTCCCACATTCCATGACACGTCCCAGGTTTACAAAGCGGCTAAGCCAGAGCGGCCAGGTAATTATAAGCTACAATTAGTAGACGACTATAATTCAGTGATGGGTGGGGTGGATCGACTGGATCAAATGCTGGAGCCATATCTAGTGGAACGGAAAAAATGTATGAAGTGAACAAAAAAAATATTTCAAAGGCTTTTGAATGTAACCGTTCAAAACTCTCTAATTTTGGTTGAAAATTCCACAACACTAATATTTCTTAACTGTCCTTCAGACTGACATTGATAGAACAAATAATAGAAATACATAAACCAAACGTCCCGAAAAAAAACCCCGAAGCACCCAGTCAACCTTCAAGAGCCTCCTTCTCACAATTTCCAGCAGAACGTCTAACCGAGCGTCACTTTCTTCGACACATTACTATAAGTAACGCAAGAAATGCGGGCATCAGTTCGGCACCAAAATAACCTTGGTCGCCGACAGTGTGTTTGGTGTTCAGTGAATAACCGAAAAAATAGCCAAACTGCCTACGAATGCCCGCAGTCCAAGGTGGCCCTCTGTTTAGACTTTTGTTGTGAACAGTTCTACAGTTCCGTTTTTTTTTTCAGTTCACTTATATAGAAATTTTAGAGTTGGTGGTTGGTGGTATTGTAAGTCAAGAAAAATCAGCAAGTCTTACTAATATTAACGCGAAAGTTTGTTTGGATGGATGTTTGTTCCTATTCACGCAAAAACTACTGGACCGATCTTGATGAAACTTTGCACCGGATATAATTTTCCCAAATACCCACGGGAATGAAGTCCAGGGCAAAAAGCTACTTTTAATTAAATTTGATTTCACTTCACACATTGTTTCCTAACCAATTTCAGGTTGTTCCAAAAATTGTAAGCCCTTAGGTATCAAGTTTCTTGCCTATTCTTCACGGAGGAAGACTGCACTTTTGCGAATAGGCGTAGTCATAATCATAATATTAGGTCCTTACATTTGAAATTGGCGTTATGTCGAAGTGGCCACTTTGATCCCAAATATCTGCTCTTTGCTTGGAAATTCAAATTTATTTCAAATTAAAGCTCATTTATTTGTGTTTCAATTCATTTAGTAATTCATTTGTGTACGAGTTCATCGCACATTTGATTACGTAGCATTTAATCCTTAGTTCATAATTAGCGTGCAATAAGAGACAGTTCACGTTCGCCTCTAATTGTGCGCGCACCACTGTCAAATACAATTTTTATCAAGACAAATAAAATAATTTACGCAATTTATCAAGAGTTTTCCGGTCCATTTATCATCTAATGATCTGACAAGTGCTCGTACAATTTGTTTTAGTCTATTTTGATTTATTTTTTGGAATTGTTTTCTTCGCAAAATGAAAAATTTAAAATATCACGTTATTTACGAATGCGCGATATTTAAATTGATTAATACCGGAGTGGCGAGTGCCTGGTGATTAGTAATACAGGTATTAACCTAGTACTGACACCAGTCTCTCTTTACAAAATATTGTACCTACCTACTATTAGCAAATTTTATGTTCATGTTGTGATCGAGAGAAATTTTTTTTTTTTTTTTTTTACCAGCCCATATACGTCCCCAACGAGGGGCACGGGCCTCCCTTCGAAACACGCTGCAGAAACCTGTGATAAAAAATTGATTCTCTACGATAATCGGAAGCGCTCATCGCAATGGTTGAACCCTGGAGAACCAGCCAAAACCTGCCCCAAGCGAAAATTGACCCAAAAAGAGGTACTGGTAAGTGTTTGGTGGACTGGTGTCGTTCACTATAGCTTACTGAGATCTGGCCAGACAATTACGGCAGATAAGTATTGTCAAGAATTAGAAACCATGATGGAAAAGCTAGCTGCTAAACAACCGAGGCTGGGCAATTGCTCTACCCCACTGCTGCTTCAAGACAACGCTGGACCGCACACTGCACGACAGACGGTCGCTAAATTAGAGGAGCTACGATTGGAATGTCTCCGCCACCCACCATACTCCCCGGATTTTGCTCTAACAGATGTAACGAATAAACTTAAAAACTAAAAAAAGTATAGATCAAGACTTGAGTCTCCTTCTGTAGTACGGGCCTAAGTGGTTGCGATGCGACTAGCAGATTGGGCTCGAAAAAAATTTGTTTAAAAGCTGCATCGTTGAATTTTGTAAAAGAGCTCTAAAGAATTTAGGATACATACCTAAATGTCCAACATTTAACAGAATCAGAAACCTTTTGCAACTAACTTTTCACAAAAAAAATTAGTTAATTTCTCAAATATCGGCTTCAGCTGAAATTTATTAAAAGTGATTTGCACATCTGCTCTACATTTACATTTTGTTAAGAGCTTCAGCAGAAACATACGTATGGGTAAATGCTGACCAAACACTACAACAGCCTAATGATTACTTACATTTTATTAGGCTATGAAAAAAAAGATGATAAATTGTACCCACGGCAACGGACGAAGCAACGATTGCCAGAATTGTTGATTCAACCCTGTAAATGTACATCAAATTGTCAAACGAAGGCTTGTTCTTTTAAAAAATACAACTAAATTGTATTTCGTTGTGCAAATGTATTCATAATGACTGTCAAAATAAAAAAGATTTATTATTTATAATTTTTTTAATGACATTTGTTACAACTAGATTTCTGCCCGGGACTTCATTCCCGTGAGAATTTGGGAAAACAATGTAGCGTAGGTGTTAATTCAGGGTGTCAACTACCTCCATACCAAATTTTATCAAAATTGGTCCAGCCGTTTGAGCATGAAAGAGTAACAAACATCCATTTATCCTCACAAAGTTTTGCATTTATAATATTAGTAGGATTTTCTTTTTCGTATTTTTTTTTTCAATATATTTTTTTCAATATTTTTTTGAGTTTTTTTTTAGTTAACTATCTATAAGTAGGTATCTTTAATCATAAGAAACAATTGAATATTGTTACTGAAACAATCATTAAAATGGTTCCAAAGCATTTTTGTTCAGTCCATTTACGTGATATCTAAAGGGTGGGGATCTAAAAAAAATTTTACCAGCATGCCCCTGGCAACATCCAAAATCATAAACATAAAGCAACGGTTAAGAAGTTATTTGCAATTTTTCACATCACCACAAAATCTGCAATCATTACAAGTTTTGATTCGTAAATGAGTCGACATAAATCACGGAGCTAGTCGCATTAAATGCAAGGTACCTACTCGAGGGCTCGCTAAACGGGAACGCAACGCTACCTACTGTTTACCTACTCAATGGGGAACCGTAAGTTATTATATTCTGTAAGTGGGGAACGCCGAACGAAATAACATAGCAATAACAATGACTGCATGCGAGTAAGTCAAAATGACAGACAGACAAATGCCGTAGATTTGGCATAAAATATGGCCATCTAAAGAGAAGACCTAAAAATATAACGATCCAACCTTCATGGACCAGGCTCATTTAGGTATTTGTGTTTTTATTTACGGATATTTCATATCAGTGCGAACTCCATGGTGAATGATAAAAAAAATGTAGTTGTCACTAGTCTTCGCCGTTTTAA
Source organism: Aproaerema taeniolella (assembly GCA_949987775.1). Lineage (NCBI taxonomy): Eukaryota > Metazoa > Arthropoda > Insecta > Lepidoptera > Gelechiidae > Aproaerema > Aproaerema taeniolella. The sequence continues at coordinate 29,854,851 of OX465242.1, read as the reverse complement.
AACAAAGGGGTGTTATAAGTTTAACGTGTCTGTCTGTGTATCTGTCTGTGCTATCGTAGCTCCTAAACGGATGAACCGATTTTCGTTTAGTTTTTTTTGGTCATGGATAATTTTATTCTGAGTGTTCTTAGCCGTGTTTCATGAAAATCTGTTGTGCCGTTTAAAAGTTATAAGCAATCGAATGTCGAGGGTGATTCAAAATGTTTAATTTTAGTGTTATTAGATAGTTTTCGGTTGATAATAAATACAATATTTTTTATTATTTACTTTGTTTCTGCTGCTTTAAAAGTGATTTCACAAATCTTGCTCATAATCAATAATTGTAAAAGATCTTTAACAGAAATATCATCTGTGTAACGTCTAAGCACCGGGCCAAATCATTTCCAATAGATGGCGCTGTTAGCTTTTAAAACGAGCTTACAACATTGATACAAAAGTTATGAAACGATCGCACAGCGCGATCAAATAGAAATCACGGAATACATTATTTTGCTGAAAAAATAATATTGGTCCAATTACTAAATTGATTTGGCTTAGGAAATACGGATACCGGTGTACGAGTAGCTTTGCGATTTGATCGATGTAAATATATTTTTTGTGACTTAGCTTAGGAAATACAGATTTACTGAGTTCGTTTCATAATTTAGTTTTTGAAAACTTACGTGATTGATTAACATTTTGTACTTCCCTAAACAGATTAGGTTCTTAGAAGACTTGGCTAGGGGAATTTACTTTTGCTCAGAGATTTGAATTTCTAATATCGGTCTATGGTTTAACGGTTTGTTTGTTCACAATACCTAAAAAAAGATCGAATCTCTCTCAGTACTCAAGAGAAACTAAAAGGTTAAGGATGATTCTAACCCAAAAATCTAACGAAGATCATGAGGCGAAACTTGCTGCGACTCGAGAACGCCAGGTTAAGCTCGCGCTATTTAAAATCCTTCTAAACGAGAAGCCCAACTAACAGCTGATCGTGTATGCCATACGCTGTCTCGAGTCTCAGAGACATATAGAGTCCTGCTTGAGCTCTTAGCGTAGCCGCACGGCTGCATCTCGGTCGTTGGAAAGCAGTCCAGAAAGGGATGCACGTGATCGTGAACGCCGTACGTTGTCTCGAGTCTCTGAGACATTTACTGAAAGAGTCCCGCTTGAGCTTACAAGGCATCCGCACGACTGCTTCTCGCTGCTGGAAACCAGTCAAAAAAAGGATCAAATCAAATAAACTTTATTGTGACACACAGGTAATATGATAGATGTTACAATTTTGGAGTTCGCTGTGGCCTACCAATGGCGTATAATAATATATTATGTACACCAGTGGTAGGCCACGACTAATAGCAGATCGTGAACGCCATACGTTGTATTGAGTCTCAGAGACAATTTACTCAAAGAACACTTTGGTCAAGAACGTAAGGATTTATTACTAAGAGAAAGGGAGAGAGTTAATGAAATAAGACAGCAAGAAACCGACGAACAACGACAAGATTGTTTTATTGTTGACATTTACTCGAAGAACACTCTGGATCAATACACCTTTCAAACAAAAACAAACTAAACCATAATCGGTTTATCCGTTTGCGAGCTACGATGTCACAGACAGACACACAGATACAAACACACGTCAAACTTATAACACCCCAAATTTTCGCCGGCGGTTAAAAAAGTCATAAGTAAGAATCTTTTTTTTTTTTGAATGATCGTGTCGAGTTAACTACAATACAAACAAAGTCGCGGGCATCAGCAAGTGTAATATAAAATTGATATGAATGTCGACGCGTCAAAATCGGCTTTACAATCCATAGACTCCTGTTAAAAGATGAAAATGTATCCACCAATTCGTAGCTTATTGAATGAACTACCGAAATAATTATTATAATTTTGTCCTAGCTCTTATATTATCTAAATACAACGAACGTACTGCGTACAACAAAAACTGTGTTATTTTTAATAAGACTATAAAAGTATATCAAACCTCTCAAATACGGTGAGGTCCTCCATCACGATATATTTATAGCCGTGCAAGTCCGTTCTCTTACAGAACTCTACGAACTTGGTGGCAAAGAACCCTTTCTTAGGGGGCAGTCTGCTTTGATGGTCATAGTAGTTTTTGCGATTTTTACGGTTTATAGACTTTTCAACGTAGTGCACCATATTGCAATATGAATATTATAAATAACTATTGAGCACGCGAGATGCGTACTTACTGTTCAGTCGGACTGATAGAGGCGATTTGTCGCCGGCACACAAACCGATAATTATGAGGCTATAGATCTGACCAGAGATAAACACGACATGCACAGGGAGGAGCTGTTCGAGGGTGTGACGCCCACACATTGATTTATAGAAAATCCATAAATAAACAGTAGCTGGCGCATTCATAACGTCATCAGCAGCACAATACAGTTTTCTGTAATATAAGTACCAAATCTTAGCGTCGAATTTACTTTGTACTTTTTTTTTACCAGCCCATATTTCGAAACATTAAGGGAATTTAAACCATTTTGAAATATATTAATTACTAGCTTCCCGCGCGGGACTTCGTTCCCGTGGGAATTCGGGAAAATCATGTACCCTATGTCCATCCCGGATAATATAGGATTCTAATGGTGAAAGAATTTTTCAAATCGGTCCAGTAGTTTCGGAGCCTATTCGATGCAAACAAACAAACAATCAAATCTTTCCTCTTTATATTAATATGTATAGATTACTTTAATCTTATGCTCCAAAATGTTTTTTTTTATAATGAATGGGTTCCCTCTTGACTAAAAGATGAAGAGAAGCGCTCATAGCACAGGAAAAATAGCATATTTTGGAGGAAAAATACACTAGACAGCAAAAATAACGGGTCATTTAGAAAAACCGCGATATCTCCCAAAGTTATTTATATAGATCCCTCGTATAAATAATATGTTATAAGCAGATTTGTGACGCTTATTATACGTATCAAAAAAGGTTGCATTTGAACAAGTTACAGCTTCAAAAAAGAAATTCCGATTTTTGAAAAATATCAAAATTAAAATTTTTGGAATATAAAATTTTCTCGCTTTTGTTCCAAACCGAGCTGTCATCATAAACAGTTTTTTTGGCTAATCACAGTATTTTGTGCATCAACCATGCACCAACATGTCGTTATCTACTGAAGAATGTACACGAATTATCACCATGGCACAAGAAGGAAGGAGTCAGCGGAGTACTGCTAGAACAGTAGGTGTATCTTTATCCACGGTCCAAAGAGTACTCCAGCGATTTCAAGAGAACGGCATGAACATCAGGAGACCAGGGAATGGCAGGCCAAGGTGTACAACTACGATTTATCGTGACCACTATGTTAAGAAATCGACATCTCACGGCTGTTCAGGTCCGAAATAGCCTTCAAGAAATTCACCACAACAATGTAAGCTCTGACACGATCCGGCGGCGACTTTGGGAAGCTGATATAAAGCTTCATAGGCCAGCAAATGGCCCTAAATTGCTCAGAGAACATCGAGTTGCCAGGTTGCCGTTTGCTTGAGAACATCGTCTGATGGACAGATGAATATTGGTCCAGGGTTATGTTTTCCGATGAGTCAAGATTTTGTTTATTCGCACACGATGGGAGACGAAGAGTACATAGGCGGCCAAATGAACGTTATCGTCAAGCGGAAAGGTGCCATTCGGTGGAGGATCAATAATGGTTTGGGCTGGGATATCTTCGGAGGATCGTATGGAGTTAGAAATTATAGAAAACGGTTCTCTGACAGCTCTCAGATATGTAGGGGAGATTTTAATTGAGCATGCTGGTCCTTTCTTGGTAAATATGGGCGCAAATTCCATTTTTATAGACGATAATGCGCGACCACATACAGCATATTTGGTCAACGCGTATATTCAAGACGTCGTTATCACCCGCATGGAGTGGTCAGCTCGCAGCCCAGACTTAAATCCCATAGAGCATTTATGGGACGAGCTCGGGAGATGCGTTAAACAACGCTCTCCAGCTGCAGCTAACTTACGTGAGTTAAGAATTGCGGTAGTAGAAGAATGGTCAAACATAGACCAAAACCGTATTAGAAAATTGATTTATAGCATGCCACATCATCTTAATGAAGTGATACGGGCTCGTGGAGGAAATACAAGATATTAAATTTACAGAAAAGCTTTCATTTTTCAGATTAACTGTGTTGTATATTTTTGTTGTCAAAAGTTAGAAGTGTTTTTTATACAGTTTACAAACGTGTTATGTATTTTCTTTTATGTATAAGTCAGTCATCTATAACATACTACAGTTTCATTAGTTTGTGTTGTGTAGTTAAGAAACTATCACACTTCTTATAAGCGACCCGGAATTTTTGCGGCCCAGTGTATGTGCATCAATTAAACTTTGTTTACAACTTAATCTTGGCACTAGAAATGAGGATCAGCGGAGTCCTACCAAAATTGGGTCCAACCCTCTCCACGGGGTTTTAAGAAATTCCCATACAAAAGAAGAATCGGTATTTTTTACCCACTAACAAAGATCTCCGCGCAAAATCAAAACTATTAAAGCTGTAAGTCTGAAATTTTTCTCAGATAATCTTCAGATATTGTGGGAGCTTACCCACGTAATTCCCATGGGAACGTCCGCTAGTTGATGTGTACGTTTGGTGTTGCAGTCGCAGCCTCTCTATCTTTAAAAACTTGTCTGGACGTCCGGTAGAAGAAAGAAGCAGGCGGAATGAGCTCATAACTTTTTCAAAAATTTGATTGGAGTTACCTTACCATTACATCAATCAATATATAGGATGGCCCAGCAAGCAACGTCGAAAAGAAAAATTTGGATGCCCCGTGCCAGGAAAATAATGACAATTTATTAGTGTAAGGTAGAACAGAGGTAGTAAAGTATATTTAAAAAAAAACAATTTTTGGTATTTAATTATTTTGTATTGAAACTTCATACACTTAAGTTTTTTTTTACATAGGTGAAAACCAAAAAAAAATATAAAATAAGCAGAAAAGTCTATCACTGATTAAATTTACAAAACATCAGTCTGCTTTATCTGTTCAGTCTGTTTTTTTGTATGGCACCAATATATATTTTTAAGTATATTATTAATATCTAAGAGTGGCGCGATAAAACCTGGTAAAATATACCATAATACATAGTGTCTTCACAAAACGATCAAATGCTAGATTTTTTTTTTCTGCAATTTTTTTGAGATCTTAGGCTTTGAAGTACTCATATTCTCATATAACTAACAGCTTGGAGTACACTTTATGCTGGCTATTGTACGATGACAAACAAAAATAATGTCTTGTTACGCCGCACTAGTGCGCCTTCCTGACCGGGTCAGTGCATTTTTGTTTCGTTTCCGTTTCTGTATTAAGGCGACTACAGCACCTAAATTAAGTAAATGCACACAGGAACTTGAATTTGCTGTCAAAATGTTCGTGATTGAACACTTTCGATAAGTAGTAAACGCATTTTTACGGAGATGGCACTATTCCTAAGTGTGCCGCCTTTTGCTCAAGAACGATCGGATGCTGTAGTCGCCTTAAGTCAGTACAGATTCTTTACTGAGTGCATATAATTAAATGAGAGATTCCTGACTCAGTCGCTTCGATACAGATTCTTAATTTTAGGTAGAGAAACGGCAACGGACTCAGTCAAGGCGCGCCTAAAATTGTCAAAAAAATAAAGTCAAGACAATATGTCAAGTAAGAAGAAATATATATATTGGACGACTTCAAAATTACCGAAAATCGAGAATATAAATCAGCCCACATTCTGGTTATGTTACTTTAAATTATGAACTTTTTACAAGAATTTCATAAGTTTCATGGGAAGATTCGGTACCACCGTTCGTAGTATCATCAGTAAAATACGAGTAACGAGCTCGTAAAATTTTGGTAAACGGTGTCTCAGAATGTAAGCAAACAACTCTTCACAACCTTGCTGGCTTGCATCCTTCCTATATATCCCAGTGTCATGCCTACTAGCACGATCGAGGTATATCGTTTCATATTAAAAACAAATTACCAACAGATGTTTTTTTGAAACAACATAATTATTACTGAAAGTCACTTTTAGATGTAAGCATTGGGCCAGCGTGGTGGACTATGGCCTAAATCCCCTTCGTGTTTCGAAGGGAGGCCTTTGCCCCTCGTTGGGGAGGGGGCTGATAAGAGTTAATATTTAACTTTGAGTTGTTATTTGCCATGAAGTTTAAGATTCTTAGCATAAAAGATTCTTCAATGTTATGATAAATTAGTCCTGCTGAATGATCGAGTCGATAAACTGATCAACAAATTCTTGTAGCGACTCATCTGTTGACTGACATCACGGAGCGGGACTGAGATTGACAAAGAACAATAATGACAATTTATAAGTGCAAGACTGACGACTCAAATGACACTATGTTCTATGTAAACAAGCTCTTTATCGATTTATATATCTCGTGTCAATAAAAATATCCCAAGATAGTTAAATATTAATTTTCATCTTATTTGACGCTAAATAATGACTAAATACGAACGAAAAAAACCAAGGCAATCAAAATGACCAAAATACATATACTAAAAATGATTCTTATATGTCTAACGTACAAACTAATTGATAACCGTCTGACCCCGGAAAATCTAATTAAATATTTCACGAACACCTTTTTCCGATATTCTAGCATAAGCATGAGACACAATTTTGTCACATATATCTCGATTCGACCTCTCGTTCTAACGCATAGCGCTAGTATGGAACAGGTAGAATGACTTCGACATAACAAAATTATCATACGCGCTTATGCTATCCACCTGGTAGAAAAACTTTTTTGCTTTCCTTCTGGCTCAATTCATGTTAAAATAGGCAAAGTACATATTCAAACAAAAAAAAATTGATTAGTCCTCTATGGCAATGGCCACTTAGTATGATTTAAAATTTATCAAGATAGAAGTAGGAATTCATTATTTTACTGTTCAAATTAAATATTTTCATGGTGACTGGCGTCTCTGCGTTACAGACAAATGCTCAGCAAATGCTGTATGCTTTAGTGAGCGATGAGAAAGAGGGGACATATGAGGTATCACTTTCAGTTATTAAATCCCAAATTAATTGGTTTCAACGGAAATACAAGTGGATTTTAAACAGCAGTGATTAATAGTTTTATCACAGAAAGGATCATGTATGGTGAAAAGAATGCTCCACTCAATAATGCGAGAAAAGAAGAATTTTGACACAGTTCAAATTTTAAATAATGTTCACCAAAGCTAGTAGTCGTTTTAGGGGTTCCGCAGTAAATTAGAAACCGATAGTTTGGCCATGTCCGTCCGTCTGGCCCACTACTACAAAGTTGTTAGTACAAAGCTGAAGTTTTACATATTAATCACGCCGATAAAACTGTAACACAAAATCCCGAAAAAAAGCTTTTTTCGGTTACCTTCCTAACACGTCAAAGGGGGATGATTTTTTCTCGTCAATTCTCTTCTTGGCGGTGCTGATGTACGGCAAGTGATTATCAAACAAAAAATTTTTTGTAATTTGAATTGCTTTGCCTATTTGTACAAAAGTTTGGCCATAAAAATATATGCGATCCCTCGCAGCCAAATCAATTTGGCGAAAAATTTTGGCCCCGAGGAAAAAACGAGTCTAGCCCCTAGGTTTCAGACTAGATTACTGAGCGATAGAACAAAATTTTGTCTTCCGACGATGATTTTATTAATCCATCGTCGTAAGAAAAATCATCTTTCAACGATTTTGGTATCTAGTGTGATACTACAAGGCTTGAAGCGCGGCCTGGAATGTAATTAGATTTCAAGATCTGAAGACATTTCCTTTACATAGCTAAGTAAACTTTTATAATCACAGTTTATAAATTGTTCATTTGTATTTTTTACATTATTTGGAATATTACTCTCTCTTAAAAGATATTAAGCACCTATTGTGTAGTAACTACAAGGAATAATAATTTATTATAAATAATAATATAAAATATGAATAACCTGTTTAGGATATACTTAAACCTACAAGGAATGTTTATAAATGGCCTGAAAGCCTACCAGAAGTTTGCTTACGTAATATGACATCATTCTAAAACGTACGGCACACAGTCACCGCGAATTGGCCAGCACACAAGGGCGGATCCAGGGGCGGGGGTCACCGGGGTCATGACCCCCCCCTGAGCTGGGTCCAGGACCTAGGCGAACCACTAATTAAAATTATTAAAAAGAAACGTTTTTATATATTTTGACGTAAAACGCCTTCGTCTCAAAAGTTCAGTAAACAACGCCGATTCCGCGAACACCTCCTCCATTTTATCAATCACTTCTGCCATATTCAGCGAACATGACAAATTATTACCGAGCTCTCAAAAAAATTTGGAGACTCCAATCGTTCTATGCACCGATTTCAATAATGATCCAGACCACGACCCAACATTGCTGACTTCATGAAGAATGAATTCGGCCTCAACTACGTGCAAAAACACTGACTATACTGGGCAATACCACTATAGATTGTTCATTCACCATAAAAGCAACTCTCTGATATACAATACGTTTCTCGTTAAAACTAACGGCCGTGTGCACCGACACAGCCTCACCCTATTATTTTTAGTCACAATATACTTACGAGTACATAGATTTTATTTGAGTACTTTCAATATTTATTTAAATACTTATAATACTTTGTTTGATGGCAAACGCATTTTTTTTGAAGATTTATGGCCTGGATACGAGTCCTTTAAGCCAATTCCTATTTTGTATTAGACCACTTGATTTAATTTCACATTTTACAAGTTTTATTCGGGAACGAACGGAACGGACGCATTAAATTTTTTAATTTTACCGCATCACCGCCACAGCCAGCCGCCACCTTTCATTGTCACATTTCGCGTGACACTTGCGCGCGCCACGCTTTGTTTCGACTAAGGTTTCGCTAGACCTTCCCTTAATCGGGACGACTAAACTTCAGTAATAAAGTACTAAGTAAAAAAACTTTAAAATTCCAATATAACTAGTAAATCGTTGCTGCAAATTCATTACAAATGGTAAGAAATCAGTATCTTTATTATGCCAGTGTCTGTGTGTTACAACATAACTTAAATGTTATTGTTGTTAATGTTCTTAAAATACCTCGTAGGTAGTTAAGTTGGTGACTACTTCCTGAAAGAGTCCTTCCTAATTAATTTTTTGGAAGAGGGGCTTTGAAAAGCCTAAGCTTACTAACCTACAAATCTTAGATAAATTTACACAATGAAAACAGGTGTATCTTCGTGATACAGTGCATACAGTGATTTACAATACCAAACTGATTTTAATACTCTTTAAAATAAAATAAGAGGGCAAAAAACAGATTATAAATAATAATTTTAATCCTGATCTGATCTGCATATAAAAGTAATCTTCGTTGAAGTTTTAAAAAGCACCTAGCAAAAACTTCGATTCCAAAACTATTACGTGACACAAAATCATTGCGCTTTATAAAAAGGCGTTTACAACAAGTAAATAACTTCATTGTAATCTTAATTACCTATCTACTAAGTACTTTTTACTTTATTCACATTAAAGATTTTTAAAAACTGTAAAATAATAAAGAAGCTTAAGCTGTTTTGCTTGTTTTAACGATATAATTTAATGTACCTTTTTTATCAATTCGATTTACTACTTTTTTTCGTTTAAACATGCTGATTGCTGAGACTACTAATAGGTAATTAAAAATGGCCACTCTGTTTTCGTCAAAAACGCCCACCACACGCCACAACATCAAAAAAAATATTTTTTTTAATGTCGTGGCGTATGGCGAACGCTTGGTGAACGATAATAAAGTAACAAAAATTGTTTAAAAATTGTCTGATACATCAGACTTTGGCGGCGAGGGCACAAGACTTTGGCGGTGAAAAGGTTAATGGTGGGACTTCTGGCAACAAGGTAACCGATGAATCGCGGGTTCAAGTCCCGCGTTGTAAGTATCTAATGTTAAGGTGCTCCTACACGGGCAATTTTTGAGAAATAATTGCCTGGCAATACTAATTGTGCAATAATTGCCTGGCAATACTAATTGATCAATATGGAGTAATCAGTGGAGCGATCTGGAGCAATTACAATAAATTGCCGGCAATTGTTTCGGAAATATTGCCTTTCCTTGCTCCATATATTCCATATGGTCGGGGCTCGTACCACCAACTTGTTCGTTTCGCAACCCGGCGCTATTCGCCAACTTGCTCTTTTTGCTATCTGCGCAATTCGACAACTTGATTTTGCCTACTAGCGCGATTCGCCTACTTCAGCCATTCGTCAAGAGCGCGGCTTGTATACTGTCATGATGTACACGCAACATGAAAAAGCGCAAATAAACTCTTTGCTCATAACAGGAAAATTATATCTGGTCACTTAGAAAGATGACAATAGGTATTCAAATGTCACTAATGAATGACACATTTGTAAAAATTCTTTTAAGCTAAAAGTTTTAGCTTCATCAAACTATTTTATAAGGATAATTATCAGATAATTTACCTTGTCTCAATTAAAATGAATGACCCAGGACCTAGCACCGTTTCCCATTGGACTAACGATTTTGGCACAACTGGTCTTCGCACAACTGGAGGTATTCCTGGTGGCACAACTTAGTACTCTCTAGTCCAGAAATACTTATGACTGATTAAAACCTCTTCAAATACGCTGATAACTCAATGTTATTATTATTAGACACTTTCATTGTCACATTTCCTTTTTTGTTGCGCGTTCTATTGTTTTTTCATGTTAGATTTCGTGACAGCTAGTTTGCTGTTTATATCAAATTTATCTGTATTTTGGTTGCAAAATGTCTTCTGTAGGGGACGATGAACCTATTATATTTATAAATCACAAAGGTGGGAAGATTGCCATATATGGAGATTACCAATATCATTTTTTAAGGACTTATAAAAGTGGTGCATCTTTTTTGCGATGTTCTAAATACCGCAAAACAAACTGTCGCGGAAGCATTACAATTACAAATGTAAGAAAATGACCGTTTTGGATAAATTTTTGGGTAAGTGTGATGGCATTCAATAATCCCTAACTATGTGTTTTATTTACAGAATAACATCATTTTAAAATCGAAGGATCATTCATGTGAAATAGATAAATAAAAAAATATTTTCATAAAAAAAAGGGCTGCATTATTGAACTAAGTCAGAAATTCTGACGAACCCATTCCACGGTTGTATAAAGATGGATTGACAGAAAGTCTAGATAAGGGACTTGACTTTGTTGGAGAGGTTCCTTGTTTTTCGGGTGTAAAAACGAGTTTATATAATGCCAGAAATAAGGCCGTCGGTACACCCAAAACAGTTTTTAAAATATTGGAAGAAGTCAAAATACCCCAAATTTTCAATGACTTTCTGCTGGCAGAATACTCATGCGAGAGTTCTCGAATTTTTATATTTTTGTCTCAAGAAACAAATCTATTAATACTAATATGAAGTGAAGGAAGCCTTCATTGATTCTACTTTCAAAAGCTGTCCCAAACCGTTTCAGCAGTTGTTAAGTATTCACGGAGATTTAGGTAGCACACAAGGAACTACTTCTGTTAGACCTTTAATTTTTGCACTGATGTCAAATAAAAAAGAAAGTAGCTACAATGCTTTACTAGAAATTATTAAATTGAAAGTTGGTTGGAGTATTACTAAAATTCACTGTGATTTTGAAATCGCATTCATTAATGCGGTCTCAACAGTATTTCCTGACATAACTATAGTTGGCTGCTACTACCACTGGATGCGAAACGTTTGGAAAAAAGCAAAAAAACTAAAGCATCACACAAAAATCTAAAATAGAAGAGTAGGTATGTGTGCAGTCTTGCCTCTGCTTCCAGCTGATGTAGTTGCTGAAGGCTGGGATTACATCAAATCTGAATATAAAGATGCTAATTTGAAAATGAAAAAGTTTATGAACTACATGCAGCGATTTATAAATAAAAAAAACTTTGTTCCTATCATGACCGTGTTCGGAGAACGGCATCGGACAAATAATGTCGTAGAGTGGTGGCATTCTTACCTCAATAAACGTCTAAATAAAAATACGGTGACAGTGTTACGATTATTAAACGTTCTCAAAAGGTTGGATAAATACAATATTCTGACCAAACAAAATCGTTCAAAAACTCGGCAAGTCGAATATATTATAAAAGACGATTATGTCGATTATATACGAAATGTACAACTTCAATATATTAATGGAATTATTACATTAGGACATGCCCTAGACAAGCTACGATAATGTTTTTACGTATGTTAGAAGTATGATACTTTTTCTTTCTTTTCATAAATAAAATTAAAGTTTATATATTTTTTTCCTTTCATTTCATAAATAAAATTAAAGTTAATTCTTAAGTGTACATCTGTGCCAGCTTGTGATTTTTGCACATAATTGTACTTATTGCGAAATTGTGCCACCAGGAATACCTCCAGTTGTGCGAAGACCAGTTGTGCCAAAATCGTTAGTCCAATGGGAAACGGTGGGACCTAGTAGTACTTCGCCGGAAATAGTATTTGTAAAAAGCAAGAGAGGCGGGGACGTACTACTACGGGCCGGACACCGATACCTGTTTTCAAAACGAAATTTGAACGATTCGTGCATATAGCGTTGTACAAATCGCTCCTGTCCCGGAAGTTTAACATTGGGATGTGACAAAAGAAGCATACTTTGAGAGAATAAACATAATTGTTTTCCACAATTTGAAGAAAACGAAGTAGAGAAAATAATGGATAAAGTTAAAACAAGAATAACGCACGACTTTGCAGGTTTGAAGACAATTTTTGATGAGAAGACGCTTCATTTAAAAAAACAAAGTGATTATGTCGAATACTTGCCTCATTTTTACCAGAAAAAAGACTCTTTGCGAAGAGCACGAAATAAAGCTTTGAACATTGCAAAAATAACATTCAATGCATTGAATGATGTTGAACTACCGGACATTTTAATAAATGATTTTTTAATTATCGATGACACTGAGAATGATGAAAGAATGATAGTGTTCATGTTAAGAGAAATGGAAGGCATGCTGGTATCACCATATTTTTCGGCGACGGCACGTTCAAGTCAGTTCCAAATCCGTTTGTACAACTTTACTCAATACATGGAGATTTTCATAGCACAGATACATCTACCAATATTTTACCAATTTTTTTCGCATTACTGCCGAACAAGACCCAACGAACGTATGTAAGACTATTTAAACTAATAAAAGAAAAAGTGCCCCAACTGAATCCTATAAAATTTAAAACAGATTTTGAAATCGCAGCTGTCAACGCCATACGCGAAGTGTTTCCAACTGTTACTGTGACCGGTTGTTTTTTCCATTTAGGACAAGCCCTATGGAAAAAAGCTCGCTCATTAAAAATGGATGAAACGCAAGAAATTGCTCAACATATTTCACGCTGCACTGCGCTTGCACACCTTCCAGTCGTAATTATATCTGAAGCTTGGATTCATGTTCTTGAAGATGCACCGAGTGGTACAGAAAGTTTTAATCAATATTTTGAAAACCAGTGGCTGAGTCCAAAAAACATTATAATGAGCTGCTATAATGAGCGAAACCGAACCATAAACAGCTTGGAGGGATGGCATTTTAAAGTAAACAACAAATGTCATCGAAAGAAAACAACTCTAATTCAGTTTATTTATATCCTCAGAAGTGAAGCTATTAATAGTTTATTCTAAAAAATGCGGGAAAAAAAAAAACCAACGTATAAATAATATTGTTTCTGATTATTTAAATTACAAAATATTTTTAAAACAATGCTTAAAATCATTGTCTTGTATAGGGTGTTAAATTAAATAATAGAATTTATGTTTACCTACTGTGTTTTCACTTTCGTAATTAAGTGTACGTCAATTGCTAAAAATACGATAAAATACAAGCCGCGCTCTTGACGAATGGATGAAGAAGGCGAATCGCGCAAGTAAGTAAAATCAAGTTGTCGAAAAGCGCCAGGTAGCGAAAAGAGCAAGTCGGCGAATAGCGCCGGGTTGCGAAACGATCAAGTTGGTGGTACGCGTCTACACCTTCCATATTGCTCACTGTCGCTAATATGAGTTGCCGAATCTCCAATCGGTTTGGAAATTTTTGGTCAATTTTCTTTCTATCTCCATAGTACTTATAACTCTGTCTCGTTTTTACGAGAGGTACAAACCAACCATCATCGTACTAGAAGTACAATATAAACTGCAAAGAGTTTTTTTCAACAAACTGTGATTTTAAGCTATAAATTACATTTATCTGCCCATCTTCAAAATAAGAATTCAAAGGTAAACACATTTTGACAGGTTTCCCTGTTCCCAAAGCTTTAGAGAAAATTAAAAAAATAAGTATGCTTTAAACCATTAAAGGTTCGATTTTTCATTATGTTGCAGTTACAACCCGTTCCCTGCCAACAAAACCTCGTCCGTGGCTAGAGATAATTCAACTAAAATTATTTCTGGTGTATATTGTTGTGTGTATTGCCCGTGTAAGCGCACTTGCCTAGTTTTTTTTATGTTGCTCCATATTGCTGGGTAATGTGTGGCGATATCTCCAGCAACAGATTGCCAGATATTGCCATTGCCCTAAATTGCTCGGTGTGGTCGTGACGTCATCGTTGACCAGTATTGCCCGGAATTGCGCAATTTTAGTTGCCCGTGTAGGAGCACCTATAGATTATCAAAATTAAATTATAACTTCATGTGACTTGACCACGACTATGTGACCTCCCCCTGGCGCCAAAGCTGGATCCGCCCTTGCCAGCACAGCTAACAGACGCGGGAGTCGTTAGACAACTTATCATACGTGTCTCGTTCTATCGCATAGAGTCAGAACGGAATAGGCAGAACGAAATCGAAATTCTCAAAAAAAAAATAACAACCACCCATAAAAGACAAATCAATTGGTCGCACAAGTTTAATGGAGGCGAATATTTTTTTAATATTTCGACCTATGTTCTTTGGGGAAAGTTGTTCAGTTTAGTGGGTTAATTCGCTCCGGAACCGTGGTCCCACCGCGATGTCCTACTGATGGGACAAAACTTTTTCGTGGTCCCACCAAACACACACTTGACCGTTTTGTTACGCTATGGTATGTAATGGTCGCTACTTTCTTGAAACGAGATAATAAAATTAAAATTAATACCAGCATTTATTTTATCGCAAAACTTCTAAATAGTGGTCAACTAGCTGCATTTGCATATTTTTTATTTCCTCGTCTTTTTGTATTTCGATTTTTCTACGTTTTTGTAATGTTTTATTATGAATTTTTATTTTTTGGATAGAAATGTTTTGTTGGAGCATTTAAAGGAGTTTTGCCAACAACACATAGTTTTTGTTTATGGACTTGTTTAATAACGAATGCCAGTTTCCATAATGTTATTTGTTGGTCTGTCTTGGTAAACACACCATTCATTTATAAAATTTTGATTTTTCATCCATGTTTTCTTTACGTGTGCCATGAAAATATTTAATTTTTCATTTTCTTTGTTTAAAATCCGCGATTGGATATATTTCCATCCATTGCGAATTTTGTCAATAGGAACAAGCGGTAACACTGCACATAAATCAACTATACGTCTGTAAAGCTTGTGTTTGATGCCCAACGATGCCCAATTCTTCCATTAGTATTCCGCAAAAATGTTTTGTTTAAACATTAAATGACAATTTCGAAAAAAAGTTCAAGTCATAGATTCCTAATTCAAGTGCATGCCAGATTTAATAAAGAGTTCTTATCAAATAAGTGTACTTTAAAATCAAGTGTGTCCTCTTTTATATGTATAGGATAATAATACTACTTTAAAATGCAAAAAATAAATATGTATAGGATAATAATACTACTTTAAAATGCAAAAAATAAAAACGTAGCATTTAATGTGCTACGCCTACTGACCTGTTTGAAGTCGGTGTGAAGGCGGATGTACGTAAGCCTATTAAACTTATTTGGCTAGGCACCGACTTCAAACAGATTAGAAGGTACGTAGCATATAAATGCAAAATTTAGATTTTTTACTTTCTGAAATCGGTTGAATTTTTTTATAAACTTTTTTATTCATTTTTCTATTTGTAGTGTAAATAATAGAAAGTATACGTGAGAAACAATTAAGTACAATGATAAAGTCGAACATAGAACTTCCTCCTTTTTTGAAGTCGGTTAATAATGTGGGTAATACTTACCACGTGGCGTTCCTTCAATTCAGGGTAACAAAACGGTCAAGTGTGAGTTTGGTGGGACCACGAAAAAGTTTTGTCCTACCAGTGGGACATCGCAGTGGGACCACGGTTCCGGAGCGGGTTAATTCACATCTTCAATTTTCGCAAAATAATTTAAAGCTTTAAACTGTATACAGGGCTTTAGGTATCTTTCTTTTAACCTCTCGGGTGGTTAATCAGTCCATGAAACTGAAAAACTTCCCCAAGGAACATAGGTCAAAATACGAAAAAAAAGTTTTGATCTCCCATACAAAATGCGCTATATGCTGATGAAGTTTGTATGGGAACTCAAAATTTTTTTTTCGTATTTTGACCTATTTTCCTTGGGAAAGTTGTTCAGTTTCGTGGATTGATTAACCACCCGAGAGGTTGAAAGAGAAATACCTAAAGCCCTGTATATATATATAGTTTTACCGAAAGTGTGCCATGCGCTTTAAAATGTCATCGCGTAGGCAATCTTGCAGGTTTACGGACTAAACAATATGCATTAAACTCAAGCCTTTATTCCTAACCACAAGAGCTAAAGAGCTATAAAAAACAACTGTGGTGATGCTGTTCACAACATCCACGTTAAGCTAAAAAATTGAATAACAATGCCGACACGATGAAATAAATTGTATAAAATATTAACTACCCTGTTTAGGATATACTTATAGATAAAAAATATTACAATATAACTCAAGCATATATTCTTAACCTTAAAAGCTAAAAACATAAAAGATACCACAGTTGATGCTATTCTTTACAATCAAGTTGAGCTGAAAATCGTAATTATAACGAAAATAAATAATCTTTGGGAATCGAATTAATGCGAACCAAAAGTCCCAGCTTAGTTTCAGGTTTTAGAAATTGAACTCACTTTAACCTGAATAAACTATTTCTTATTCTAAATGGGGCTTTAAAGCTTGTATGGAGAACAAAAAAATGAAAAAATATTTTGATTCGACACAAAACAAAGTGTTTTCCAACTTATCGGAAATTAACCTATTAGAGGTGACTATCCGAAGACTCAACGCAAAGCCCAAACCGAATACTCAAATTGATTAAGGGCAATTTTACCAAAAAATCCACCCACAATAAACTTTTTGAAAGCTCAAAGTTTGCAATGAATATAAATATTAAATTGATATTTTTAATCGAAACTTCGTAGAGATATATACCTAAGGAATGACACATATTTTTTCGGGATAAATTTTCAGTGTGAAAAGTAACGTTTTCACGGTCTAGCCCCTCGTACGTCTCTGTACGAAAAACAAATTCAATCCGATGTTCAACTTTAAATAACAAAAAGTAAAAGATTCATTTTTTTATGTGACATACTTAAAAGTCAACTAATCTGAGAATAGAATACTTCGTCAGGACAAGAGAACAGTCAAAAGGTACCGATACTATACCACAATTTATACCTATTAAAAATGAACTCTACAAAATTTTTGCCAGAATTTGTAACGCAACAAATTCGGCGGTGAATCCGGGAATAGTCGGAATCTTAGAAAAATGCATATCATTATTTCCTTTATTTATTACCAAAATGAAAATATTTGTACAGAATGTATTTCTTATCGTGACCCTTTCAACATTTCCTTTTTTTAACTTGCTAACTAGATTAAAAAAAAAAAAAAAAAAAACTTGCTTATTCACAAAAACAAAAGGACAACCGTCTATAACTCAGCCTGTTGATGTGGCTCAAATAACAGGCTCTCCATGGCAAACTTAAGCAACAACGAAACTTGAATCACCTAAAACTAATGCTCTGGAACCAAAGCAGAAACCAATTTTTCAACGTAATGAGGCATTTGACATTCTTGTAATAAATCTTAACGAACCATCATTTCTCTTTTGTGACATAAAATGAAAGCATAATACGTTCATTTTCATTTATTTGCGGCTTTGCTCACGTGAGTAGTATTTAGCAATCAAGATCATTTTATCAATAATTATTTTTTGATCTGGCTCCAGATACAACGGAAATGAAAATTAAGTAAAAATATACTTATGGAAAGACGACGGCTGACGGTTGATACTTCTTATGAATCTGTACAGAAGACAAACACCAAAGCAATAACTCAGTGGAAGGTTATCATAGAAGACTCAAAGTTTGAATGCCATATAAACCAAAATTAATCCGTTTTTCGTACAAAATGAGGAAAGAAGCAAACTCTCAAGATACCAGAATCCAAAATTAATTTCTGTGCGCTAAGACAGAAGACGAATTTTATAAATATTTTAAAACAATAAATAGATAAAGCCGGAAGTAGTAGGTACAGTTTTTAAGTGTCTTTTTAAAGTTAAAACAACGAATAGGTTTTTTCTATGCATATATCGAAAAGTTTTTTTTTTCAAGTTTTACTGACACTTCTCAGTCAAAGTAAACATCACTGATCAACTTGATCTTTTCGACATGAAGGAATACCAAATAGGGATGAATACATACTAAGTTACCCAAATCAAATTCCAGCAACAAAATTGTAACACCACCACCAGCACAAAAAGTTTAAATTTCATTTTTTATTTTTTGCGTAATGTACTAGGTACATTTTTGGTACCACAATATAGAAATTTTTGTCGTCTTGCTAAATTCCTTAAAGTTTATTTTTTCGTAGAATTCAAGCGAAAGAAATCGCAAGTAAAAGCTATTATTCTTTAAACAAAAGTATTTTAAACGAACAAACAGTTCAACATATATTATAGTTCAACAAATACAGTGGGACTACCATTTTGCCCAAAATGCATGGACTGGTCAAATGCTATTCGATGTAGTCTCTACAACAACGGCGAAAATTTTACGAAACCATTTTTTTACGAGATTTTGTCTAATTTACCTATCAAATGTAGAAGAATAGAATGTACCAACTCTATGCTGCTTCACCAAATATGTGGTTAAGAGTACTAAAATAATGAATAAAATCCCCGCCCACCAGAGAATATCAATAACAATAACTACAATGCAGTGAGTGATCACTGCCCAACTGGTAACATGTCCACAAAGCATATATTCATAAAAAAGATGGCACAGCTACATAGTAATATATTATACTATAGCTCCCAGGAACGCACAAATAAACAAAGCCTTACCCTAGAAATAGTTTGAGACCTAACAGAGTAATTGGCTAGTTTTTGGTCTAGAACTTTAACATAAAAATAGTTATCGCTCAAAAAATGGTGTAAAAATTAATTCCATTGTTAGGCATAAGAGTATGTACATTCAGTCAGATTAAATATAAACACCATTTTGCAGTGGAAAAATATCAAAACGTGAGAATTTTAAATCTGCGAAGTTTAAGTTTGAAACTTAATCAAAAATAATGTCTTTAAAATGAAGCTTTTACTTGGGAATCAGAGAATTTATGTCTGTTGTATTAGTTTTAACAAAATGTGGCCATGTTTTTATGATCTCGTACACTTTATCACCTGGGCTTAAAGTAGACATCAATTGACGATGAGCAAATAGTTTATAGTCTTTGGCAAGATAACCTTTCTCGACACCAAACTTAAGTAACTCTTTGCATGCTTCAACTTGATGTTTGGACGGGATTTCTGTGTTGAATGTACCGATAAAGGCTATTCCTAGACTATATCTGTTGTAGCCTTTGGTATGGGCGCCAACCTGGTCCCAGCCTCGGCCGTAGTATGCTGAGCCATCGCCGCCTACCAGAAAGTTGTAGCCCACATCACTCCAACCTCTTGATTCAATGTGAAAAGTCTGGATCAGGCGGACTTGTAGAACACACCCACTCTGAAAAAAAAACATTTACTTATTCAGAGATGAATTTGCTTTCCAAGACTATCAAATGGGGTCGCCAAGGACACATTCTCTTATGTGTGCAAAAGTGAGGGTCCGATGAAATGTCAACTGGTTACTGAAAATTTCGTGATTGCATCTTAACATCCCTAAAGCTTGATTAAATTTTAGGATTTTAGTCTCCATAGAATCCAAACCGATTTATTTATTAGAATTATTCTTACTTTTCCAACAGGGATGTTATACAAGTTGAATTTTTTTTAAATTCAATTTTTTTTTTGTTTTGATAAATATACATTTTTTTCAACAACAAAATTCATATTAAAAGAAATCAAAATCAAGGTGGCCAAAATCAATTTATGAAACCTCTGATACAATAAACACAAACATGATGTTAAGCCTTAACTTAACCTTAACGGTTAAGGTCACAAGTAAATGAAAAAAAGCAGTTTGCCTTTAAAAATTGATCAGCTACAAAGACATATGGTATTTACTCTATCTAATGTACCTGTGTAAAACAGCCCTCAGTAGCTGTGTGAGTGATTATCACCCACGGAACAGGCTGCTTGATCTTCTCAATAGGTTCTTCTACAGGTTGGGCCAGCCAGTCTGTCCGTGACACAATCCTCAAGTGGCCCGGGGTTATTAATATGTCATCCACTGTAAAGGTAAAATTTTTTTTTTTTCTATGACAGATCCCTGACTATATTTTGTCATGACTATTGCTTAGGTGTTAGGGACCATTTCACCAAGTGAATTCATAGACCCACAGACATCGGGACAGACTTACAATAGATGACAATTTTTTTAAATTGTTTATATTGAAGCTTCTTTACCTTATAAGTAGCCTGATGTAAATAGTTTTTTAATATCTTTAAAAATAAGAAAGATATTGAACGTTTAAATATCTCAATTAGACACAGAGCGAAATACTAAACTTTGACGTTGCAGTTGAGTACCGCCATAAAAATTCAGTAAAAAATTTCGTTTTGTAAGATAGAGATAGACAAAAATGTTTCAATAGGCTTAAGGCTATAAGATTTTTAGTTTTTGACCATTATCAAATATGATTTTGAATTCTGTTATCATATTAAGTATGTATTTTAATATATTATCTTAATAAATATATGATATTCAATATCAGTTGGTGATATTCAAATAAACTGAGTAGGTATTATACTGATGATAATGCAATTAGATATTAATACAAAGAGTTACCTCTTTATGGCAAAGAAAAACAGAAATCCAGAGGTGTGCAAATAAATATGATGATGACATGCAAGAAGCATAACCAGTTTGATAGCATGTCTCTATGTAATATATGAAGCAGGATTCACAGAGAGCCACAATAGGGATGTTGACTAATTTTTCACCGTGTGGTGATCGGTTGAGAATAACACCACCCCATCTCTTTCCGTGGGTATCGTAAGAGGCGACTAAGGAAACACAAATGAGACCTGCCTCCTAGTAATCCATCCCAGGCAACGACACTTCATTTTTTTCTGAATCTGAGGTGTCGTCCTATGGTCTCATGCGGTGTGGTAGGCTCTGTAAAGGGCCGTCTGGTTCGCGACCACCCTCCTACCGAAGTCCGACGCCAAACAGCTTGCTGTGTTCCGTCGGTGCGTGGGAGTACCAGTGCCTTTATAGGCATTTTCTGGGTTGACTCGCTCCATCGTCGACCTCATCTTTGACCTTATGGTCAAGATTGAGGTCAAGAGTTAACCCATCTTATAATAAAATAAAATAAAAATTAACTGAATCCAAAACCCAAAACCAAAATAATTTTTGAAAACTTTAGAGAAATAAAAAAGTTACAAGCTATTAAATTTTAATAGAGGGGGAAACTGTCAAACAACGAAAAAGAGATGCACTTACTGGCACGTGACGTCACCGCAATTTGTTTGCGTAGGTAAAAACGAGATAGCTAGCTCTCCCCACGAAACGAGATAGCTAGTCCTTACGATAATATAAATGCCAATAACTCTTCATTTATAAACCAATTCTAATGCTGTTTTCGGATATTAATATATTTCTAGCATTATTTTTATTTTCACATACAATAATTCGTAAAATCAAACACTGTCAAAATCCCTATTACAAAATCTAATTTCAAAAATACTAACCTTTAGAGTTATTACATACATGACATGTTTGACTAAAACTATCAGGGGACTCATCTACTTGACAGTAAGTTAGTAACAATGAGTAGGCATACAGCAGAAGCGAAGGGATTGGCACGAGGATGACTGATAACAAAATTACTTGAATACTTTCATACTTATAATAGTCCCATCACCACTGCATAGTCTGAAATATAATAGGTACCCAAATATGGCTTTTGTATTTTGTTAAACTTGCCTAAACTGAAGTTAAAAATCTTTTACAAAACATAGCAAGATCTATAATTTATTTATTTTTTAATCTCTGTGTTAAGTATAGTTATAGATTTATGTTTATTAATCCAATGATTTGTTTTTACGAATTTTTCAAAGTTTATATTATAATGATAGTAATGCATTTAGCAGTTAATCTTGCTAAAAACACTCACATTAATTGGGGTACTTACTTGTTGAATTATCACCACCTGCATAATCATGATCATAGTTATCTGGAATCCGATTTCGATGTAGTGTAATAACAACAGCAATACAAATACTGCTTATTAGAACAATAACAACTGCTGAAAATGATAGCTTATACCAAGTCTTGCTTTTCAAGTTTTCTGCTGTAAAAAAATATTTTTTTTAGGTAAACTTGTTGAAATAATAGAAACAAAATTAGAAATTATATGTATTTGTATATGTTATAATCGGAAGTTAGCGGGTTGAAACCCTGGTGCGGGCCTGTACCACTAAATTGGGCCAGCGAGGTTTCGAAGGGAGGCCTGTGCCCCTCGGTGGGGACGTATATGGGCTGGTGAAAAAATGCATATGTAGCAAATGGATTCAGTTCTATGATTTGAACTACAGTTATTAAACCGAGGCCTGTTGGCATTTAGAAAACTTTAAAACCAGGTTTAGTCAAGTCTGTCATGTACTTGATTATACCTAAATGATGTTTTGTTATGTTTGTCGGGTATTTTGCACACTTAAGGCCGGTATTTCAATGTCACCTTATCTCATTGATTAAGTTAAGTATTAAATTAAAGCTAAGTCTCATATTTGAATGGTTGAAATGTATTTCAATCCGGATATTCCTCGCCTTAAGTAATCCGAGATAAATCACAATATTGCAACATAATGGACAGAAAACACTATTTTTGTTGTCATTTGGTATTGTTTTTTATGTCTATGCATTTGGTTGTACAGGGACAACAGCACTTAATGCTATCCAAAACTGTCAAATTTCTTCAATCGATTTTAAATGTTATCTCCAAGCATTAGACTTTACCATGGACTACTTATCTCTAGGAGTTTACTATCGATTAGGGAACATTTGTCAGTTTGTGGTAACCTGATGTGCCGTTGACTGTACATTGACATCTAACATTGACAAGCATGACACTTCTATTGTTACAATAAAGGAGAATGGGAATTTTGGCCACTGGCTGAATAAATGAGTTAAGTAATACATCTGTACTCTGTACCATATTCAAATACCTGTTCATAAGAAAGACATCCATGTGACAATGGAAACAATCAGCCAACATACACTACAAGTACAACTTACACTATTTAGGCCTGCAGAAGTCATCACCAACAATGTGCAGAAAAACATTGGCGCGGAGCGTCTCGTTTACGCGGAAATGCTTGAGCGGCCGCGACCAGCTTTGAACGGACGCGCGTGCGGGGACACAAATGTACTAGATGGTAGCGCAGCAACCACGTTTTGGAGCGGTGCGACTGGTTCGTGCGACGGGTGGATTTAGCTTAGAGCGTCCGAAACAAATTATTTTGTTTTTTCCGCTGATAGTAATGTAAAACTGTTACCAGCTCGGGTACTTGTATATTCTTTATATGACTAAAAAAAGTTTCGGCATAGGTATTTCCTGTATTCTTTGTGCTATATTATAGGAATTTGAATTTGGAAGATTCTTTTCTTTTTTAACAGACTTAAAAAAAGGAGGAGGTTCTTTGCTCGACTGTATATCATCTTTTTTTTTTGTAGGTATATGTACACACAACAGCACATCAGGTTAACAGTAGCTATACGAAAACGGTCACTATTATGAGCGCAGTAAGGTAATCTGATGTGCTGCTGTGTCTACATCCGCCTTCACACATACTTCAAACAGATCAGTAGATACGTAGATCAATAATGTTACGTTGTTATTTTTTGTTTTCTTAAGTAGGTTTATTTTTTTTATTAAGTTTTTATGTATTAACGGGATGTACTCCTTGTCTTGATTTTATCTTCGACGAAAAAGAAATTTGATTCCAAGCAGGAACGTGCCACTTTTGATAAAGACATTCTGAATCCGTCTGACGTGGGCGCGGTCACAGGATGCCACTGGCATGTCGTGGCATACCCAAGTTAGACGCAAGACCGTCCATGCCGCATTAAGGCCTGTCTACCCTCTATGCAACTACTCTTAGGAGATTGTTTGAACAAACTATTGCTCTCGCTCTCTTAGCTATTATTGCAAGGGAGTGATAAATTATAGTTTCACGTAACAACAATCCTAAGACTGTTATTTTATTCAAGTGCACATACAAGGAGTTGTACACCTTTCGATTATACCTACCTGATCCAAAAACTGACACAATTACAATACAACAAAATAATGTAATAACACACAATTATTACAAATAAGAAAGAAAATAGTTAGAAACTTACACATAGAGCCTTTCTTGAAATGGGTTGATTTTCCATTGGGAATGTTTTCGTCATCTGTCTTTTGATATGAAGGATTTTCTGATCCTGGGCCAGTATGAATGACTTGTTTTATAGTCACAGGTCCATTGAAATAAGTGTTATTTCCAAACTGAACGTTCTCAGAGTTTGTGACTGCAACACTTCCAAATACAGGAGTACTTTTTGCTTGAATTAAGTTGTCAGGAATATTGGCTACGGTTCGGACCTTTTGTGAGTCTTCCATTGCATCTTTGCAATCTTCGTCACTCTGGCTCAAATCCTCTTCGAGAATTTGTAAATCTCCCATGTCACCTTCAACTTTGAAACCAGTTGTATTTGGATTCGAACTTTCTACTTCCACGGACATTTTGGAGCGTGACTTACATATAAAACGAAGATTTTATTTTTTTGTAGAAGTTAACACAATTCAATCACATGTTCAACCTATTGTTCACAGGGTAAATCAACAACACATCACTAACAACGCCAATAGGTTGATCATTAAATTATTACACTGACCTCAGTCGATGGTAATTAAACTATTACAATATTCAGCAAGTACTTAGATCGAAACGAAATCCAAACAAGACCCAAATGGAATCTAATAAAAAAACAAGCATCGAATAGGTAATTTACCACAAATTATTATTGGGAATTACTTACTTTTCATTTGTCACTTGTTTTTTTTTCGTAAAATTTTTTTTTGTTGTTGTTGGCAATGAGTGTTAACTTTATGCCAGTGTCAAAGTAAAAGATAGGGACTTTAGGATAATACGGAAAACGGGAATTTGGAAATATGGATCAGGTAAGGATTGATAATAGGATAATAGGACATTAGTAACATAAAATAAAATATAAGGGTCAATGTATAATAATGCGGTATTACTTAATTTTTTATATTATTTGTCAATAAAAAGGACGCTAAAACATTACAATAAATATGTGGGTACATTAACAAACAGGATATTTCTGTTGGAAATGGAACATCTAGGTACTGGAGAGTTAAAAGGAAGGAAGAACGATCATATAAGCGACACGAGAAAAATATGTGATTAAGATCTCCCACATCCTCCCCACATTCACAAATGTCACTATCAATAATATGCATTCGGGCCAAATGTGCTGGAGTACACACATGGCCCAAACGCATACGAGCTATAATGCTGGTAACGATTTTATTGCAATTTACTTTAGAAAACCATGTTTTGCGTGGAATGAGAAGTTGCACCCTTGCATATTTCCTGCCTTTACTCATCTTAGTTTCCTCCCAGAGTCTATCGCAGGATTCTCTGAGGTAGATCTCCGGTAAGGTGGCAAGGTCATGACAATCATTTATATATGGATACATGTCACCACACTTCACCGCTTCTGTGGCCAACTGATCAACCTTTTCATTGCCCTTTATACCAGTATGGCTCGGGATCCAGGCAAATACGACAGTTACGATAGTTTAATTTGGAACATTTAAAAAGTTTTTCTCTTATGTCAAAAATTACCGGATATTATGGAGTCAATTTAAATGGATTTTTAAAAATTGTTTGCAGAGAGCTTTTAGAATCTGAAAAAATTACATAGTTTTGAAATTTCATTAATAGGATATATTCCAATGCTTTGTATAAACCGAAACATTCACCAGTAAATACTGTTGCCTCAGGGGGTAGCTTAACTTTTTGAACTATATTAAATTGAGTGTGAAAAATACCTACACCTACATTTTCATCTTGTGAAAACTTTGATGCATCCGTAAATATGTAATGAAAATTTTTCCATCTTTGTTCCCTATTAAAATTAAACTGAGAACCTGCACCAACCTCGTGTTTGACTATACCAATGTCAAAATTAATTTCAGGTGTTAAAATTAAGGCTTCATAGGGGATATCAAACAACGGTTTTGGCTTTCGGTATGTAGGTACATTAAATAATAGGAATTTATTGTAACTAACAACTAGACACGGCATAGGCTTATGTGTAAAATAACTGTTCAAGGAATCTAAGTGCTCTTTTAAGATATGGAGTTTCCCTGTTAGTGGGTGGTTGGAGAACTGAAAGCATTTGAATAAAAATTTATCACTCAAATACTGTCTTCTTAATTGCAGTGGAGGTTCACAACATTCCACCTGCATAGCATTTACGGGTGATGACCGCATAGCCCCCAAGATAAGTCTTAGAGCTTTGTGTTGCACAATATCAAGTTTTCTAAAAGCCATAACACTGCCACTCTGAAGCAAAAAAGAGCCATAGTCCAGTAAACTCCTAACCAGGGCTTCCCAAACTGTGCGTCGCGACGCCCTGGGGCGTCGCGGCCTTATCCCAGGGGCGTCGCGTGTCGATGCGACCGTGTCGAGTGAGTGCCGGGCATAAGATATTCTACAAGAAAAATCAATAGAAATTTTCGATCCCTCTTTAAAAATTATGTTTACACAACACTTGTTATCATTAAGCGAACACTTGGAGAAATATTTTCCCGAAAATATGAAGCAATATGACTGTTGGTCAGAAACCCTTTCCAATCACCCACACCATTGACACTTTAAACTGAGGAAGAAGAACAACTAATAGAACTGTCCTCTGATTCCAGCCTAAAGCTTCAATACGTCAATGGCAAACTGTTTGAATTTTGGAGCTCAGTTTCTCATGAATATCGTGCCATCAGTACTGCTCCATTAAAGGTTTTATTATCATTTGCTACTTCGTACTACTGCAACGGTTTTTCTGCAGTTGCAGTAATTAAGAACAAGTACAGGTCAAACATAGACTCAGAAAAAGAAACGAGAGTGGCAATTTCTAAACTGGAGCCCCGGTTTCATAAGCTATGCTCAGAAAAGCAAGCACACCCCTTACATTAATCAGCCAGTTACATAAATATCTCTTTTTATTTTTGTGCTTATGTTTTAATTTCGTTCATTTTCTAATCCTTACTCTGTCTGTCTGTCCGTCTTTCATGCCTAAACTGCTGAACTGATTTTGATGAAATTTAGTATAGAGATGGATTAGAGCCTGGGAAAGGACAAAGGCTATATTTTATCCCACAGTTGGGCACGATATAACCTGTAGTCCACGCGGGCGGAAAGCTAGTAAAAATTATAAATGTTCAAAAAGTGCTTTTCTGATAACCTGTTACTAGGCTGGATTGAGGGGCGTCACAAAAAAAATAGCAAAGTCCCAAGGGCGTCACAGTACGAATAAGTTTGGGAAGCCCTGGAAAAAGCATTGTTAATGAGATTCATTGAAACAGGATGTGCGCCCCACCAGACCCCAGACAGACACTTCATCATGTTTAGCACACGTTCACACTTGGCTACTGTATAGTCACAATGTTGGGTACCAGTGAGTTTTGAATCTAAAACAACCCCAAGACATTTAGAATGAGTTTTAAGAGGTATATTATCACCATCGTATTTGACC
Source organism: Aproaerema taeniolella (assembly GCA_949987775.1). Classification (NCBI taxonomy): domain Eukaryota; kingdom Metazoa; phylum Arthropoda; class Insecta; order Lepidoptera; family Gelechiidae; genus Aproaerema; species Aproaerema taeniolella. The sequence continues at coordinate 29,826,746 of OX465242.1, read as the reverse complement.
GAGATTGATGGAATGATACGTTTTCTTGAAAATAAAACAATGTTACTTTTGTTTATAGATAAACTCAGGCCATTACAATCCATCCAATATTTAAGGAGACTCAAAGAAGAGGTCATAGTGTCACTAGCAATGTCAACGCACTGGTTAACACAATAACAGCAGCAGATTATCTGCGTACTGCAATGTCCTAACTGTATTATTAAGGGAGGCTTCAAGATCGTATGTGTATATGTTATACAAAAGAGGACTTAGTACAGACCCTTGTGGCAATCCTCTACTCAACACTCTAGTTAGTCTAGTTCCATCCTGAAGATCTAAATTAATATACCTTTCTGTAAACAGTTGCATTATGAACTTTCTTAATAGTACCGGAACTCTTAGACGTTTGAACTTCTCCAAAAGAATGGATATAATTACGTTATCGTAAGCTGAGTGAATATCTAGAAAGGCTGCTAATACAGATTCATTACCAGAAAAAGCCAAAAGAATATCTGACACGAAAATTCCTATGCTATCAATGGTACTCCTAGCCCTGCGAAAACCAAACTGACTATTGGCAAGTATGCCCCGGCTCTCTACAGACCATTCTAACCTATTTTTAATTAAGTGATCAGAAACTTTAGCCAATACTGAAGACATTGCTATTGGTCTAAATGAAGTAGGATTTGTGTTGTGTTTACCGGGTTTTAAAATTGGAACAATTATTTGAGATCTCCATGAGGTGGGAATATTACCTACCACTAATCACAACAGAATTTATAAGGTTAAGATAGTAACTTAGTGTAGTATCAGTAGAATTAACCAAAAATGAATACGGAATGCCATCATCCCCTGGGGAACTGTCTTTAACACTAGATAATACACCCTTTAATTAAGCAAGGCTAAAAGGAGCATTTAATGAAGAGTCCAAACTATCTATAACAGTATCATAGGTTTCCATACTACATTGCTCAGGTACTGAAGGTGGAGCCAAACGATCCATGAAATCATTTGCTATTGATAAAGGAATATTAGAATAACAAAAAGTGTTATGGGCCGATCTAAAACGTTTAATATTACGCCAAACTACCGATGGACAAGTACTGGGCGAAAGTGAGGCGCAGAACGATCTCCAACCTTCTCTTTTCTTTTCTTTTAAGAGCCTACGTGTTGTCTTTATAACATTACACAGCATTTCATAGTTCTCAGGAGACATACAATGGTTGTATCTGTGCTCAGCCTCCTTTCTATTCCTAACAGCCGCCTTGCATTCTGAGTCCCACCATGGCGGGACTGGAGTTTTCCCCGAGGAAATTCTGAAAAGGTTTCTGAAAATTTTAGTCAGTTGGTACTCCTGTGTTTAAAACACACAAATTTCTAGAATCTAAAATGTCCAACAGTTGTTCCCCGTCCGTCAGTCAAATCACTACCCCAGGTCTGATGATGACAGTTAAAATCACCAAGTACCAAGGACGGTCCCTGTAAACTAGTCAATAAATTATCTAAGTCATTAAGTATTCGTGATGATGGATATGGAATGTATATGTATGGAAAGAATATTAGTGTTATCAATTATGACTCTAATAACAGTTAAATCATCATTTGAAGGTAAAACTAAACGAGTAAAAGGTATGTCATTTCTAATGAGAAGAGCAACCCCACCAAGTTGGTCAGATCGATCCTCCCTTAAACATGTGAATCCAGGGACTCCAAACAAAAAACCTGGCCTCAGCCATGTTTCAGATAACGCAATTACTAAAGGGTCAAATTTATTAATAATATATATATAAGATCACTTTTTTTGGAAGTGACACTCCTGCAATTCCATTGTAGAACTTTGGAACCCATTATTGTTATTAGTTACATTGGCGAGAACATTATTTAAAAAGGCAACGTTGGACGGTCTTAAGTCACTACTCTGCAGCACAGTATTGATTAGTAAAGCAATGGTAGACATTACATTTGAGTCATCAACATCATCATTTCTGGGTTTTAAGGCACAGCCATTTGCTGGTGCCGGCATCTGAAAGTCCTTGATGAGTGCATTATGATCAGCTTGATTGTAACCTTTACTAGGCTTTGGGGGTACCTTAGGTTTCATAAAAACAGTTTCCTTATAAGAAGTGGCAACTGGGCTCGATACAGAAGGACGAGAGGGACGACTCATCTCAGACTGAATGGATGCCACTACATCAGCATATGGCTTGCTAACTGGTGAATGTAATTTACTAGCTTCCATGTAAGAGATGCTACTATTAGCCATAGTATGTTTGATGGCAGTTTGTCTGTTAAATTCTGGACATGTTTTACTAATGGCATAGTGAGATCCAGAGCAATTCACACATGTTACCAAATCGTCATCTACTTTACAAATTGAACCACCATGTTCCTGTCCGCATTTAAAACATCTAGGTTTAGACCTGCAGACTGTTTTGGTGTGTCCATAGCGACAGCAATTGAAACATTGTATAGTAGGAAACGTGTACAGTTCTACTGGGAGTGAATTATAGCAAATGAAAATCCTTTTAGGAAGAATCTGTCCGTCAAAAGTAACAACTATTGTCTGTGATGGTTTCCATTCTGTTGTGCCATTAATTTGACTTTTGTAATTCAGTCGCCTAATTTTGATGATAATTTTGATGACAGCCAATAGGGACAGAAATATTTTCTTTAAATTCCTCAGGGGTCCAGTCAGTAGGTACTCCTTTCACAAGTCCTAGTCGGGTTATATTGAAAGTGGGAATAAAGGCACGGAGCTTGTAACTATTCAACTTGTCACTTTTAGTGAAATTATTAGCATCATCATGGTGTGAAAAAGATACTGTACATCTATTTCTACCTATCCTTTTTACACTGCCGGTAATATTGTTTCTGAAAAGGTTCTTTTTCAGAAAATTTCCAAAACTGATTGGGTGAAGTGTGGTGCCATCATTTGGTGAGACCACAATCCTTTGCACATGTACAATATACGGAGAAGCATCAGTCGATATATATTCTTTCCGAGTGGTATTATCAGTATCAGGGGGTGAAGTTGGGGCTGAATTAGGGAGTTCAGTGGTATTTGAGGCGTCAGATTTATCTACTGGGAATTCAGTCGCTGTAATTCTTTGAGTACACATGTAGTATTTGTTTTGTAATTGTATCACATTGACAGTTATTAACGACAATAGCTCCTGTAGTGTATAGATCTATGTATCCATGTATAACCTATGTGTAGCGCATTATTCAATATACAAACAGTCTCAAACCATCATCTGGTGTTTTCACTCGTCTCTCCAAGTCCCCACCGTACATGGCGACCCATGCCATATTTGGTTCGGGGTGTCGTTTTCGGAGTGCAGTCGCTAGCACGAGTCGACTTTAGTGCGAAGTGAATAATGGACGTTTTAATTGCAAAAATTAGTAACAAAACGTTTTAAATATGGGGAACCAAAGTACCACACCGGCACCGGCACCACGTCCTCGTGATCAAGATATAATCACACAAATTGGGTACACCAATCAAATCGAGCAACATAACGCGTTTATTGTGCAGAACATTTACAGCATTTATTGGGTGCTATATCTACTGCTGATTATCGTCGTTGGGCTGCTGGTATTCTTTGCGTTGCGATACATGAACGCAAGCTGCAATAAGAGGATCGACAGGAGAAGCCACGCTGTCGTATTCAAGGGAACACAGGCAGTTTAAACGGTAAAAGCGGCATCAGTGTTGTGAAATGTGAAAAGTGCTCTAATAGTGCGATATATTTTTTTTAATGTTTATCAAAACAATCGCGAGTGCGACGTATTATAATAAAGAAGCTATAAACTGAACATTTCTTAGGAACTATGTAAGTGCAAATTTAATCATGGACAGTTAAGTTTTAAGTCTTATATAAATCAAGTTAAAATAAATAAGTCTTTTATATTATAAAAATATTTTAGGTCAATGTGTAAACGATAAAAAAAGCTTATTAATTAATTAGTGGTGCGATTTTTATGGCAGAATTTATTAGAAAACTCATAGAACATTTGTTGGTTATTAGACAGTACTTAATTAAAATTGGACCTAAACGGCGACGTACGAGTAGTAAAGTAGCGAGTAAATTAGTAGAAGCAGAAGAATTAGCTAAGGAATATAATACTTATATAGAAAAAATTAGTAAGGTGTTAGAATTCAAAAATAAGTCAGAAAATGAGCTAATAAAAAAGTACTGTGCGGAATTCAAAAAGCTATACGTAGAAGTAAAGGCATTGTGCACAGAAAAAGGAAGCGGAGAAGAAAGTGACGAGGTAAGTGATAGTAGTGATAGCGAATATTCTACAAACATGGCAAAGTTTGATTTGAAAGTGGCACTTAATCTTTTACCGGTAATGACGGATAAGGAGGACAACACAAAAGAATTATTTGATGGGATAGAATATTACGGATCAATAATAGAAAGTACGGAAATAGCTAAATTAATATCTTTTGTGTTGAAAACCCGTCTGTCACAATCGGCAAAATTGAAAATTACAGGAAAATATGACACTGTATCTGGACTTATTATGGACATGCGTAGGCATTTATTGCCTCAAAAAGCAGCTACAGCACTACAAACTAAATTACAAATAACTAGACAAAATGAAAAATCCATAGCGGACTTTGGCCAAGAAATTTCGGAATTGTTTCGAGATTTGACCATTTCCCAGGCGGCCGGAAATACAGACCATTATAATATTTTGTGTCCACTTAATGAAAAATTTGCGATAAAAAGGTTCGCCGAAGGCCTGAGAAATCGTCGGATCGCAACTATCATTTCAGCCCGCGATTATAAGACACTGAAGGACGCTATCCAGGCGGCTCAAGAAGAGGAAGCAACCTCAACATTTTCGGGATCAGCAGAAGTAATGGGAGCCCACAGGCAATCGCGCGGTAAGTTTAATAACCGCAGAAATTACAGGGGACAGCGAGGTTCCTATAGGGGACAATATCATTCACGAGGTGGGCCAAACAACAATAATCATCCACACAGATACCCACCGCAACCCCATTTTCAGCAGAACAATTCGAGACGAGGATCACGTGGTAACCAAAGAGGTAGGTACAAAGGTTATCGTTACCCTAATACGCAAAGGAATGTGAATGCTATGTCACAGCAGCGCGTGCCCGGAGATGGCCCCGAGCAACAGCACGAGCTACCAAATACGGAAACATTGAATCACTTTTTTCGAGCCTAAATATGTACATGCATGCAACTGTTTAAACAAAGTTTCAATTCAATTAGCTGGACTAAATTGTAATTGGTTAGTTGACACTGGAGCATCAATTTCTGTCGTCAAGCATAGTTTAGTCGATAGTTTACGAATTCCAATCCATAACGAGAGACTGCGTATTAACGGGATAGGTGGAACTGTGTACTCAGAGGGATATGTTTATTTAAAATTACATGTCAACGAGATAATTTTGGAAAACAAATTTTATGTTTTTCAGAATTTACCCTGTAAGACAGATGGAATTTTAGGACAGGATTTTCTACAGCGACATAGAGCGATATTAGATTTTGAATTAAATAAAGTGAATTTACACCCAGAAAATGGTGAATCAGTGGCACTAAAGTTAAAAAGTATAAATAAAAACAAAGTATATTTGACTATTCCCGCTCGCAGCCAGAGTACTCACTATTTTGATACAAACTTAACTGGGGACTGCGTCATTAGTTCTCAAGAATTATGCGACGGAGTGTACGTAGCTAATATGATATCTTGCCCAAAAAATGGAAGGTTACCTTTTAGAGTGATGAATACTAGGGATGAAGACGTAACATTAAATTATTTTAACTTACATATTTCGAACTTAAATGACTATTATTTGTGCCAATTTAATAAGCAAACAATAAATTCCGATAGGGTCAAAAATCTGTTTTCTCTTTTAAATTTAAACGGTCTGAATGTGGAAGAACAAAAGTCAATAGAAAATATTTGTGCGAAATTTCCCGACATATTCCATTTACCAGGAGACAAATTAACTACTACGTCATTATACGAGCAAACTATTGAACTAAAACCACAAAGTAGTCCGGTATACACTAAACCATACAGATTACCTCAAACTCAAAAAGCGGAAATAGACCGACAAATACAAAGAATGTTAGACGATGGCGTAATTGAAGAAGCTAAGAGTGCATGGTCAAGCCCCCTATTACTGGTTCCAAAGAAAATAGATTCATCAGGTATTAAAAAGTGGCGCGTAGTTATTGATTATCGTAGGTTAAATGACCAAGTCAAAGACGACAGGTTTCCTCTGCCAAACATTGCGGATATTCTAGATTCTCTATCAGGTGCTATTTATTTTACAACCCTAGACCTTTATCAAGGATTTTATCAGGTAAATTTAGAAAAAAGTAGTAGACCCTATACAGCTTTTACAGCAAAAAAGCAATATCAGATGACCAGACTACCTATGGGTCTTAAGACAAGCCCCAGCGCATTTTCAAGGATGATAACGGTGGCTATGTCAGGATTAAATTATGAACAATGCCTGGTCTATCAAGATGATCTTTGTGTATTTGGAAGAAATCTCGAAAACCACAATAAAAATTTAATAGATATTTTTTCCCGTTTACGTAAAGTTAACTTAAAATTAAATCCCGCAAAATGTAAGTTTCTCCAAAAAGAAACACTCTATCTAGGACATATTGTGTCTGAAAAAGGCGTGTCACCAGATCCGGAAAAAACTAAGGCCCTAGAAAACTACCCTCGGCCACAGAGCACCGAAGAAGTGAAGCGCTTTGTAGCCTTCACAAATTATTATAGGAAATTCATCCCGCATTTTGCAGAGAAAGCTTGTCCTCTAAATAAATTATGTTCAAAAAATGTAACTTTCCAATGGACTGACGAATGTGAAAAATCGTTTCAAGAGTTAAAAAAGGCACTCACAGAACCACCGGTACTTCAATATCCCAATTTCGCGGAAGAAAATCAATTTATTTTGCAAACTGACGCTTCCGGTATGGCTATAGGGTCAGTACTATGTAATAGCGATGGTAGACCCGTAGCATACGCAAGTCGTAGCTTAAATAAGGCTGAAAGGAATTATCCCACTATAGAAAAAGAATTATTAGCTATAGTGTGGAGTGTGAAGTACTTTCGCCCTTATTTATACGGCAGACGGTTCAAAATTCAAACAGATCACAAACCGCTCGTATATCTATTTGGCATGCGAGACCCCAGTAGTAGATTATTAAAATTTAGGTTACAATTAGAAGAGTATAATTTCGTTATAGAATACATAAAAGGTTCTCAGAATTCAGCCGCAGACGCGTTATCGAGAATTGTAATAACATCTGATGATTTAAAACAAATTAATGAGCAAGTTGCAAATGTGATGACAAGAGCGCAAGCGAGAAGAATGCAAGCTGATACGAACATTCGAAGTAGTCAAAATTTGACGGTTGATAATGATCCCACTAACTCGAGGCCTGATCAACCAAGAGTTGTGGAGATAATTAAAAAACCCCAAAATTTGATAGAGATAGCAATTATAGATAAAATTAAATTAAATAAGTTAGAAAAACAAGGACTAATAGCTGAACGTTCAGATTATTTCGTATATGTCCCAAGTATGTCGTGCATCTATTTAAATAGATTTTCTCGATCATCAATCACGCGAGACGTATTGGTGAGAGATTTGTCTAATCTATGTAAAAAAATGAAAATAGAAGAAGTGTGCATAATAAGAAATGAGCAAAATGAGGGTTTTATTGCAGGAATAATAAATGAAATAAAAGCATGCACACATTGGTCCGGGCCAAGACTCTGTGTACTAAGAGGAGTTCAAAAAATAAATAATATAGATAACAGACGTGTCATTATTAACGACTTTCACCTTTTGCCCACTAGTGGCCACGCGGGCATAAGGCGAATGACTAACAACATTAAAAGGTATTATTATTGGCCTAGTATGTATAGGGATATAGAAGAGTTTGTATCAAAATGTGATCAATGCCAAAAACAAAAACATAGTATTAAAACAAAACAACCAATGGAAATCACAACTACTTGCACAAACGCATTAGATAAGGTTTATTTAGACATAGTCGGTCCACTACCAAAGGATGATATGGGTTACTGCTACGTTCTCACGTTACAGTGTGAGCTCACTAAGTTCATCGAAGCTTATCCATTACGCAGCAAGGACGCGACATCAGTAGCGAAGGTATTTGTAAACAACTTTATCCTACGATACGGCGTCCCGCGCGAAATCGCAACTGATCGCGGCACGGAATTCATTTCAAACACAATGAAACAGGTATGTGAACTTTTAAAAATAAAACAACTAACATCTACAGCGTACCACCACGAGTCTATCGGAGCTCTTGAAAACACTCACAAAACTTTAGGAGCCTATTTAAGAATTTTTTGTGAAAATCGTTCGAATTTGTGGAGTGAATGGATTCCCTACTGGTGTTTTGCACATAACAACACAGTGCACACGGAAACTCAATATACCCCGCACGAGTTAGTATTTGGTAAATATTGTAAATTACCTAATAATTTTGATTCTGGGATTGATCCCTTGTACAACTTTGAAGACTACTCTTTAGAAATGAAATACAGGCTACAGGTAGCCCAGAATGACGCTAGGAAGAACTTAGAAATTAGTAAAGCAAAAAGGAAAGAAAGCTATGACAAAAATATAAATCCAGTGACCTACCAAAAAGGTAGTTACATACTTATAAAGAATGAAGTAGGAAATAAAATAGATAACGTATACTTAGGTCCATACTTAATTTTAGAAGATTTAGGATGTAATGTTAAGATACTAAGAAACGGTAAGGAAGATATCGTTCATAAAAATCGCACAAAACTATATAAGGTATAAAAATAATAATATAACTTTACCTTAATAAACTTTATTAATCTACATTATGTAAAAAAAATGTATACTTTAACAATAAGAAATATAATCTACTATTGTATGTCACTATTAAAGACAAGCCTAAAACTTAGATGTAAGTAACAGTTTAACATTGTTTATTTTTTTGTTTATTGTAATAATAGCTATAAAATAAAAATTTGACAATTTTATTTTATTTTCCCTGAAGGGAAGGTGTAGTGTATAGATCTATGTATCCATGTATAACCTATGTGTAGCGCATTATTCAATATACAAACAGTCTCAAACCATCATCTGGTGTTTTCACTCGTCTCTCCAAGTCCCCACCGTACACTCCATTAGATTGATTCTTCCTTCGTCTTTTTTTGTTGCAATGTTTGCAGGTTTTGACACTAACCCTGATTCGTTTACGGCTTCCACCACAGTCTACACTGCCAAAAGAAGCATCCGTGTCCATTTCACTGCCGATAACAACATTGTAACACACGGGGGGATCTAGGTTAATACCCAGATCCCCCGCGTAAATATCGGGGGGTTTCGACATACACTAACTCATAAATATTTACATAAATGTACAAGACTTACCAATTATATGCACTAAAAAACAATATATACACACTAACTACAAATATTATTCACAAAACTTATCTGATCCACTTATTTAGACACAGAAAAAATAATTTTAAAATTTTTCAATGAAGAAAACTACGTTCGCGTCACGGAGTTTCCCGCCCTTTTTTTCTTTTTTTTTTGTTAAATTTATCCCTTTCTTTCGGGAAAGGCAAAGGAAACTATGTCCATACAGCCATGTCTTCAGTGAAAAATCTTCTTTCTTCAACTTAACCTAAGCCCTAAGCTCCTCATGTTCTGCTTAAACCGGATAGCGTCTGTTTTACGAAAACTAGTGGCGAGAAGCACAACCGCGAGGATCTTTGTCGGTACCAAACGGAGCAGAAACACTGTTATCACTTAAATTTTTCATCACTACACGAATTTTAGTCAATTTACTGCATAATACACTATCACTATTACACATTAAACAAACTTTTCACGCCGAAAACGAAAATTCAATTGACAAAGCAACCGCTCACGCCGAGTTCCCGCCAAAGACCCCCTTTTTTTCTTCGTTAAATTCTCTTTTTTTTTTTGTTAAACTTATCCCTTTCGGGAAAGGCAAAGGAAACTATGTCCATACAGCCATGTCTTCAGTGAAAAATCTTCTTTCTTCAACTTAACCTAAGCCCTAAGCTTCTCATGTTCTGCGTAAAACCGGATAGCGTCTGTTTTACGAAAACTGGCAGCAAGAAGCACAACCGCGAGGATCTTTGTCGGTACCAAACGGAGCAGAAACACTGTTATCATTTGAATTTTTCATCACTACACGAATTTTAGTCAATTTACTGCATAATACACTATCACTATTACATATCAAACAACTTTTTCACGCAGAAAACGAAAATTCAATTGACAAAGCAACCACTCACGCCGAGTTCCCGCCAAAGACCCGTTAAATTATCTCCAAAGATCTACTTTTTTTTTGTTAATTTTATCCACTAACATTTAACTTATTTTTTCTATGTCTATGACTTTATCCCTTTCGGGAAAGGCAAAGGAAACTATGTCTATACAGGCATGTCTTCAGTGAAAAATCTTCTTTCTTCAACTTAACCTAAGCCCTAAGCTTCTCATGTTCTGCGTAAAACCGGATAGCGTCTGTTTTACGAAAACTGGCGGCGAGAAGCACAACCGCGAGGATCTTTGTCGGTACCAAACAGAGCAGAAACATTCTTATCACTTGAATTTTTCATCACTACACGAATTTTAGTCAATTTACTGCATAATACACTATCACTATCCAAAGATCTACTATTATAAATTTTTTTCTCTTTGTGGCACTTCGCGACTTGCGTTTGGCCAATGACGAGATTATGACTTTATTTACTAATTAGAAAGCGAGGACACTTTTAATTAAAAAATAAGGAATCGGGAACGGAAATTGGAAAAAGGAAAATACAAGGATCAGGAAAGGATAATTATAAATATTATCATAGAAATAGACTATTACACAAGGAAGGAATAATGTAGGAGTAAATACTAATTTAAATTCGAATATAAATACTAATTTAATTCTAATTCGAAAGGCATTTAACTATATACAGAAAAATTACAAGAAGACAGAAGCACTTTTACTGACGAAGGAAGAAGGATTCCAATAGGTATTTACAAGATATGAATAAAAGAAGAAATATCATGTTGAGAACAGTTAAAACTACATGATCCAAATAACCCACCTCACCACAATCGCATAAGTTATTTTCGACAATTCTTAGCCTGAATAAGTGAGCAGGAGAGCACACATGTCCCAACCGCATGCGGGTGATGACAGACGTAGCCCTCCAGCCCAGTTTGATTTTGCAAAACCATGGCTTCACTGGAATCGAAGGCTGTATATTCCAAAAGTGTCTGCCCTTGACATGACCGCTACAAGCCCAAACCTCACCCCAAGAGTCTTTAAGTTGAACATCAGGCAAGGCAGGCAAATCAAGTGCATAAATTTTAAAGTGTGCCATGTCACCACAATTAAGAGCATCATTAGCAAGTTGGTCAGCTCGCTCATTTTCCGAAATGCCAGAGTGGCCGGCCACCCAGGCAAACACTACTGAATACCGTTTTATAAAACCTTTTAATAAAAGATTACGAATTTCTAAAATTATTGGGGCAACAGGGTTCGATTTAAATGGAAATCTATCGAGAGCTTGAAGAGCACTCATAGAATATGTAAATATACCAGTTTTTGATAACTTAGCCAAAAGAACATTTAAATAAGCCAAAACATTCTCCCGTGAAAACAGAACTTTCTGGCGGAAGTTTGATATTCTGAACAATATTATACTGGGAGTGAAGAACTCCAACTCCAACCATTCCATTAGGAGAATGTTTAGATGCATCACTGTACATGCAGTGCCAGTCATGGAATTCAGAGTCTTTGACGAAATTAAATGTGTATGTTGCTTCGATGTCACTCTATTATTTATTCTGTGCCCAAACTCAAAAGAACTACTGGAGCAAGGGTTAATGCTTCAAATGGAACCGTAAAAAGAGGATGGCAGATCGAAGTTACGATAGGTACTTGAATGTTGAGATATTTGCGATAAATTTTTACTAAACATGGTATCATTTTATGCTTCCAATAAGAAGAAGTGGAAACTTCAGAAGACAGTCTTTTTAATATGTATATTAAAGAGTGATTACGAATCTGGAGACGTCGGAAAAGAAATTTGTCTGAAAGGTACTGACGACGCAAGTTAAGCGGAGGTTCAACAGCTTCTACTTGCATAGCATTAATTGGACTTGTTTTCATAGCGCCTAAAACAATCCTAAGTGCTTTCGATTGTACCTTATCTAATTTATCTAAAGCGGTCATATTACAAGGCTCCAGCAAAAACGTACCATAGTCCAAAAGACTTCAAATTATAGCATTATAAATTAACTTTAAAGAAAATGAATGTGCACCCCACCAAACTCCAGTTAGACATTTAATTATGTTTAAATTCTGTTGGCATTTTTTAACTATGTAGTCGGAATAGAAAACTTCAGATAACTTGGAATCAAGAATCATCCCTAAGAATTTAACTTCAGACTTGACTGGGATAGGATTGCTATCATAAGTAACAACGATTGTAGGATGTATTCGCTCTCTAGTAAACAACACCACTGAGCTCTTGGAAACTTATAACTCAAGACCGCTATCATTAAGCCAACACCTGAGACGGCCAAGCGAACTGGTCAATGAATTACTTGCTTCTTGAATACTAACACTAGAAGAGTTTATGAGTAAATCATCGGCATATTGTATAACTTTAGAAGAACCGCTAAGGGATGATTCCAAGTCATGTGTATAAATGTTGTATAAAATTGGACTCAGAACGGATCCTTGAGGAAGGCCTTTCCAAACACTTCGAGAAAGCCGTGTACCATCTTGGACATCTAAATGACTAAACCTTTCAGATAGCATGTTTATTATAAAAGTAACAAGTATAGTAGGGATTCCTAAGGCTTGAAATTTGGTTTGCAGTACAGAAATAAGGACATTATCATATGCAGAGGTAATATCTAGAAATGCAGCAACTACAGAATTATTTACGGAAAAAGCCAACCGAATGTCCGACAAGACTAAGCTGATATTATTAAGTGTGCTTCTGCCCTTTCTAAATCCAAACTGACCAGAAGATAAAAGACCTTTGTTTTCAACAAACCACTCAAAGCGATTTTTTACCAGGTGCTCAGCAAGTTTAGCCAGAACTGATGACAAAGCTATAGGACGAAACGAGGCAGCATCTGAAGGAGGTTTCTTGGGTTTTAAAATTGGGATGATGGACCGTGACTTCCAAGAACAAGGTATGTCTCCAGACATCATCATTGTATTAACAATGTCCAGAAAGTAACAAGAGTGGAATCACTACAGTTAACTAAGAAGGAGCAAGGTATTCCATCATCACCAGGCGATGAATCTTTGACACACGATAAAATACCCTTCATTTCCGATAGGGAAAATGGAAAGTTGAGGTCAGAATTTGAAATTAACTGTGAAATTAACTGTGAAGCAGTTTTTATATGACATATTAATTTGAATATGATTGATTGTACCTATTGTTTTTTGTTTACTCGTGTGTCTAACTTGAAAGCCTTTACCACTGTTTATAAATAAAATTAATATACACCTGCTTAATTCTTATCTACTGTACTTTACTTCCATTTCCTGAACTGCAGGTTATGGGCCCAGAAAGCCTATTGACCTTGCAGGTGCAGAATATTTAATTGTAAACGCGGTGACTTGAAAAATCAAGAAACATGAACTCGTCGGGACAGGCTGTTGGTGCGGCGCAAGGCGACGGAACAGCGGCTACGAGAGCACTACTCGTCCCCAGCGGTGTCCCATCCACCATACCCAAGTTAGAAGGCCGTTCTAACTACGGCTCCTGGAGCTTCGGTATGAAGATGTTTCTTATAGATTGTGGTCTGTGGAAGTGCATCGAGGAACCTACCGTCTTCGCTACGGAAAGACCGGACTTCGAAAGACTCGACGAGCAGGCACGGGCGAAGATTTGCCTAACCGTGTCTCCGCGCATGTATTCAGTGGTGAAATCGGCTAAGACAGCTAAGGAAACCTGGCAAAAACTGCAACGGCAGTACGCAGACACAGGCCTTGACCGCAAACTTAGCTTACTCAGGCAACTCTTCAACACGAAGATGACAGGCAATATGGAGACCTACATAAATGCTATAAGGGATTTGCAAGAACAACTTCTTGAGATTGAAGCTGGATTGGACGACGAATTTGTTGGAGTGATAATGCTCGCTGGGTTGCCAGATACCTACAAGCCTTTGATCATGGCGTTAGAACACTCTGGCGCGAAGATCTGCTCAGACTCCGTGGCAACAACACTTCTGAAGGAAGATCAGCGTTCCACGCCTGAAGAACCTTCGACCAGTGCATTAGTTTCGACCTCAAATTCTAAATCTAAAATTCAGTGCAGTTTTTGCAAAAAGTTTGGACATATTATTAATAACTGTAGAAAAAGAAAAGCAAGTAAGAAATCGAATTCTGTTAATAATGAAAACAAAACTAATATTATAGCAGAAATTACACTTTCATCTTCTTTGCATCACTTTCCTCAAGGTTCTCAGCATGACAAGTATTGGTTACTTGATTCTGGAGCAACTTCACATATGTGTAGCGATCCTCGCAGCTTCCAGTCGATGACCAAAACTTGTAAGCCCATTTTCGTTGCCAATAATGATCAAGTTTCGTGTGAAGGAACAGGTACTGTTCATTTGCCTTCTAGTAATTTAAGCACTATCTCGAACGTACTTTATGTTCCCAAGCTAGCTGCAAATTTACTTTCGGTAAGTAAGCTCGTAAGTGACGGCTATGTTGTTATATTCTCCCAGCGTGGTGCTACAGTTTTACGTAAGGAAAACTGCAAAATTTCAGGCGAAATCGTAGCAACTGGATCTAATTATAATAATTTGTACAAATTGGATGTTTGTCAAGCAAATTTGACACACCAATGTTTACAAACAATGTTGCTATGGCACCGACGTCTTGGACACCTTAATGTCAAGGCAATAAATGTCTTAAAAAATAGACAAATAGGCATAGACTTCAAAGACAAAATGCTAAATCCTTGTGTGCCATGCTTACAAGGAAAATTAGCAAAGAGGCCCTTCCCACTTTCTACGAAAGAGTCTAGTTGTAAGTTAGAGATTATTCATTCGGATCTGTGTGGACCGATGAGTACCCATTCTTTCGGAGGAGCTCTATATTTCTTATCTTTTACAGACGATTTCTCACGGAAAACCTTCGGCTATGTTCTTAAGGCAAAAAGCGAAGTTTTCACGAAGTTTGTGGAGTTTAAACATTTGGTCGAAAACCAAACTGGCCTCAAAATTAAAACACTCCGTACTGACTGCGGTGGTGAGTACGTTAACTCTCAAATGCGTAATTTTTTAAAGGAAAATGGGATCATTCAGCAGACCTCTGTTCCTTACAATCCACAACAAAATGGATTATCCGAACGAGTTAACCGTACCGTAATAGAAAAAGCAAGAACAATGCTTCAAGATGCTGGACTTCCTAAAACTTTCTGGGGCGAAGCTGTTAACACAGCCATATACTTAAAAAATCATTCGCCAACACAGGCACTAAATAATAAAATTCCTGAGGAGGTATGGTCCGGGAGAAAAGTTAATCTTTCTCACCTGAGGATTTTTGGATGTGAAGCCCATGTACTAATTCCTAAGGAAAAGCGGGATAAACTAGATCCAAAAACCCAGACTTGCGTTTTCGTTGGCTATTCAACTGAAAGCAAAGGTTATCGCTTGATCAGCCCGGGAAATCCCTACAAAATTATAGTTGCTCGGGATGTTGTCTTCATCGAAGACAAGATGCCTTACCACCAAATTGTGAAGCCCAATGTGGAATCAACTTCCGACGTGGTACCTGATTTTTTTGAAATGCAGCAGTCTCTTACCCAAGTGACTCTCCCACCAGCGCCGCCATCCCCGACAGTAGAACCGACTGTCTCAAATTTGGTTATTCCTCCTGTTGAAGTGTCCCAACAACCCAGTTCTGATCCCACTCCGACTACTGTCGAAGAGGAACCTGTAGAGGTTTTTGCCGATGCTGAATCGGAACCTCCACTGGAAGCATCAGAAACTGAGACGATCGACAGTGAGAGGCGATATCCAACAAGAGATCGACGACCACCTATCCGTTTCCCTGAAAACGACAGGTCGACTCTCTATATGGTTTCCTGCGATTCTGAACCAGAAACGTACAAGGAAGCTATGGCGGATCCTAATAAAGATCAATGGGTCAAAGCTATGGAGATGGAATACAATTGCCTCATGAAGAATGGGACGTGGGTACTTGTAGACAGACCTGATAATCGAAAAGTTATAAAGAATAAATGGGTTTTCAAAATGGGTTTTTACTATTCGCTGACGACATGAAAATTTTAAAAATCGTTAAAACCCATGATGACGTGCTTAGACTTCAAAGTGATCTCTCACGATTTGAGGCATACTGCTCAGCGAATAAACTGGACCTTAATATCAATAAATGCTTTTTTAACGTTTACACACGCAAATTTAATGTTGTTGGTGCAGGTTACACTCTAGGTAACCAGCAAATAATGAGAGTAAACTCTATTAAGGACCTGGGCGTTACCTTTGATAGTAGATTATTGTTTGATGAACACATCAATAATATTATCAGTAAAGCCGCAAAGAGTTTAGGTTTCATTATGAGAACATCTGCCGTCTTCCGTAACTTAAAAACCATTAAGATACTCTACTGTGCCTTCGTCCGAAGTCACCTTGAGTATGCCTCAGAAGTATGGAACCCTCAATACAAAATGTATATTAATCGCATCGAAGGCATACAAAAAAGATTTTTACGGTACCTCGACTTCAAAGCCCGTCAATGGTCAATCGACTATGCCCATAGATGCAAACGTTACCACTTTTTGCCGTTAGAAATGAGAAGAAATATAAGTGATATTTGTTATTTAATGAAGATTGCCAACGGTAGCATAGACTGCCCCGAACTATTACAGGAAATTGGCCTTCGTACCGATCAAAGGAGTCTCAGACAGCGGCCGGTGTTGGCGGTGCCTTTCGCCAATACCAACTATAGAATGAATGCATTTCTCGTGCGCGCAAGTAGGACCTTCAATCAATTGCCTGAATCTCTTGATATTGATCTTTTCTGCACTAACACTACTACTGTAAAGCATAGAATATCTAGATTATTTTTCAAGGACAGCTGAACCTTCTGATAAGCGCTATATGTTAAAAAACTAAATGATTCTGTTTAAACGCTAAATGTGAAGATTTGTAATTAGCATTTTTTTTAAATTTATAATTCATGTACTATAGGTTTAATATTTGTCTGTAAATCTTCCCGAAAATGTAAAATAAATAAATAAATAAATAAATAAATTAAGAAGGACACTGACGGCAAAATTGCCAAGTTTAAAGCTCGACTTGTAGCCAAAGGCTACGGTGTTGACTATGGCGAAACATACTCCCCAGTAGCCAGATTGTCATCAATTCGACTCCTTCTAGCTTTTGCAGCTCAATTTAATCTTACTATCGATCACGTCGATGTAGAAACTGCCTTCCTCAACGGTGACCTGGAAGAAGAAATATATATGGAACAGCCTGATGGCTATGCTTCCGAAGGCAAAACTAAAGTGTGTTTGCTTAAAAGGTCCTTGTACGGTTTAAAGCAGGCTCCTCGTCAATGGAACCTAAAGGTTCGTGAAGCGATGAAGTGTCTCTCTATGACACAACTAGAAACGGAGCACTGTATTTATTTCAAAAGAAATGGCAACGATCTTTTAATTGTAGCGGTATTTGTTGATGACTTCTTTATCTTTAGTAACTGCGATTTGATGAAAACTGAATTCAAAGTTAAACTTCAGGAAAAGTTCGTCATCAAAGACTTAGGCCCACTTAAAGATTGCCTCGGGATGCGTGTGTCTCAGATAAATAGTGTTATAACACTAGACCAAACTAATTATATAGAAAAACTCATTTCTAAATTTGGTCTGAATGATGCCATCACTGTTTCGACCCCTCTCGAACCGGGACTTAAACTCATTTTACCCCCAAAAGAGGATGAGCGACCTGATCTCCCCTATCAGCAGCTTATCGGCTCATTAATGTATGTTGCTATTGGCACGAGACCCGACATCGCACACGCGGTGTCACTTCTCAGCCAATTCAACACACATTACGGGGAGGTGCACTGGCGAGCCGCTAAGCGAGTCCTTCGCTACCTTAAAGGCTCCAAACACCTAAAATTAAATTTCAGTCGGCAACCCGCCCCCTCTGTGGTAGGATTTGCCGATGCCGACTTTGGATCTAGTCTGGTAGATCGTAGATCGTACACAGGCTACGTCTTTGTGCTAAGTGGCGGTCCCATTTCATGGGAATCACGTAAACAGCGTACAGTCGCCCTGTCCACGACGGAAGCTGAGTATATGTCTCTCAGCGAGGCATGCAAAGAGGCGATCTACATTAGGTCCATTGTAAATACATTGTTTTTCATTAACTCACCTATCACTGTGTACTGTGACAACCAAAGTGCTTTAAAATTAGCTCACAGTAACACCTACCATTCTCGCACCAAGCACATAGACATTCGTCACCATTTCATACGATCACATCCGGACGACATCATTCTCAAATACATATCCACTACACAGATGCCCGCTGATGTTTTAACCAAACCTCTTCAGAAGTTAAAACATCAAAAATGTACAAAGTCATTAGGTGTAATTTAGTTGTATGTACCTATGTAGTTTGAATTGTCATTTGTTTTTATTTTAAGGATGTGTATAGTTTGACGTGTATAGTTTGGATGTTAGTGTTAGGTATAGGTTAAGGTGTAGTTAATGTAGATAGATGTTTTTATATTCATATTTTAGTGTCTTTATTACGGGGAGGTGTTGTACATAAAGCCTTTTCTAAGGACACTGGCAGTTTTTATATGACATATTAATTTGAATATGATTGATTGTACCTATTGTTTTTTGTTTACTCGTGTGTCTAACTTGAAAGCCTTTACCACTGTTTATAAATAAAATTAATATACACCTGCTTAATTCTTATCTACTGTACTTTACTTCCATTTCCTGAACTGCAAAATGGAGCAATGAATGGAAGTGAGCCAGCCTATCCAAAAACTGGTTACCCAAAGCAGGAGCCATAGGACAATAAGAAGAGGGAGTGACACCAATTCTGAATCTTCGTATATTGCGCCATACAACTGACGGTGATATTTCAGGATTTATTGAAGCACAAAAGCTTCTCCACCCTTCAAACTTTTTGTTCTTTAAAAGCTTTCGGGTGTTGTTAGCAATATCAGTAAATATATCTAAGTTTTCTGATGTCATCACTGAATAATAATTTCTTTCGGCCTCCTTTCTGCTCTTTATAGCTTCGGTACTGTGGCGTAGCTCTGAGGGAGCTGGTGACCGGGTCGACAAACAGGGAAACACAATTAACTGATTGACTTCATTTTTTAGAAGGAAACCTGACCTTCACGGACAAAGCCGCGGAAGGGACTACGTCAGTTATATAAAAAAGGCGCGAAATGACCCCAATCATTTAAAGTAGGAACCATCGGCTAAAAGCCTTACAAGGAGATGGTAAACGTAGAGGTAATATAACCTCTACATCCCCCCCGGTGAGGATAAATTTTGTCGCAGGCGAGAAAATTTCAATATCCTTCCGTTGCTCTGTGGCCTCCTAGCCTACCTGTGGCGGACGACAGACAATCTGAGGAACCGAGCAGGTCATTACTAAGTGTTATTACCTCCTTGGTCCATGGGACATCCTGGCCACAATGTCTAAGTTAAAACAAGTTGTTTGTATATTATGTCAGTGCCATTTTGAAAATATAAGGTAAAATAGCAAGTTTAAAAAAATGCCTTTTTAATTTGCTAAGGCACTTATAGAAGGTTATGGTCCGTTTAATGCTTTAACACTGCTACTATAGTAAGAATTCGTGCTATGGAGAAATCTTCATCGGCAACGAGAACCGTGCCGGCACAGCTACAACGCGAGAATTCTACAATGTCATCAGCAGCGTCTCAATCCGGAACCTCGATAACAAAGCTAACAGGTACCAATTTTAATACGTGGGCCTTCAGCATCGAGTGTTACCTGATTGATCTCGATTTATGGGACGTCGTTACTGAAGATGTCGACCTGTCAGATCCCATAGTCAGGCGGAAGGACGCTAAGGCTCGCGCCAAGATCTGCCTATCCTGCCATGAGTCAGTATATCCTATTATACAAACGGCGAAAACCTACACTGGAAGGCCGCTAAGCGAGTTCTGCGGTACCTTAAAGGTACCAAAGACCGCAGACTGCACTTTAAGTCCATTGGTCAATTCTACCCAGTGTGCTACGTTGACGCTGACTATGGGAACAATCTTGTGGACCGACGTTCATATACTGGGTTTACTTTCATGATGGGTGCCACTCCAATATCGTGGGAGTCTCACAAACAGCGCACCGTCGCGCTATCTACCACGGAAGCCGAATACATGGCTCTGGCAGACGCTTGCAAGGAGGCTATATACCTAAAAACACTTATCATGGAAGTATTCTCTGTCGCTCCATCGTCCGTCATTATACATACAGACAATCAAAGCTCAATCAAACTAGCAAACAATAATACATATCACGCTCGCACAAAACATATTGATATTAAACACCACTTCATCCGGGACTCGCTTTCACTTCACAACATTCAGCTCAAATACATACCCACTCAAGACATGATCGCGGATATCTTGACTAAACCGTTGCCGAAACTTAAGCACGATAAGTGTACCCGTGCACTAGGTTTAAGTTAAATGTCTATATCTTCTTTTTTGTATGGTATTCTGAATGTAAAGTTAGTCTTAAGTAGGTGTATATATAAGTATAGGTTGATGTTTCCTTTTATCCAATCTGTATATAGTGGTGCTTAGTGTATAGTGTGTAATGTATATATTTAACTTTGATATGTCTTTTACCCTTCGTGTACAGGATGTTCCCATTGCGGGGGGGTGTTATTACCTCCTTGGTCCATGGGACATCCTGGCCACAATGTCTAAGTTAAAACAAGTTGTTTGTATATTATGTCAGTGCCATTTTGAAAATATAAGGTAAAATAGCAAGTTTAAAAAAATGCCTTTTTAATTTGCTAAGGCACTTATAGAACTAAGAACTAGTTAGAAGGAAACATCATCTAAATTCCGAAAAGTAAAGGACATATTCCTTCTAACTTTCGCATACAAAAACCGCAACAAAAAACTATGCGACAGCTCGCCTAAACTTTAACCAAGAAACACATTTATATAAAATTTTGAAAAAGCTTTGTAAATCTGGACCTATAACGGCATAAAGATATTTACGCGAAAGCTAATGAGTATGAGCGCGAACGGAAGTCCTCCCTCCTCGTCCTTTATGTCTTATGCAGACACCCCAAGTTCCTACGGACTTATATGAGTTTGCAGATCACGGACGGAACAACTCCATGTCGCGTTCACTCCTTACGCTAATTCACAATATTTTTATAATTCACGACACTTCAAAGTTCATATTTGTTTCATTATATCGACGTTGTCTTCATTGTATACTTATTTTTAAAGTATTTTCTCTCCAACATACATGAAAATCATAAAAAAGTATTAGTATAAACAATCATGTTTGTAAACATTGTAAGACAACAATGTCAACAAAAGTCATTATGAAAACTTTAGCTTTTGGCAACTGCCATATTGAATATAGAAAACATCAAATTCAAATTCAAAATAAAATTGTCATAGTAACCAAATAATAGAAAAAAATGAATTGAAAATTTATAAAAATTGAAAATGAATTTTCTATTAATAACTGAAAAGAAAAACACAAATTAAGACATCCTACCGCTAAAAAATAGTATGCTACTAGGTAATATCATAGAAACTTCCATAAAATAACCACATTCTTTCACCATTTATAACAATCACTAAGGGGATAACTCAGATAATATCACTATTTGATCACTATCTACAGCACTATCTACGAAACCCTATTACTGCACTAACTACACGATAATCGTCTTTTATGAACTCTTATTCTCATCACACATATATTCTATTCTATTCTTCTCTTCCTCCTTGCTTCGTTCTTCTACAAACTCTTCATTAGAAAACAGAAATATATTTCCATCATTTTCTGAAGAAAAGTATCACTGTCACAACGGCGCATATTCATTATTCGCATTATTCACTCGAAATTATAATTATTTAAATCGATCACGTTTTAGTAATATTCCTCTTCATCGCATCCAATAACAAAATCTTCTTTATAATATCGCTTCCTTCTCACTTCGTCCTTGAAATTGCATCGAAATCGCATCGGTTTAGTATAAAATAATTCGGTCAAAGGCTGCAACTACACTGCAACACAAAAATGACCATTAATTTGTTCTTAACACTCGCGACTTCCGCGTTCCTGGATTTTTGAGACCCAAGCATCCACCATGTGGCGTAGCTCTGAGGGAACTGGTGACCGGGTCGACAAACAGGGAAACACAATTAACTGATTGACTTCATTTATTAGAAGGAAACCTGACCTTCACGGCCAAAGCCGCGGAAGGGACTACGTCAGTTATATAAAAAAGGCGCGAAATGACCCCAATCATTTAAAGTAGGAACCATCGGCTAAAGGCCTTACAAAGAGATGGTAAACGTAGAGGTAATATAACCTCTACAGTACACTCTCCATCCCACCATGGCGGGAAAGGGAAAAACTTCGTCAGCTACCTCGATCAAAATTTTAGAAAAGGCTTCAGAGCACTCTAATCCGTTATCAGAATTAACCGATGGGTGAAAAAGAATTTTCTGATTTACCTTCTGAGAAAAAATAGACCAATCCTTGGGAAGCCTATGTCTTAAACGAGGTTCGGGCTTTTTGTTTACTGGACATAAAGGAAAGTGATCGCTTCCACAAGTTGATTTATGAGTGTGCCAAGATAGAAAAGAAGCTAAGTCAGGGCTACAAATGAAGAGGTCAGGCGCACTAGGGCCTTCATCAGGTCGTGTCAAACGAGTGGGAGATCCATCATTTAATAAACATAAGTTTTGTGAATCCAAAATATCTAACATCTCCTAACCGTAATAATTGGAACTGCGACTTCCCCAGCTCTGATGCTGACAATTAAAATCTCCTAATAATAAGAATAGTTTAGGCAGAATAGACATCAATTGATTTAAATAACACTTTCCATACAAACTTTGCGCCCTCAACAGCGGGTTTTACATCGGATGACCAAAAAACACTTTGGTATCAAGAACTACTTAAAATCACCTATATTAGTGTCCCTTACACCACATACAGAAGGTTTTAATGTAATATGATACCAAAAGTGCAAAATAGCGCGCAAAAGGCTGCGCTCCACAAACTATTTAATAAATAAAATTGTGTGTTATATTTAAAACACATCAAACATTTTAATTTTTTAGAATTTTCATAAAACGGGCTCTCATCCTACATATATTTTTTTATATGAGTATGTTTTTGCAAAAAATATTGACGATAATAGATTTTCTTTGTGGTACGCATTTACAGATAATATTGCAAAACCCTTTTATTTACTATGAAACCCATGGTTTCATAGTAAAAAAAAGAGTTTTGCCTTAAAAAAAGACCATTTGACCTTAGAAATAAATTCAACGTTCACGGTTTATACGAAAATGACACCAAATTCACTATAGCAGCGAAACGGAAGCAGATATAAGGCGCAAAAGGAAGCACGAAGGAGGTAAACTTTACCCCCCCTCACCCAGCCCCCAGAGGGGTGGAAACTCGTGGCTCCCGGTGGCTATCTCCTCTAGGACACCTAATTAACAAAGTATGCCTAGTCTCAGCTTTTATTACCAGTTTGTAACACTCATGACAGTAAATCCTTCGCTATTGGAGTCTTTGGCGGGAACTCGGCGTGAGGGGTTGCTGTGCCGATTGATTTTTTTTGATTACTACATTAAAGAGTTGTGTAATAGTACTAGTGTATTGTGCATTAAACTAACTTAAAACAGTGTGGTGTTAAAGGAATTCAAGTGATACAGTGTATCCGCTCCGTTTGGTTCCGACAAAGATCCCGCGGCAGTGCTTTTCGCCACCATAGTTTTTCGTAAAAAACACTATCGGTTTCGGTTTACGAAGGACCTGAGAAGCCTAATTCGTTTTTTATTGATGCTTTTTAACCTACTTCAAAAAAAAGGAGGAGGTTCTCAATTCGAGTGATCTTTTTTTTATGTTTGTTACCTCAAAACTCCGTAATTTGTAGACCGATTTCAAAATATTTTTTTTGTTCGGAATCATCTACTTCCAGATTGGTCCCATACAATTTTTATCGAAATCGCTTCAGTAGTTTAGGTCAACTACAAAAAAAAACGAAATATGCGGTCATATATGTGGATGATAATAGGTCATTAATGTAAACGAAGCTAAAACGAAGTTGTTCCCTGAGACTTTTAAGTTGTTTTTTGGGGCTCCTTTGTGTCCTGGAGCTCTACTGTTTACCTAGTGACCGGTAGAGTATATTACCACCACACATCGCCAGGTGGCAGGAAAGATATGGGGTGGTGGGTGATATTCTCGGTTTGAGAATTGTACTACCCCGTATCTTTCTTGCCATCTTGCGACTGGTTATGAATATCACCACCTCATATCTTTCCGTGGGGTGAAAGTAATTGATCACTATATCGCTCTTTAATCTCGAGTGATTTATAATAAATCTATGAGGGAGTTATATGAATGACTAGCATCCCGCTCGGGACTTCGTTCCCGTGGGAATTCGTGAAAATTCTTTAATCTCGAGTGATTTAGTGCTTTATAATAAATATACGAGGGAGTTATATGAATGATAAATGATAACCTTTAACAAGAATAAAATAAAATTATTAACAAAAAATTAACCCGCCTTCAAAAAGGATTAAAAAAAAATTTTAAACTATGTTCATGAGTAAGTAGTTGTTACTAAAACAGTAAATAGGTGAATTCATAGCGGAATATGGTAAATAGAGAGGATTTTTTTTTGACGTCGGCGCCTAGCGCCTGTTTGAACAGGACTTAGTTTAATGAAATAAGTATTCGCACAAGATTTTTTTGGCAGTATAAAAACTAAGGTAGTTTTTTTTATATTATAAGATGGGTTAACTCTTGACCTCAATCTTGACCATAAAGGTCAAAGATGAGGTCGCCGATGGAGCGAGTTAACACCATTAACACAGAAAATGCCTATAAAGGCACTGACATAACTAAGATATGCCATGCGAGTAATTGTTCGGCGCCGACGTCAAAAAAAAATCCTCTCTATTTACCTACCTTAATCCGCTATGAATTAACCTCCCGTAACCACTACTTACTCGTGAACATAGTTTTTAAAAATATTTTACCCTTTTTGAAGGCGGGTGAATTTTTTGTTTTATAAGCTAATGGCCTCGTTTCAATGCTTTACGAGTATCTAATAAATAAAACACAATTAGGGCATATCTTTAAAGTCGTCTATAATGGCTGGCATACCTTTTTTTTGTGGCATATAGTAAAAAATAGTTTTACTATATTATTTGAAAACTGTATGCCTAATTATATTTTATATATTTTAAAAATTTTTGTTTTACTTCAATATTTTCTTCCATACAAATTTTTGATGTCCGGGCACCACTTTTCAAACTAAAAAAATGTCTAAAAACTAATCATTTTACTTTGAAATGATAACTGTTTGCTTTTATGATAGAAAATAAAGCTCTTTACATATTTATGGGTCTATTTGATGTAGGTTGCTTGAAACATAAATTTCAAAATAAAGTTTTGTCCGACATTTTTCAAAAAACTTCTTGACAATAGTTCGTGAGGCCGTTTCGCTATGGTTAATTTTCGTTTAATTTTAAATGGTAGCCCATTGGTAATTCATAGACAAGACTTTAGGTAGTCTGTGGCTGCCACTCTGGTCTTTGGCGGGAACTCGGCGTGAACGGTTGCTTTATCAATTGTATTTTCGTTTTCTGCGTGAAAAAGTTGTGTAACAAGTAATAGTGATAGTGTATTATGCAGTAAATTGAATAAAATTCGTGTAGTGATGAAAAATTCAAGTGATAACAGTGTTTCTGCTCCGTTTGGTACCGACAAAGATCCTCGCGGTTGTGCTTCTCGCCGCCAGTTTTCGTAAAACAGACGCTATCCGGTTTTACGCAGAACATGAGAAGCTTAGGGCTTAGGTTAAGTTAAAGAAAGAAGATTTTTACTGAAGACATGGCTGTATGGACATAGTTTCCTTTGCCTTTCTCGAAAGGGATAAAATTTAACAAAAAAAAGAGGTCTTTGGCGGGAACTCGGCGTGAGCGGTTGCTTTGTCAATTGAATTTTCGTTTTCGGCGTGAAAAAGTTGTTTAATGTGTAATAGTGATAGTATATTATGCAGTAAATTGACTAAAATTCGTGTAGTGATGAAAAATTAAAGTGATAACAGTATTTCTGCTCCGTTTGGTACCGACAAAGATCCTCGCGGTTGTGCTTCTTGCTGCCAGTTTTCGTAAAACAGACGCTATCCGGTTTTACGCAGAACATGAGGAGCTTAGGGCTTAGGTTAAGTTGAAGAAAGAAGATTTTTCACTGAAGACATGGCTGTATGGACATAGTTTCCTTTGCCTTTCCCGAAAGGGATAAATTTAACAAAAAAAAAAGAGTATGAACGAGTATGGTATGTAATCACTACGTTTTGGATCGTTAGTTTACTATTATTAATTTGTGATGCATATCACGGTTTGGTTACAAAACAAATTTAATAGCGTTCTTTAGTTACATAAGTAATGTTATTTTATATAAAGTTTTCCGTGTACTTTAGCGTTTACTAATCTTAAAATTATGTACGTTTTTCATGAAGGAGAGATTGTATTCAAGGAAAGATATGGTTCCGGTGGTAATGAGATATTTTACATTAAGCCTCCCGGTTTGTATTTTTCGTTTATTTTTACTAATTTATCCGTATTTTATAAAAAAATATTGTAATTTGACGTCGCCCTGTTGGCACGACACGTGATTTTTTTTTCTGTCATGGCGAAACCTCAAAAAACAACATTAACTTTGTTGCAGATCAAAATGTTATAACTGTTCTCGATGATAGTACTAAGCAAACAAATTTTTTTCGGGGGCTTCTTAAAGTTTTCTTACCACAAGGTTACCCTGAGAGTGTCAGCAAAGACTACACATGTTATCAGATATGGGACACAGCCCAGGCCTTCTGTAGCACCATTACAGGTAATTCTAACATGACCCTCTGACCAATTTTCTAAATATTTCATTAGTTGTGATAATTAATCATTTGGTTAGGGTGTCGCTGACCAAGTTATTAATTATCACTGGGTGGTTTATGGTATATGCTGAGCATAGGACAGGCTAACATGACCCAGCGACCTAGGTTAATTTATCAGGCCCCATTTGCACAGGCATTAAATTTGTTTTTTTAAATATGGTGTGGTCCTAATTTTTACCTGTACAATGCATACCTAATTTGTTTCTATAACTGTTTTTTTCTTACTTTGAGTGACTATTTTTGCCAAAGTATTATTTTTTTAAAAGTTATAAAATATTATGATAACGTAAACATATTCTTAACCCTCCGCATACAAGGTGGGGTGTAATAAAACCCAGTCGGGGAACAATCGCTATAATTTCAAAAATTTTCGCACGCGTAATCTGAAGCTCTCAGACTGGAGTTGCGACGTTGCTACACTACGAAGTAAAAAACGCCAGAAAACGCACGCACCACTAAACGAATAGTGGTGCATGCGTTTTTTAGGGCTGTAGATGGGTTTTGTTTAGAGTTGTTGTTATTTGAGCATATACAAAATGTAATTATGGCGAACTAAAGAACTCGTACCTCAAGAGTGAAGTAAAAATTTAAAGATGTATCATTGTTGTTCAATTATTTTTAATATAGTCAGTTTAATTACAAACATTGGTAATTATCAATTCTTAGGGTAATTTCAAGACTAAATTAGTAGCCAGAAGATGGCATTTCCGCTACCCTTTTTTCAACAAACCATTTAATCTATTTCAGATTATGTTCAATTTCAAAAATGCAGTAATAATTCAGTACCCTTATTCCTATTTGATTACAGCGACCATTTTGGTAAGGTATGTCACACCCCACCTTGTATGGCATGTTACAAATTTTCACCTTGTATGCCGAGGGTTAATAAATAAAGGTTTTATTAATTTTTAAAAATTTGAAGGTCACTAACAAACTAATTATTTAGGTGGTCGATGAAACATACTATGCCTGATAATGGGTTAAACTATAATTTGAAATGCAAGCATTCTTAGTAATAAATGTTACTTTTACAGAGTGTCCTGTAGTACTTTTTAGTTATCTAGCGAAAACATTTTTTTTTTATGTTGAAATGTAAACTAAGTGTGCTTTATGTAAAAGTGACGAAAAATTGCAGTCTGGAATAATTTCCAGTATCCCATAGTTTTCTTTAGCTATATAATGTGCTTTGTTTGTAAAAGGTAAACTCAAGAATTGAAGAAATGGGCATGCTAATTGTTAATCTACTTAACAGTTAGCATGCTCATTTCTTCAATTGCAAAACAGGTCAGAGTACATCAAGCTTGACACTTCCAATATGAAGTAGGATTATTGTAAGTACTTCTCACTCTCAATGTCTAGTGAGAACTGCTATAAAGTTCACCTTCATGATACTACATTTTGTTTGTCAACCTATGTTCACAGGGACCTTAGCAACACAAGAAGTACTTAGAGGGGTAGGAGTTGGTAGTGCGGCCACCACTCCCCTTGCTGCAACAATTACATGGGTTGTTAGAGATGCTTGCGGCCACTTGGGAAGGATTTTATTTGCATTTAGCCATGGGTAAGAACTGAAATCTAAACTGAATCTTACTGTTAAAAGGAAGGAATAGGAAATTTTCAAACAACTAAAAAAGACATGTAGAATGTAGGCAAGTCCTTTTACAAGATAAAAACAGGTAGAACCCCTCAAGTATAGTTGAACAGGCACTGAGAAGAAATAGCGCTTTTTTTTAATAAAGTAGTAAATTTTAATAGATGTTAGTATGAAAGATTGTATACAGGGCTTTAGGAAAATCACTTTCAACCTCTTGGGTGGTAAATCAGTCCATGAAACTGAACAACTTTCCCAAGGAACAAAGGTAGAAGTATGGAAAATAAATTTTGACTTCCCATACAAAATCCGCTATCAGCTGACGCAGTTTGTATGGGAACTAAAAAAAATTTTTCGTATTTCGACCTTGGGAAAGTTATTCAGTTTTATGGACTGATTTACCACCCGAGAGGTTGAAAGTGATTTACCTAAAGCCCTGTATACATATATGTATAATCACACTACAAGTAACTTGCAGTTTAAAGCATTTACATTTTTTTGTAAGTTGTATATTGTCTTTTGCAGTACATATCTGGATGCATACAGCAAACGGTGGCGACTATATGCTGACACATTAAATGATGCAGCTATGTGTATTGAAATGGCTCTGCCTCTGTTCAAGAATTTCACTGTATTTGCATTATGTGTCAGTTCTACAATGAGGGCTATAGTCGGTGTTGCAGGTAGTTTTGCAGCTACATAAAAATAGTGTGTAATAGTTATTATCGTTCTTTTTTATTTTATGACTAGCTTTCCGCCCGCGGCTCCGCCCGCGTGGACTTTCACTTTTTTTATAAAAAGTGTCCTATGTTACTTTTAGTACCTCCGAGAATATGTGTACAAAGTTTCATGATGATCGATTGAGTAGTTTTTGCGTAAAAGCGTAACAAACATCCCTACTTTCACATTTATAATATTAGTAAGGATTATTGCTTTGCTTCATGTTATGTTGGTATGTGTATGTTGGTATTTGTTCTATGATGATTTTTTATTATAACATAGAACACTTTATGTAAGGCCATGCGATAGTGCTACCACAGTTGGTTTTTTGTCTTTATTGGATTATGTAATGCACATACTTTTGATTTTATTTTGAGTTTATAAAGGAATATAAGACACAAGAGGGCACATACATAAATGCCGTATGTGCTCCCTTGTGTTACTCCCAATCCATTGCGAAGCTAAGTAGAAACTTAATCAGTTAACGAAAATTAAGAATTTGAATTAGCCCATGAAATTAAATATACTTTTAACAGGAATACAGGTCGCCATAAGAAAACTTATTTTCGCCTCCATACAATTTGTGCAATCAGCTAATCTGTATATAAACTCAAATTTATTTTTTAAGAATTTCATATAGATTTCTTAGGGAAAGTTGTTTAGATTCTTGGGGATAATCACCCTCTAAAGTTTCGTTAACTAATTTAAAGTCACCCCATACATCTTAGATACTGATGATTTATTTTTTGACTTATGATTTATTTTCTGACTTATGATTTATTTTCTGACTTATAAAGTGCATTCGTTCATATCATAATAACTGATAGATGACATTTTCGTGGGTACAGAGATTATTGAAGGGCTAAATGCTTTTACTTTTACCATCATTCAATTGAATTTCTCAAGACATAAAATAACAGCAAGCTGAAATGCGAAGTATTAACGAAAATTCTTTAAATGTTAATTCAAAGTTTTGAACTAAACTTGGCTTATTAAAATTTTGTGTGAAGTGTAATTTTTAACGTTATCATCATAACCATCCAAACTTAATTTTTATAATCTAAATTGATGTTAAATCGTAAATGTAAAAACCACAAAAAAATATTATTGATTGCTAAGTGTTGCAATTGCGAGCTTGACTCTTACTTGTTCTGCGTGTTTATTCCTTTATATTTAAGGCTAATCAGGTGTCTATACTAATATTATAAAGAGGAAAGATTTGATTGTTTGTTTGCATTGAATAGGCTCCGAAACTACAATACAATATACTTTATTTGCACACAAGGTCATACAGCACAATCAACAGAACAAAACATAGTGTACAACAAGGCGGCCTTATTGCTAGGTAGCAATTTCTTCCAGGCAACCTTAACTACTGGACCCATTTGATAAATTCTTTCACCATTAGAATCCTACATTATCCCCGATGAACATAGGCTACATAATTTTCTCGAATTCCCAAGGGAATGAAGTCCCGGGCGGAAAGTTAGTCTATATAAATAAAAATGAATGTTGCTAAGCACAAAACTCATGAATGAATCTTTTTTGTTGTGTTCCTTATTGTCACGACCAAGTCTATATTAAAATTTTTTTTGTTAAAAAGCTAGTTTGTAATAAAAATGGAGAATGGTGAACATAAATGCATCCTAATCCATGGTACACTCAGAGTTACATTTTGTGCTTTACCATCGTTATAATAATAATAATAAATGTTAATTAATCTCCAAAAAAGTTGTACATAAAAATTGAGCACAGAGAAGTGGGAGACTGGAGCCAGCACTAGGTAAAACCTGTATCGCAGGTCTCTAGGAGCCCACCGCGCAGCTAACAATATTAGTAAAATGTACATATACATACCTAGGTACCTAATATCTAAGGACGGAAATTACTTAGGATATTAAGTAGATCAAAATTAGAAAATTATTTTAACTTAAAACTAAAAGCGGTGTGTGTGTGTGTGTGTGTATGTAAGGGAGAGAGAGTTACTTGCGTTATATCAGTAATAGTACAGTAATTCTATGTAATCAATGTATGTATGGGAAAGACAAACAAATTAATAAAAATTTGAAACTTGTGTAGCATGATACCTTTGTGTGTGATCTTCAAAACGCACAACTCCCCCTTCCTCCACTTGTGCCCCGACACCATGAAATGTGTCTCTTTTATTGGCTTTTCCACATTTTCTCGAAAACTGTTACACATACGGAAAAAGTGCTAAAGGCAAAAATAATCCTCATCAAATGTGCAACAAAAAAGGTCACATATATTTTTTATAGGCTTAATGGTATTCGAGCTATAGCTAGTTCAAATGGGAACGAATTTTAGGGCGGACGCTAGTTGATATCTAAGTTTGGT
The DNA here is from genome assembly GCA_949987775.1 of Aproaerema taeniolella. Lineage (NCBI taxonomy): Eukaryota > Metazoa > Arthropoda > Insecta > Lepidoptera > Gelechiidae > Aproaerema > Aproaerema taeniolella. The sequence continues at coordinate 29,794,817 of OX465242.1, read as the reverse complement.
GTTTCAGTCGCAGCCCTCTATCTTTCAAACTATTGTAGACGACGTGCCCTTTTTAGAAAATACGTATTATGATGATAACTATCTTGAAATAAAATTTAAAAAATTAAAAACCTGAACCACTGTGGGGTCCTCATATGACAAAAACGTTCAAAATATCGAATTTTTTAATAACTTTTAAAAAACTATGTAATGTGTTCATTTCAAACATAGTTCACATTTAAAACGTACTTTACATTAATTAAAAAAAAGATGAAAAACAGTCAAGAGTGAGTTGGACTCATGCTGTTTAAACAGATATTTAAAAAGATATTTAAACAGATACTCGCACTCGAACTGTTTAAGTGACATTTACCTGGTTATTTGTCGTAGAATTACTGATATTATTTTCACTATGACTCGGAAATGTAAGGTATTAGGGTTTTCGGATACCCGGACTTTTTTCGTACGAAGATGTTGTTGAAGACGAAGATGGTGTTTTGAATCGAATTGTTACTGGAGACGAAACTTGGGCTCATCATTATGAACCTGAGTCTAAACAAGACTATGCAGTGGCACAAAAAGGGTACATCACCGCCGAAGAAGTTCATGGTGTCACAGTCGGCTGGAAAAATCATGGCTACAGTTTTTTGGGACTCAGAAGGGATCCTGTTGATCGATTACAAAGAAAAAGATGTCTCCATAACTGGAGAATACTACGCCACAATATTAGAACGATTAAAAGAAGCTGTAAAAGAAAAAAGAAGGGGAAAATTGACCAAGGGTGTCCTCCTTCTGCACGACAACGCGCCTATTCACACGAGTCGAGTTGCGTTGGCCGCCCTGCATAAAATGGGCTTTGATATTTTAAATCACCCACCCTATAGTCCAGACCTGGCCCCTAGTGATTATTACTTATTCCCAAAATTGAAAAAAGAACTTCGTGGTAAGAAGTTTTCGAGCGATGAAGAAGTGAAGGACGCAGCTTCGGCTATTTTTCAGACAAAGATAAAACATTTTTTTCAGAGGGTATACGTAAACTTATCGAAAGATCTGAAAAATGTATTAGAGTAGCAGATGAATATATTGAAAAGGAAAAATAAATCTGTATTTTTAATTACACTCCTTACCCCCCATTCCGCGAACTTAAAAACGCCCCCTCGTATCTGTCCTTTTCTAACTAATGAGAACTCCTGGAAAGTTCTAAAAAACTCTGGACTAATCTAGAAAACTCCAGAATGTGTACAACTGTAACAATCGATCTAGAATGTTCTAAAAGGTCCTAAAAATTTCCAGAAAGTTCTAGAAAGTTCCAAAACATGTGCAACCGTTCAAATCGATTTAGAATGATCTAGAAAGTTCTAAAAATTTCTGGAATGATCTAGAAAGTTCCAAAATGTCTAAATTCTGGAATGAAGTGGAATTCTGGAGGAACTTCCAAATTTTTGGAATGATCTAGAAAGTTCCAAAATGTCTGCAACTATCAAAATCGATCCCGAATGTTTTAGAAAGTTATAAAAAATTCTTGAATGATCTAGAAAGATTCAAAATGTCTGCATTGGTATGGAATGTTCTAGAAATGTCTGGAATGATCTAGAAAGTTCCAAATTGTGTGCAACTTATGATCAATCTGAAATGTTCTGGAAGGATCTAGAAAAATCTGGAATGATCAAAAAAGATTCAAAATGTCTGCAACTGCTAAGACCGGTATGGAATGTTCTAGAAAGTTCTAAAAATTTCTGGAATAATCTAAAAAGATTCAAAATGTCTGCAATTGTTATGATCAATCTGAAATGTTCTAGAAGGTTCTAAAAAATGAAATCAGTTAATCATCAAGGATTTCTAGAATTTTCTAGATTTTGCAGTAATATTCTAGAACGATCTACTATTATTTAAAAAAACTATAAAGGTACAGGGTGGTCTGTCACTATCGGGAATAATTTTGAAAGTTCTAGAAATTCTTTAAAATAAAAAATAAATAAATCGAAAACATTTAAAAATGATTTAGAAATTCTTAAAAAATTTAGGATATGCTGACATTGTTGGGAATAATCTTGAATGTTCTGGTATTAGAAATTTCGATGTATTATGGTATATAAATCGGAATCCAGTGACTTTTCGTCAGTTGAATAAAGATCAATTTTAATTATGTCAGTTAGTTAATTTAATATACTCTATATCCACCGTATGTTCAATGGTCGAATAAGTCTCTCAATATCGAAGATATAAATCTATAATATCTACGTTAAAAAATAGATCCTTAAATACATATTTTTTATACCATTAAACATGCGATGTATTTTAACCCGTGCAACGCCGGGTTTTGCTGCTAGTATAAATATATATTAAATTAAATTTGGAATGTATGCATTATATAGTTTTTGAAATAGAGCAGTGACAAAAATAGTTTAAAAAATGTGATATTTTGGACGTTTGTCGTATGGGGACCCCACTGTGGCTTAAGTTTTTTTTTGTTATTTTACGATAGTTGCTATCATAATACGTATTTCCTGAAAATTTGGACATGCTGTCTATAATAGTTTGAAAGATAGAGGGGCTGCGACTGAAACATCAAACGTACATATCAACTAGCGGACGATTTTGCGTGGAAATCTTTGTAATAATGACTATACTGTCGTTAATCTGATGACAAATTTTATTATCATTTTTTAACTAGCTACAGTTTGAAAACCGTCAGGCCTATCATAATAACGTGCAAAATATATTGTATTAACAATTTAATGAGGATCATTTTTGCTCTTGATACTTTTTTTGTATTTATTATAGTTTTCGCAAAAAAGATAAAAAAAACTGTTAACGGGGACAAACTTCACGGCGAGGAGGGGTGTAGCTTCAGGTGGAGGGAGAGGGGAGAATAATGAGTTTTAAACACCACACCCAAAGGTATCATGCCACATAAGTTTCAAAATTTGTTTGTTTGAAAAACAAACAATTACCAAACTATAGTATGTTTGTGTTGTTTAATAGCTCAGTCTGTGGGGAAATGCAAAGGCCTTTGCATTGCAAAAGGTGGCGTAGAAAATGTTTTGACATAATATTGTTTAGGTATGGCAGGTTAATAAAAATCCAAGTTCTTGACCTTGAACGACTCGGGCGTTAGCCGCCATCGTGAATTAAAGGTGTCAAAATTAGGTATATTTTAAATAACTTCTCAATTGTTTACTAAATCACAAAAGTGTCTATGAAAGGTTCAAAGAAGACAAAATTGCCTACATTTTTTGTATACATGATTATTCTGTAAGTCTTAAAGGTAAAAAGTTACAAGCGACGGAAATAATAATATTTACAAAAATCTAATATATAAAATGATAAACTGACTGGGGGATACACAACGCACAGCCCAAACCGCTGGACTTACGGACTTGAAATTTTGCACATAGATACCTTATGTAGTGTAGGCATCCACTAAGGAGCTATTTTTGGAAATTCCACCCCTAAGGGGGTTAAATAGGGGATGGAAGTTTGTATGAAAGTCCGTGAATTTTGAAGTTAGGATCTTAGAACTTCGTATGTAGGCTGATGATTAAAAAATAATGAACACGTGTATCAGCGATTTTGGAAATTCTACCCCTAAGGGGATTAAGGGAGTTAACTGACTGACATATCAATGCACAGCCCAAACCGCTGGGTCTAGAGACTCCGAATTTTGCTTGTAACTTTTTACCTATAAGACTTACAGAATAATCATATATGCAAAAATTTAGGCAATTTTGTCTTCTTTGAACCCTTCATAGACACTTTTGTGATTTAGTAAACAATTGAGAAGTTATTTAAAATATACCTAATTTTGGCACCTTTAATTCAAGATGGCGGCTAACGCCTGGGTCCTCCAAGGTCGATAACTTGGATTTTTATTAACCTGCCATACCTAAACAATATTGTGTCAAAACATTTTCTACGCCACCTTTTGCAATGCAAAACTACCTACAGACTGAGCTATAAACCATCCCTCAACCTTTGGTAAAATTTGAGTTTCTCTTTCCCCAGAAAAATCCAAAAATGTTTGTATGTGAAAATTTGAATAGAGAATGACAATTTCATAAAAGACTAAATATGTTGTGAAACTAGTGTACCTACTAAAAAGTTTTAATGTTATATGAAACATTTGATTTCTAAAGATTGATGAGTTATGTCTATGTCCAATGTTTAAAAATTTCGCACTCCCTTCGCTTGTGTCAGTGTAAATTTGTTTTAGCTGATTGTACAATTTTACAAAAACGTGTAGCAACCGCGAATCCTGGTAGTCATTGTGATTATTTGTATTATGTAGGTGGTGCGACAAGGACAGCAATGACGCAACACCACGCCATCAGAGGAAATCTAGCTGATGTGGCTGCTAAAGACTCGGCTCAAGAAACTGCTGTCAACCTTGTAGCTTCCATTACTGCCGTTGGTCTTATCACCATTTTTGGGTAAGTTAGATAAAGTAAAGAAACACCCATCATTAGTGCTAATGAAGACCGAATCGAAGGCCGATCCATTCAAGATGACTAATTAAGTTAGCGGAACTTTGAAAGCGAACAACTTTCTCCAAGGAACACACATTGTAATTCTTAAAAAACATTTTGTCTTCTAAGGCAACATGAAAAACTGTCTCAAGTTATATGACTAAATAGGCGTCCTCATTTAACAGCGCGGTCCGGTGTGTGTGAGAGAGAGTGAAGGTAGATAAAACACTGCAGTTTATTCCGGCAGCAGCGGGGCGAAAGGAATGTGCTGTAAATGCGCTATCGCTCCGCTCGCGCCGCTACAACCAGGAGACGTACAGTTCGTTCGGGCAATTAGTGTGCAGTACAGGCGCACGGTATATTGGGACCATTCTTTAACTTAAATGTGACTCGTCCACAAATGCAAATTTTTTAATAAAAATTAAAATTAAATAGCCATTTTACAACTTAAACATATATGCTATTTTTGTAGCATAAGTATAAAAAATCAATCTAGCTATTCCGAATCAGAGTCATCTGTATCACTTTGTGTGTTTATTATGAAAGTGTCTCCGTTCATCAACATGCTGGTCTACATTAAAGTACTTATTCTCTTCTTTGATTGCGTGGGCAATATATTTACCCCACAAGTCAGATGTTACGTTCAACATGACCTGCCTGATCAATTGACATACGGCACTGCTGTTTTTGGGGTCGCAATTGTTGGCTCTAAGGTCATGTTTAATTTTAGACCACACTTGTTCTATCGGATTAAAAATGCAGTGGTATGGTGGAAGACGGCACCACCTCACAACCATTCATTTTTGCTATTTCATCAATGACATATCTTTTTTCTATGCCCGCCTTTTTCACAATATCCAGCAGCACTGGAATGGTTGGGGTTGGCTCTGGAATGGACATTTTGTACTGTCTCATTAAATCAAGGATCTCCCCTTTTCTGGTTGTGGTGTTTGGAATTCTGACGGATAGTCGCGAGTGGTAAGGAGCGTTATCCATTACTATTAGGCTATTTGGTGTTATGTTTGGCAATAATTGCTCCTGAAACCACTTTTCAAAGAGCACTGAGTTCATGTCGCAGTGGTAATCAGCGCTCGCATCGCTAATCTGTTTCGCAGATAGAAGCAGTCCATTTTCGACCCAACCGTCTTTGGATCCAGCATGCAATATGATAATGCGTTTCCCACGAGTGGAAGGCAAATCTGAAATGCAGTGACAACTACAATCAGTCCAACTTTTTTTGACGGTATCATGTGTGTCATACCACGTTTCGTCCAGGTAGATTATATTTCGCCCCTCTTGACGTGCTTCTCTGAGCTTTGTTATATATTTATAACGCCAGACTTGGAATCGCGGCGTCTCAAGCAACACACTGCGTTTATTCACTTTTTTATAGTTGAATCCAAGTTTACGTAAAAGCTCATACAACGTAGTACGTTGATATGGGAAGTCCGTATTTGTCTTTAAATCTTGCAATATCATATCGAGTGTTGGAATTTTCTTATCTGTATAGAATCTATATACTGTGCGTCGAACTAAATCGCATTCAAAATCATCTATCTTTGAGAATTTTTTCGTCTGACTTCCTCTCTTTAAGGGAGAAACTGGTCCTGATTTTATAATTTTGGCGACAGTGTTTCGATGCACATTAACCATTTTCGAAACTGTCCCAATAAATGGATAATTTTTAAATTCCATCTCTTTATCATTATCAGGCGGCATTGTGTTGACGCAGTATTGATGAACATTCAAAATTATTTCTTTGCAGTTTTTACAAAGCGTCTTCCTTTTTTTAATTGGAGCGTTATCGTCTTGAGACGTACCACCGCTGTTGTCATTATTCGCAGTGTCATTGCCAGTCTCCTCCAACATTCTCAACTATAATTAATAATGCCCTTTCTCAACTCCAATAAATAAAATAGCAAAATTTATTATTGAACTTATGCCTATTCTTTTAAATATGGCCTCCGCATAGTGATTTTGCCAATGTCAGTATTTGAAAGAAATTCAAATAATAAATGTCGAAACTCATATCTATCTATAAATAAATTAATCTATGAATATCACATAATGACCGAAAAGCTTTTATTCTAATGACCGTTACTGCAACTGGGTATTTGTAATGCAAGTAATACCTACAGGACGAATTATCTGAACCCTCCTTTGTAATTTATAAGTGAGCAGAACTAACTTCCTTAAGTACTTCTTTTTGGAAATATACGTTATTATTATTTTGTAAATGTTAACGATAGTGTCAATGAACACATACAATAATTTATTTACAGTTAAGTAATTTTATTTTCAAATAGGTACGAATATTTTTCTTTGAAAAATAGCTATACTAATCCATGTAAATATTTACAGAGACCACAAAATATTATTATTTTCGTATTATAACTAGTAGAAAGAGATAGAAGATATGAATTACCATTCAAGTTTTCTTGCTCCCTGTACCGCCATACATTTCGAGATGACAGCTGACAGCTACCCATGCACACTAATTGAGCGAACAAACTGTATTTTTGAAACGATGGAATTCTAATACGCATACGAATTGACCAGATTCGCATGAGAATCGCATACAAATCTTGTCAATTCGTATGCGAATTGGAATTCTATTGTTTCAAAAATACGTCTCCAGAAAAGTGTCGCTGTGATCACCGCACTGGATTACGAGACGGAACACTTGGTCTCAAGAACCTGCTTTAATGTGGACGCCGCTTAATATGTTACTTATTACCTAAATGCATTTGCAAGCGACTAGTTATGACTACAAAAAAAAATCAAAAGCAAATCACTCTGCGTACAATCGCGCATATTTTGTATTCAATAGTAGGTAATAAATCTGTAGCATTGATTGTGGTATTGCTTGTTTTGTCTATTTCTGTCTGCCAGACTTCGTTCACTATAAAGAAGGATTTATAAACCCGTACTTTTTTCTGTTTCACATGAACGAAGTATGAAGTGTGAAATAGTTTTGAAGAGCGAGCGACATTTTTATCACGATCCCACACGAAGTCACGGGCAATAGCTAGTATGGTAATGAATGTAAAGTATGGCTTGATTTTCAGGAGTCCTATTTGGTTGTTTTCGCTCATGGTAGTACTACACATAACATTTAACTACTTCGCGGTGAGAGCGATCTGCCTGAAAACGCTGAACGAGCCGAGATTCCTTCAGTTAATCGATGGCTATATAAAGCATGAAATAATTGGTTCACCTTGTGAAATCAATCAGCAAGAACCAATCATGTTTTATCACACTGGAGCCACTTTATTAGGTTCGTAAAAACCAACGTTTACTACCGAATGCTAATGTTATCATTATTTTTTGTCACTGAGTACAACAAAATTACAGTTTTATAGTTAACAGAGCCCATTGTACACAATACACGGGTATCACAATAAGAACAGTATGGTTATTTATTGCCTTTTACCAGATAAAAGTTTAATGAGTTATGAAATACTCTTTCGATTAATTTAATCCCAATTTCCTAATTGAAAACCAATGAAAATTACTCTCGACTGTTTTGAATTTTACAAGTTTTAACTATAGAGCGACCGAGCCCAGCCGACAGTAATATTGTATTGACCAAAGTCTATTGTTTTATTGATATAAAAAAATATATAAGTGATTTGAAAAACAACTCAAATAAAAAGTTTGTTACGTACGTTTGTCTTACCCCGGACAAAATGATAGTCTTGCCCCAACTCGAGAATTTAGGTTATGTTTTTAATGCTATACATTTCTCACTGATTACTGTGTTTTTCTTTACATTTATATATTTGCTATGGTGAAAATGCAAATATCACACTACTTACGTTTCAAAATCCTCGATTGCGTACTTTTTTCTTCGCAAAATCTATAAAATAGAAGGAACCGGCGTCCTCGTTTTTTTTTCTCACTTTTGACATTTTCATATTTTATTAGGTTGGCAGTATGGATTGACAGTAGCGACATCTGTGTTATTTAACGAGAACAGCTATCACTGTGCTGTTTTACCGACGTAGTAAATTAGGGCTAGTAACAACGCTTAGCGAGAAAATTAATTGTGTTAGTCTTGCCCCGGTGATAGTCTTACCCCACCTTACCTTAAGTTAAAAGTGGCTTATTGCCTTCGATCAACTATAAAGAACTAGATACACAATCCACAACAAAAAAGTTCCCTCACTAAATGATCACCCACTTGACGTTTTGGGTTGTCTTTTCGTTTAGTAGCATTCGTTCGTTCCGAAAGTAAGCATGCCTCAGTGCGCAGTGAAAAATTGTAAAAATCACACCTCCAGAACATTAAAAGAATATGGAATGACATTTTTTAAATAAGTAGTTTTGTAATTATTATATGTGAATTGAAATTATCTTGGTATTTGGCCAAGAAAAGGTTATAAAACATTTTTTTAGTTTAATTTAATAACATTCGGCGAGAGTATAACCCTATAAATTGAATAGACACTAGCGGAACTTACAAATCCATACCGTTGTATTTCAACATCATTTGTTCGGATTATGCAGTGACTCTGTTCTAAAACAAATAGAGACGCTTTTTTTTATATTGTTTTTTTTTTCATTTTCATCTGTGTTATAAAATTTAAGTGTAAAGAGTACATATATATATTAATTCTGTTTTCTATACTTACATTAAAGGTATTATGGCAAAACCATAAATCATATAAAATTGAATTAATAAAAAATTTAACGTGCGTGACGTTTACAAACAAAGTTTTATTGGATTTTTAGTTTTCCTAGAGATCCTGTGCGATGTGGACAGTGGACATACGTGGTCGCACGTCAAAGATGTGAAGATTTTTTCTAGCCGTCGCAAAGTAGTGTCTTTTGCTCCAAGCATTTTTTAGAAAGTGACTCGTATGTCATTACAAAAGGAGTCAAAAGGTTACACAAGACAGCTGCACCTCAAATAGTATGTACCTTTTTATCACTTTTGATTTGGAGTTTCTTGTATTGAATAAAATAAAAAAAATATGTTTCATCTTCAGGACAAAGAAGAAGACAAATGTTTTTTTTGAGTTGGTTGTTTTTTTTAAATAAATTATTTCTTGTACTTAAATATCTATTTAGTTTCATAGCTAATTTCGTCTCTAAATCTAAATAGGTCATTTATGTTCAAAAAATTATACTAAGTTTTAAATAAGCAAAACATATATATGTGTAATCGGGAAAGACACAGTAATTTTCTTTTTTTATAAGTTATTTCATATTTCATAAAAAATAAGCATAGAATATTATGTTTATAAGCAATAATTAAGAAGAATGGCGGTGGCTGTGATTATCAATTGTAATGTATATTAATCGTCGGTTAATTTGAAATGAATGTGATTTTTTTAATAATAAAAAACTGTAAAAACTAACATAAAAGTAAACGGCTGAACCAATTTTGATAAATCATATCTGAAATCCAGCGCAAGAAGAAGCTTTCGAATAAAATAAACTGCACCATTAACATCATCAGTTTAAGAGCTATGATGCTCCTATACATACACAACACAATCAGGGGTTAAAAAGAAAACCACACCATTTCGTAGCATTTTGAATTTGTTAAAAAGTTTGTACGAAGATTTTATATGTGAAATCGACCCAACTAATATATTTTTAAAATTAACAAAGGCAACTCCACTCCTCCCATGTTCTACGTGACAGCCAGTGTCATCAAATTGTCTTACGTTATCCTTTGTTCAAAACCCAAAGTGGTATTTTACAAATTAAACAGATTTTATTTTCGACCTTATAATATTACGTTAAGGTTTAAATTAGATTAAAATGTTTGACACTTTAGAACTTTTTCATAATACATGAAGTGGTATACAACTATCTAAGTACGTATTGTAGTTAGGACACTTTTAAATTTCATTTTGTATGGGACTGTGTATCTAGTTTTCTATAGTTGATCGAAGCTTATTGCTAATAATTATCTGTTACGTCTGTTCTACTCCTTCCGGCCGCGATCGCAACCGCAGTTCGTAACTAGTTGCGAATCCGGAATTTTCATTCTTTGTTCGCAAACGGTTGCGAACCAAGAATTTAATTTCCTTACCCGCAACTTGGTTGCGAACAAGGAATAAGAACTTTCAGAACTTACATAGTTGCAAAAAAAAAGCATTTCTTGGTTCGCAACCAGCTAAGATAATAAATTGAAAAACCGTAATAAAGAAGGGAGGGTCGTGTTTCAATGGGAAGCCATATATATGGGCTAATGAGAATTTAAAAAAAAACTGCCTGAGAATTAAAAAAAAGAAGGGTTCTACTTGTTTCTTGTTTTGCTATGATAAATACAATTTTCTTTTTCAGACTACAAATTGTGTGGATTTCATGTGAAGCTAGGAGGATCTCTAAGTAAAACAAGTATACAAAAGAGAAAATATGTATACTTACACGAAATCAAAAATGTTTATATTGACAGAAACTATATTCTGTATCCTGATGTGGGTTTGAGGAATATGTACGTGTTTTATCGTGACAAGGCTACCACGAACGACATCCTTTGCTCTTATTTTCATGCGGCTTTACTGTCCATTGTCATTTGTGCCATAAATGATTATACTTTGGTAAGTATCACAACATACACACATACATATACTAACGCCTATAATCCGGATAGGCCGACCGTCATGTAGTTGTAGAACTACTTGACGACTTTTGACATCTGAGGATTAATAGATGATAGGTTATCAGACTTTCGCCCACGGTACAGCAAAACTCTCGCGTCCCACTAGTGGCATCTACAGTATGTCTGGAAATAGTTGTCAGCTGGCACATTCTACGTTTTCCTTTCACTCCCAGTCCAGTGTGAAAGTATCAAAACCAACGTTATAATATAACTTACATTATGTTACCTGACCAACCGGTTTTCTTTGTCTTTCGACAATAAAAAGGATACATTTTTTAAATCTAAGTAGATCCACATCGAGAAGAATATTTATACAACATATTTCAAAAATGTCCAATGATAAGAAAACCCAAAATAAAGTCTCATCCTCTTTACTCTGTGCCAGATAAAAAAGCGAACATGCTGCAGCTTCAGGTATACGCAGGGTGATCAAAAAATACCCAGAAATTGTGCATGTTTACAAAAAATATATTTATTCATTAATATTAATCCCTTCAAATCACTGTAGGATATTACAATTTCGCCAGCGTCACTTCCAATCTTCGAAGCAATTCTGGAACGCACTTTTTGCTATAGCCTTGAGTTCCTTCAGTGATTGGGTCTTAATCTCCATGGTCGCGAAACGTCGTCTTTTCATAGTTGTCTTCATTTTTGGGAAAAAAAAGTCGCACGGGGCCAAGTCTGGTGAATACGACATGGCTGAGGCATCACTGTCCAAGAATCGGGAACAAGCCGGGAGACATGAGCTGGCGCGTTATCATGGTACAATTGGAATGAGTTGTTTTTCCACAATTCTGGTTTTTCTGCGGATTGCTTCACGCAAATAGCGTTAAACTTCCAGGTAATACTCCTTTTTGACCGTGCAACCGGATGGCAAGAATTTATTTAGATTAGTAAGCACGATTTCTTTGATTTTGTGGATATTCTCATCAGTAGTCGATGTTCTTGGCCGCCCATGTCTTTTGTAATCTTCAACTTCACGACCCTCTTCGAAACGGTAAACCAATCATAAATTGCTGTTTTCTTCATGGCAGACTCTCCATAAGCTGTCTCTAATATTCCAACAACGGCACTACATTTAATTTTGTTTTTAACGCAAAATTTAATATAAATGATATCTTCAAAAATAATGAAAAACGCCGATCACAATAAAATGCGTCTTACTAGTTTGTGTGTCAAAAACAATCTAAGCATCCAAAATTGCCAAAAATTCAAATACTGTTTATAAACATGTGTAGGCTCTTACAATAACGTATTTCAATTCGAAATTCACACTTCTTCCAGTCGATCCGACCAACTAATTGTTCCGATCGGAACTCGATACGTAGTTAACTGTTCAAGTAAATCTTATTGTGCTAATATTTGCATTCATTTAGTTCGAATTTTTTTAGCGTGGGCCTTTGAGTGTGTAACGTTTATTATTATTATTAATATTATAAATACAATTTATTAATTTAATGTACATAATAAAGAATAATTACAATCGTAACATCGTCAAAGGTCAACATTATTAATGAGGTTATAAAAAAAAATGTCAATTTAAAAAATCTCCCCGAGTCATCCCCGCTGCAAAAGTACCCATCACACTTGCGGCGTTTCCGCGTTGGATAGCGATGGATAACCTTTGCAGCAGGAACGTTCGAATTGAACAACTAAAGAAGGGAGGTAACAACCACAGAAAAGAAAATTGGAAACAGGTTTATTCTTCTTGAGTTTAAACTGTTTTGTTATAAAACGCATAATTTAAAAAGCGTATAATTACAAAAAACTTTATTTCAAGTGTTATTTATTTAAAACTACAGAAAAATATAAGCTTAAAACCAAAAACCCATCATACCAGTAATTAGAAAAATACAAAAACATTAAAATGCCACGACCTTACCTCAATTTTTCCATGGCATGGCCAAGAGTTATGTGGTCATTTATAAATTGCAACAGAATATTCCGAATACTAGCGTCCTGGTTCGTATATTTTTTTGTTTCTCTTTGTATGCGTTAAACTTTTCATTTTTGGCTTGGAAATTCCTTGTTTATTTTTGAATGGAATGACTCAAAAATATTATTTGTACGATGGCGAAGACCAATAATTTTTAAATGATAACGCTTTCTCAATAAACTATCTACATAGGTACTTCATAAAATAAGACATTTCCAGGTGACTTTTTTCAGAGAATTTGGAGAATCCTTGGTCAAAGTGTCATTGCACCCTTGATTTAAATTTAACTGGGGCTCAGCATCGTTTTTCAAGGCACTATTATGAAACTGCCAGTAGTAAGGAAACAGCGTATCAACGTTGAAAAACGAATAGTGGGCGCACGCATTTAATTTTTTTTTTAAACCGCAAATCGATCTACAGTTTAGCCGTTTGGCACACGCATACTAGAGGTCAAAACAACATTTTTGATCCGCAGTTCCTAAAAAAGTTTCCAACTGAGGACACATATTTTCAACTGAGGATACCTCATTAACCCTTTTATTGCATTTTCCATCAGTTGGTATAGTTTATAGTTTCTTTAGTGTTTAAACAACTACACCTACTTAATAATTGGCTTAAAATTGAGTGGGAGATGTTTTTTCTTGTTGCTTTTATCGTATATTCACTATATAATTGCTTTTTAAAATTGTTTTTATATGTTTTTTCTTCTTTTTCATATTTCTTCCTCTCTGTCTTCCATATACCTATTGCTGCAAATAAAAAGCAATATGCATAAATGACTTCACATATCTACGAAAAACGGGTAAAATGAGAAAATTATAGCGCACCTCGTGTTATGGCAATCACCGTGGCAAATTTTGCAAGCTGGGGTGCAAGGGAGGTTGTTTTTCTGCACGAGCATCGGTTGGTTTCGCAACCAATTTGGCATCCACACCTATCCAGCTCCTTAACTGCTTCCCATATCCAGTTAAATTCAGTCCAATTAGGCTCTAACGACTGATCAGGTCTTCTCTTCCATCCCCACTGCTCCGGAGATGGTCGAGTTATTATTGCTACATGTCTTTCTAATGTTTTCCATATTTCTCCAGCCTGATACTTAGCCCTCTTTATATACTAAAGGAGAGCAGCAGCAGTAGGAGGGATTAAAGTGAGGGTCTTTTCACCGCTGACAAACATTTGGCGTCGAGCCAGGGGGGTGTCACTCCGCAGTTTAGGCATGTTCGCGCGGCGGGCATACTGAGTATGTCAGCGAGCGCGGGTTGATACTCGCCGCGCGCACGCTCACCGCGTTGGTCGCGTGTTGAACTAAATAATAAGTGTACTTACCTACTTATTAACAATATTAAAACCAGACAGAAACACGTTTTGCCATCACAATAGTCTGTAGATGTCTGTAGTTAGAGGTATTTAGGCTAGGTATCAAATAAAATGGTTGGTTATGTTACCTTGTGTTTTTACTTACTACACTTCCTAACGAAAGTTACTCTTGATTTTATAAGCTGTGTTATCTTACTTAATTAATTTCAATAATATTTTACCTCTAAATCGGCAGCGAGTGTTGACCCTGAGCTCTCGTCGCGAACGCGGCATCGAGTCGGCGGTGCGCAATAGAATATAAACGCTAGCGGCCGACTATAAGTTTCAATTTCTCTTGCAAGCCTGTGCCGCTTGCAATAGTAGGTAAATTTTTATGCCTAAAGTTGACTTTTGTTAGGGAGTGAGACTTCTGTACGTTAGTACTATTATTTATTCTGTGGTCGAGCTTCATTTATGTGTGTCAAATCGCAGCGAGGATTATACATTTTGATGGTGAACGTCTCCAGCGATTGTCAAATTTAAAAAAGCAATCATATAGTAAATATACGATAAAAGCAACGGGAAAAAACATCTCCCATTCAATTTTAAGCCATTTTCTAAGTAGGTGTAGTTTGTTTAAACACTAAACAAACTATAAACTATACCAACTGATGGAAAAACGCAGTAAAAGGGTTAATGAGGTATCCTCAGTTAGAAATATGGGTACTACGTATCGTTTTATGATTAATATGTGCCATATCTGCAGTACAATTCTATAAATCCCCTAAAATAGATAGTAAAGTAGAACTAATCTCACTTCGTAATAATGAAAAATAAATACTAAATGATATTATTTTCAAAATTGCTTTCAAACAATATCTTAAATAATCTTATAAGTAAAATATACAACGATGATACAAAATTAACTGTGAAATAAACTGTCTCTGGTTTCTGATAAATCAACATGTAAAATATAATGTATAATCGCTAAAAGACTGAAGGCACAACCCTAAAAATGCCGTCGCCGAAATGTTCTTTTTTTTAATCATTTGTTTACCAAAGGATTTAGTTAGTTTAGAATTTTGACTTCAATTCCACAATCATATAAAAAAACCCTAACTCGCATTTGTTTGCCGAATTGGGTAACCCTACTTCATTTAAAGTTCATATTTTTGTTTGTTTATTCCTAGCAAAGTCGTTTGAACAGTTCAATTTATGTGTTAAAGTAGCATTCGGAATCTAAGAATACTAACAATGGAACATACATACGTATTAATCACGTATCTAGCAATAGAACTAGTTGGATGAAATGGTCTAGTTCAGGGGTTCCCAAACTTTTTTAGACCGCGGCGCACTTACAAGTTTCAGATTTTTTCCCGGCGCCCTAACCTAGCTAGCTAGTCAAAATAGATAGGTACAGTTGAAAGAAATAGGGACAAAGACACTAGTTAGATAAAAAGGAACAAAAATTTTAATATTAACAATTTGAAGCTGAGTTTTTTATTATTTTATTTATTAAAATTGCGTTCGTCCTCTAAAATATCCCGTCGAATCGTCCTTTCTTTCGTCATCTGTCAAGTCTTAGTCAAAAACTATAGCTATGCACGAAGGAGTCCGCAACATCCTTCCCTTCAGTATTGGAAACCAATACTCAAATTTCGGAGTGGACATCAAACTTGCATAGCATCATCACTGGTCGTCGGTAAAGTCCAAGTTCAGACCACTCTAACAAGTCCGTCACGTCTGGTCTCGTTGATTTTGTCTCATTCGTGTTGGCTTCGCATCAATGAAGTTGCCCATGGCTCTGTAAGGCTGCATGGCTTCACTTGTCGGAGAGGATTCAATCTATTCCTTTCACCTCGTACTATCTCCATGTGTAGGAACGGACGCCTCTGTTTTTTCTAGTCTAGGGGTGGTATAGGTCAGCAAGTTCTTGCGTCTGCTTCTTTTTCCGTGGCGGGGAATCAAACCTCTTATGTGCTGTCAAAGAGCTGTCAGGAGAAATGTATCATAGAGAGGTATATCAAGGAATGGAATGTCAGGGTGAGGTCTGTCAGTATGAGGTCTGTCAGAGAGAGCAGGCTTGTCGTCGCGCCACAAATTACCCGTCTCAATCTTGTGATTGACAAGCATGGTAGTTTTTTCCAGACTTAAACCAGACCATCTTTGTTAGTCCTGACAAAGGATAGACGTCAATTTTGTAGAAACATATGTTTTTAGAATTTAATACAAATTACCAAAATTATTGCGTCCGTCCTCTAAAATATCCCGTCGAATCATCCTTTGTTTCGTCATCTGTCAAGTCTTAGTCAAAAAACTGTGGCTATGCACGAAGGAGTCCGCAACAATACCAAATTAAAAGAAACCATATAAGAAAGAGTTAATATCTAATAAATAGTAAAGAGAGTTAATAGAAAAACTAAAATAAAAACAATAGCTACCTAGTCAATTTGCTGGGAGAGCTTGGTGTTCTCCACACGAGAGTTCGGAGTATTATAAAGACGATCGCCTCGCGGCGCCCCTCTGTACTTTCCACGGCGCCCCAGGGCGCCGCGGCGTACAATTTGGGAACCCCTGGTCTAGTTTGTAACATTTTAAAAAAACTGAAAACGATGGAACTATTTGGAAAAAAAGTCCAACTAGTTCTATCAATGTAAATAATGACATGCGTAACACTAAATTACTATTGACTTCTATGTAATTTGAAAATCATATTTACAAAACTTCTCACAGTCATAAATGGCCATTATCAATGATAAAATATAGATATTTTATTAAATTTTTGCAATGGGTCCTATTTATAAAAAGTATTTAAAAATATAATATAAATAGTTTCGTACTGTAGGTACTCTGCCACAACATGATTCTGCCTTCAAATTTTTGCCTTATCCTGAAAGCTGAGATTTGTTTGCCGATTTGGGTACTTTTCATCAACTAGTTTATAAGAATATACCTTAACAGGCTAGTATGTTTTTAATTCGGTCGGAGCAGTTTTTATCCGATGAACGAAATCTGGAAATTTTAGAACATACACTTAAGTTTAACAAATTAATAAAAATATTGCATTGGATACAGTTTCAAAATAATTGCAGGGTGCTTTTCGGAAAAGTAATAATCCTCGGCCGTTTGCTGACATCTGCTATGTACTGAAAAATGCTGAATGGAGTCGAAACACTTCAGAGAAAATTGGTGGAAGTGGCTTTCGGTATGAACCTTCGCTAAACCTCGCAAAATTTATTGATCACCTAGTGGAGACCGAGTGGAACAGAGTAAAGAGAGGGCTTTCTGATGCTGGTAAGATATAACCAATGATATTAAGTATTTTTTCTTAAACACATTTTTGTAACAGTTACAAAGTTTAATGCATAAATTATTGATATTATTTGAATAATTTTTACTATTTATTATACTATTTTAGTGAGATGAAAGCATTTACAGCCTTACTAGTAAATTATACTTATTCATTGCGTAGCACAGGCTTATAACGACTAAAAACCTTGGTAAAACTGGATTTGTGTTACACGCAGTTTATTATTTATTACTACTATAAAACCGCTTGCATTTAAGGGCAAAATAGGCGACAATAGTTATTTGTTCTACAAGAGAGCAAAGTTGTTTTTTGCTATCCGAGTGCAATCTTTAAATCACGAGCTAGCGAAGTAGTCTACAGTTGAATCACGAGCGTAGCGAGTGATTCTAAAATAGACTACTGAGCCAGTGAGTGATATAAAGGCACGAGATCAAAAAAACTTGCTCTCTTGTTAAACATACAACTTTTCACCTCTACAGCGAGAAAATATTAACAGTGACATACTTCATGAAGATTAATTGACAAATAGCTGTGAATTATTTAAAAAGTGGCGAGGATTATAGTTTGTGTTTAGAAATTGCACATCGTAACATTTTTACAAAATTAAAAATATTGTTTTAGAAAACAACATTGATTATTAGATTTTATGTTAAATAACCTTTTATTACCTTACGATTAATATTTAACACATTATTGTGATTTTGATTTCAATCAATAATTAATGCAGGAAAATTAGTCAATTGAGGGTGAGAATCTCGGAATGAGAGATAGTCAGCTAAAAAAGTTGTATGAACCTTTATTTTAACATCCTAAAGCTTGTCTCAAAACCTACGTATCGTAGGGTGTCCGCGTCTACAGAAATTTCAAGGTCAAAGGTCAACAAATCGATTTTTACACATTTATTGCAAATATCTCGTTTCCTATGGGTTGTATGCTATTTGTACTTATTACAAATATTGTAGAGGATTAAATTCTCTACAACTTTTGTTCAAACATTTTTTTATAATCTTGAACCATTTTCGAGAGAGAGGGCAGAGCGCGCGCAGTGTTTAAATCGTTATAGATCCTAAATGGTAATTCTGATTGGAACACGGTATGAGAAACCTAACAATATTTTTTTAATATCTATTCAACAATACCCCACTCGACATAGTTCGTCGATTTTCATTTTCAACCGACTTCAAAAAAGGAGGAGGTTCTCAATTCGACTGTATTTTTTTTTGTATATTTGTTACGCGATTACTCCGGCAATTATAAACCGATTTGAATAAATCTTTTTTTGTTCGAAAGAGTATACTCCTGAAGAGGTCCCATATAAATTTTATCAAAAATGATTCAGCGCTTTAAAAAAAAACAACAAAAACAAAAAATACTACAAACTAGAACATCATCTAAATAAATGAATGACATTTCTGCTTGTAGTTATGTGCTAATAAGCATTGTAGTCCACAAAAAATACTAGATATCTACTTTGTGCGAACTGTTAGGATTGAAGTCGGTGACTCATACGTTTTTAACGTGGAAAATTATTATCTTTTTCACAATATGGCGTCCAAAATCGGCTATTTTATTTTTTTCAAATTTTCATGCTTTGTATGACATTTGCGCCGTCATGACTAATCAAATGACGTATCATTAATCAAAATCGGTCAACGCGTTCGGTCTAAATAGTGACACAAAGGTACAAACCCAAATACATACATACATGAAAATGACGAATTATGTCAATTGGGGTATCGTTGAATAGGTATTAAAAAAACATTGTTAGGTTTCTCATACCGTTTTTCAATCAGAATTACCGTTTAGGATCTATAACGATTTAAACACTGCGCGCGCTCTGCCCTCTCTATCGAAAATGGTTCAAGATTAAAAAAAATTTTGAACAAAAGTTGCAGAGAATTTAATCCTCTACAATAGTTGTAATAAGTACAAATAGCATACAACCCATATAAAAAGGAGATATTTGCAATAAATGTGTAAAAAAAATCGATTTTTTGACCTTTGACCTTGGAATTTCAGTAGACGCGGACACCCTATAGTAGAGTCAGTAAGCGCGAAAAAATTAGTTGAGTTTCGGAAATTGGATTAAAGCAAACCACTTGGTATGTTTGTTCCTTAGGTTAAAATAAGCCGATAAAGATCGGTAGCCCTCGAAAATATCCCCTCTGAACCGGGAGGGGGATGGTCAAAGAGGTGCTCCGCCCGGCGTTACTTCAAAAAATATTACCACTCATTTGTAGCTACCAGGTTGAGTTTGGTATGGTTTTCGTATAAATCAATGACGAGGAATTCATTTCTGGTATTTATTTTACACATATGTGCAATGGTTTTTTAAATAATCGCAAAAATATAAAATTGTAATCACAAAAAAAACCTTTCGCAGCCTATATTTTTTTTATTTAAGAGACATATAAGTGTTAAAAAAATATACAAATGTAGCCTGTTTAATGTAAATTTATAAAAATATAACTTAAGTAGGGGTTTTCATATAAAATTATGACACAAAAAAATGTAGGATCCGTTGCGGCGGACGGATTATTTGAGAGAAGTAACCTTTTTTCATTTTGAATCATATAATAATTTTATAATCTGGTCCTTTTTATGATATCGAAGCATTTACTTGCTTTCTAATCTATTTATTAATTTTATTTTTTTGGGTTTTTCCAATGTCCACTGAAAGGGTTTTCGTGAAACATTTTTTATTACAGTCTTGGAGGTAATAAAAAAGTTTAACCCACAAATTTTGCCGATCTGATTTTTATCTGGTATTGAGGAATTCCCATACAAAAGAAGATTTTTTCGGTAGGTAAAAAAATCCGATTTTCAAAGATTTCCATACAAAATCAAAACTCAAACAGTCAAAAGTGAATCGGACTTAAGCTAAATATATTTAAACAAACTCTCAATCAAACTGTATTTGTGACATTTACCTGGTTATTTTTCATGGAATTACTGTTATTATTTATATTATGACTCGGAAACTTTAATATCCGTGCCTTTGATGTATGTGTCTTCGTCTTATTAAACATTTTTGCCTCACATCATACTATAAACGCCAATTCCACAGCAAATAACCAAAAATCGTGAAAAAAAACTGTTTTTATTTACATTGACTTTAAAATTGTATTGCTTGAGTTTGGCTCATATCTGGCCAGTTTTAATATATTTTTTAAATAATGTAAGGTATGTTTTCAATGTGTATTAATTTTGAAGGATATACATTGTATGGTTTTTGAAATAGATCAGTAACAATTATTTTTTTCAAAAATACGATATTTTGGACGTTTGTCGTATGGGAATCCCACTGTAGTTTAGGTTTTTAATTTTATTTATTATATTTTACGATAGTTACTATCAAAATACGTATTTCCTGAAAATTTTGACAAGCTGTCTATAATAGTTTGAAAGATAGAGGGCTGCGACTGAAACACCAAATGTACATATCAATAAAATGGACGCCCTATAATTCTTTCCCATGGGAATTCCGTGTCACCACATTTAGGAAAGTTTCCAAAATATCTAAAGATCATCTATGCAAAATTTTAAACTTACAGCTTCAATAGTTTTGATTTTGCGTGGAAATTTTTTAAAATCGGATTTTTTTACCCACTGATTTTTTTTTTAAAACACAAATTATCAAAATTAAAAAATATATTAAAAAGCAAATAAACGCTTCGGTATCATAAAAAGGACCAGATCATAAAATTATTATATGATTCAAATAAAAAAAGTTTCCTTTTCTCAAATAATCCGTCCGCCGCGTCGGGGTTCTACATTTTTTCGTGTCATAATTCTATATGAAAACCCCTACTTAAGTAATGTTTTTATAAATTAACATAAAACAGGATATATTTGGGTATTTTTTTTAACACTTATATGTCTCTTAAATAAAAAAAATATAGGCTGCGAAAGGTTTTTTTTTGTGATTACAATTTTATATTTTTGCGATTATTTAAAAAACCATTGCACATATGTGTAAAATAAGTACAAAAAATGAATTCCTCGTTATTAATTTATACGAAAACCATACCAAACTCAACCTGGTAGCTACAAATGAGTGGTAATATTTTTTGAAGTAACGCCGGGCGGAGCACCTCTTTGACCCTCCCCCTCCCGGTTCAGAGGGGATATTTTCGAGGGCTACCGATCTTTATCGGCTTATTTTAACCTAAGGAACAATCATACCAAGTGGTTTGCTTTAATCCAGTAGAAAAAAGTGAATCTGCTTAATGACTCTACTACTACGATATGTAGGTTTTGAGACAAGTTTTAGGGTTTTAATATAAAGGTTTATAAAATTTTTTTAGCTGACTATCTCTCATTTCGAGGTGAAACCCCTAATATTCCTGGATCAATATAAAATTTTATGATTTGATAAACCTAAATCAGTTTCAGAACGAATCACCGCGCCAAGTCATTTAAAAGTTATTGTTCCAAATTCAAATCATTTTGTCTCTCGCTCAAAAAATGCTCGCAGCAAACAACGATTTTGCTGCCTGATTTTGATAAGCAAAAGCTCTCTTTTTGAGCTGGAGAGGTGAAAATACTATTGTCAAATATTTGTGTTACTCTGGAATCGAACCCGCAACCTTCAGATCAGTACGCAAGGTAACTACCGACAGAGTGGTCAGGTAAAGCGATCTGGTTCGTAACTGTTGTTCATATTGTGTATAAAAAAAGTAAAACAAGTTAATACCGTCACCGACAATAGTGGGCAAATTTGAAACTGACATTAGTGGAGTAAAATCCCGCTTCGTAATCCACATGTTTCTATTTTTAACCCCCGAAAAAAGAGGGGTGTTGTAAGTTTGACGTGTGTATGTGCCCACGTGCTTGTCTGTGATATCGTATTTGCTAAACGAATGCACCGATTTTGATGCGTTTTTTTTTTTGTTTTAAAGCTGATATATTCGAAATGGTTCTTGGCCATATTTGATCAATATTGGTTAAGCCGTTTAATAGTAGATTACCTAACAAGTGAAAAAAGGTGGATTCTTTTCGAGGCACCGAGTTGTATCCCGAGAGGATTCTAAAGTTGAATTCTGAGCTTAGCGAGGGATTCTAGAATAGAAACCTAAGCGGATCGAGGGATACAAGAGCCGAGATGAATTTTTTTTTCACGTGTTTGGTACCTACTCTACTTTTTATCATTGACTACGAGAAAATAATTACTCTGTGTCTGATTATAATTTTAAACCGAGCCATATTCCATACCGACAGTTTATTACGTTTTGGTGGTGTTTAGTACGTTTTTATAGCGAGAGTATGCAACCTCTTTGCACATTTTCTTCTTTTTTTTCTTACTAAAATCCGTATATTCGCACATGTTCCACATTCAAAAATTTTTATTCACTCAGTGAAACAAACAGCGTTTTATTCACTGTTTTTGAAGAATCACGGGCCCTTTTTCGAGTGACAATGGTAAAAAAAGTTATAACTTAAGTATAAGCAATCGAATATCGAGGGTTATACAAATATTTAATTTTAGAATAATAGTACCTCCAGTGGAAAATAATACCTTTAAATTCAGCTTGTCGCATAAAATTTGTTGGCACCAAAAACTCTATAGTCAACCACTCTATAGTCACTTCCAAATTCATATTAGGAATATTAATAACAATTGTTCACAGGGTGGGATTGCAGCAGGCATCTTCTTTTGGTTGACGAGTGGCGCATTTCTTCTCATACTGTTACTGCAAGAGAGGTGCGACTATCAGCGGAAATTGATCAGCCACCGCGTCTGTCCCTATTGTCCTACGGTGACTATCCGCTAGATTTGGATGATCATGTTAGCGAAGATCTGGACGCAAATTATACAATAGAACCAGAAAATCTAATACAATCGGAAGAATTGGAAAATAAACAATCGGATGCGGATGTATCGTCAGTAAAAGACGCAGCCGTATCGGCCCCGACTGAATCAATAGATACAATTTCCCAACATCAGAGCAGTTCCAACAGTCGGAAAAATTTACAGCCACAGAATTCGCAGACCCCTACTGATAAGCCAGCAAAAGTCAGAAGTGTTAAATCTTTCCGAAAGCTATAACGTAATAAACTTAAGATTAAGCTCGTCGAGTCATAAGTTAATAGTCCATTTTATTGCAAATGCCGCGAAATATAGGTAATTGCAGGTCGAGTATAAGTTTGAAGGCCGAGCCGTAGGCGAGGACTTCACTAATACGAGACAGGCAATTGCCATTTCCGCCGAGGCATTCATAGTGCTTTTCTCAAAAGAATGCAGGGAAATAGAACATACTTTTTATACTATACATTTATTTTAAGAGTATTTAATAACCCCAGCACGCCGCGCCGCGCCGTTTCATACAACATTGCTGGAGCGTTGTAATGTTCCAATTCAAAAAATACTCGCAATGGATTTGGTTTTCTTTGTCCGTAAATTCTATACTTCAAATGTTCTTTTTAACCGACTTCAAAAAAAAGGAGGAGGTTATCAATTCGGGTGTTTTTTTTATTATTTTATTTTTTATGTTTGTTACCTCAAAACTCCGTCATTTGTAAACCGATTTCAATTTTTTTTTTAGTTCGGAAGCATCTACTTCCAGATTGGTCCCATAATTTTTTTATCGAAATCGCTTCAGTAGTTTAGGTCATAAATAAAAAACAACTGAAATTAACGGTCATATATGTGGATGATAATAGGTCATCAATGTAAACGAAGCAAAAACGAAGTAGTTCCCTAAGACTTTTAAGTTGTTTTTTGGGGCTCCTTTGTGGGGATCTACCGTTTAGTGACCGTTAGCGTATATTACCACCACACATCTTCCCTACTGTCTGGTAATCGGTTGATAATATCACCCACCACCCCATACATTTCATGCCATCTGGCGATCGGTTTGAGAATTGTACTACCCCGTATCTTTCTTGCCATCTTGCGACTGGTTATGAATATCACCACCTCATATCTTTCCGTGGGGTGAAAGTAATTGATCACTATATCGCTCTTTAATCTCGAGTGATTTAGTGCTTTATAATAAACTAGCTTTCCGCCCGGTGCTCCGCCCGCGTGGACTATAGGTTATATTGTGCCCAACTGTGGGATAAAATGTAGCCTATGTCCTTTCCCAGACCCTAATATATCTCTGTACCAAATTTCATCAAAATCGGTTCAGTAGTTTAGGCGTGAAAGACGGACAGACAGACAGAGTTACTTTCGCATTTGTAATATTAGTATGGATCTACGAGGGAGTTATATGAATGATAAATGATAACCTTTAAAAAGAATAAAATAAAACATTTTTAACAAAAAATTGACCCGCCTTCAAAAAGGGTGAAATATTTTTTTAAAGCTGTGTTCACGAGTAAGTAGTGGTTACGGGTAAAACAGCAAATAGGTGAATTCATAGCGGAATATGGTAAATAGAGAGGAATTTTTTTAGACGTCGGCGCCGGTTTGTACAGGACCAGGAGACGTATTTTTGAAACGATAGAATTCCAATTCGCATGCGAATTGACAAGATTCGCATGAGAATCGCATACAAATCTTGTCAATTCGTATGCGAATTGGAATTCTATTGTTTCAAAAATACGTCTCCTAGTTAAATGAAATAAGTATTCGCACAAGCTTTTTGGCATAGTTATGCCATGCGCGTAATTGTTCGGCGCCGACGTCAAAAAAAAATTCCTCTCTATTTACCTTATTCCGCTATGAATTCACCTATTTGCTGTTTTACCCGTAACCACTACTTACTCGTGAACACAGCTTTAAAAAATTATTTCACCCTTTTTGAAGGCGGGTCAATTTTTTGTCAAAAATGTTTTATTTCGCAAATAATGACAATATTTCCATGCATGTTTGAGAAAATATTATTTTACACCAGTAGTAAATTAATTTAAATGATGCCCGGAACTTCGAACTATTCCTTGACATATATGTATAGACCAGGGTCGATAATTTTTAAAATGGTAAAAAGTGAAAAAAAATTATAGTAGGATGATACCCATTGGAAGAGGTAGAGAATATAACAAAAACGAAAGGAAAAATAAATTACGGGCGATCTGAGTTCGGGAAGGGGGAGGGGGTGAGTTTTTAAGGGTAAAAAACGGTTAATCTCGATTTCCGGTAAAACTACAAGTCTTATGAAAAAAAGTTAAATGGCAAAGTTGTAGGTAATAAAAAGATCTACAACTTTTGTATTGATACTTTTTTCACATAACCTCAAAATTTATGTGAAAAATTCGAATAACTGAGTTTTTGGTTTTTTATTTTTATCTTTTGCAAAAAAAATTATTTTTTCACGAAATTTGGTGAAAACTTACCTTTGTATGTCCCAAACATACAGTAATTTTTTTGATTTAAAATATTCACTTTTTCACCTTATTTTGACTAAATATCGAAAAAGCACCCTAATTTTCAATCGAAAATTCTCACGTCAAAATATCTGCTTTTTTAAAAAAGTTGGTGTGTTTTTTGTTCGTTGAAATCTCTACTTTCTGATGGTATAAAAAAAATATACATTACTATGGCAAATGTTCTCAGAAAATGCAAATAATGAAAAAACTCTAATCCAAATATTGTTTTTTGAATCATTATGTATAATTTTGAGCTATTTATTAAAATTTACTCTTTAATTACTAGAAAAACGTAAGATTTCATGTTATATTGATAAACAAAAAAATTGATAATCCATAAAACATCAAAATTGCAAAAAACAGGCGAAAATAGTTGTCATAAATATTAAAAATAGGATTTAAAAAGGATTTCATCTAAAAAATGTGACTGCTGCAATTTTTTTTCAGTAATAAAGTTGATTTATTAAATTCTCATTACATTTATGTCATAGAAAATCTCATAATAGATAAATATACATGCAAATCGTACTATTGAATTTAAATACTTTTTACTGATGACGTTATTTATTATAATATTTTCAAATACAATAATCTTCTTATTTATCAATACTTTATCTTGCATTCTAATTACTTCTCCATTAGTTTTTGTCTCTTTGATGGGATTTCTTCATCGTTAGATTCGACAAACTGTCCCGATTCTCGTGGATCTTCGAAATCTTCGAGACCATCACCGTCTTCGTCTCCAAGATTATTTCCGGTCTGCATTGGTTCTTCATCCAATATTTCATCCGAATCATCAACTTCCTCGTAGGTTTTTTCTTCTACATTTGAGCATGTTTCAGAACCATGACAATTTGAGCATAAATTTGTGCATTTCAAACCATGTCTTCGGCAGCCGCATTTTAAACTGTTACATCCAGTTTCACAGCTGCAGCAAATAGTTTTAAGCAATATTTCCGGAATTAATTCCTTGTCTGTAAATTTGGGCATAATGCCGCGCTGTTGTTGCTTCCAGCCCCAACATGTTGCTGTCAGTTCGTTACCCAGCCAAGTCTGAAGCTGATAATATGCCCTGTAACAATGTTGTTCTGCTGCACCTTATGTGGGTGGGAGATTGGCCAATATGAAAGAAGATTTAATTCTTGCCAATTGATATTTTTGAAATCTTAATTGGTTCAGTGTTATATCATTTTTACATTTATAAATAATAGCACGTGTTTTTTTTTACGAACGATGTTATTCATTGCTCTGTATCTCGAATACTGGCTAACGGTTTTTACAGCTGCTACGAAATAAAAGGTAGTAAGCCACACACATACTATGGAGATTGTACACGGTATGTAGTATGTGTATAGTCTCTATACCCCATACCTTCCTAGCCCCTTCCCCTTGTGGCTGTCGTGGTAGATGCAGCGGCTGGACGAAGGTAGGGTCGAGCAGGGTTGTAGTGAAACGCCGAGTGCCGTTGGATGAATGCTCGTTTATTAGATACGCCGGCCGTATTTATACTTTGGCCGCGGCTATTTTATGTAGCTACCCTACACCCTCTTCTCTATGAAATAACTTTTGACGGGCTAACATTTTCCGAAGGTCACTCAGGTATATAAGTAATCTTAAAATAGAAATAAATAGGTCTCTACGCATATAATTTAAAGAAGATTCGAAAACTTTCTCAAAATATTGTAGATGTCTTATTAAATATTAACTTTATTAACTTATTTGGTTGTTCATTATAGTAGTATATTTCGATTATCAATTTTTTTGTTTATCAATATAACATGAAATCTTACGTTTTTCTAGTAATTAAAGGGTAAATTTTAATAAATAGCTCAAAATTATACATAATGATTCAAAAAAGAATATTTGGATTCGAGTTTTTTTCATTATTTGCATTTTCTGAGAACATTTGCCATAGTAATGTATATTTTTTTTATACCATCAGAAAGTAGAGATTTCAACGAACAAAAAACACACTAACTTTTTTAAAAAAGCAGATATTTTGACGTGAGAATTTTCGATTGAAAATTAGGGTGCTTTTTCGATATTAAGTCAAAATAAGGTGAAAAAATGAATATTTTAAATCAAAAAAATTACTGTATGTTTGGGATATACAAAGGTAAGTTTTCACCAAATTTCGTGAAAAAATAATTTTTTTTTGCAAAAGATAAAAATAAAAAACCAAAAACTCAGTTATTCGAATTTTTCACATAAATTTTGAGGTTATGTGAAAAAAGTATTGATACAAAAGTTGTAGATCTTTTTATTACCTACAACTTTGCCATTTAACTTTTTTTCATAAGACTTGTAGTTTTACCGGAAATCGAGATTAACCGTTTTTTACCCTTAAAAACTCACCCCCTCCCCTTCCCGACCTCAGATCGCCCGTAACTTATTTTTCCTTTCGTTTTTGTTATATTCTCTACCTCTTCCAATGGGTATCATCCTACTATAATTTTTTTTGGTCTCAAAAATTATCGACCCTGGTCTAATACTACAGGTTATTTACAACAAATTAACCTTTGGTGTGCGGTGCGTCACCCATGGTATACGCAGGGTTTTTGTCCGTCGTATGCGACCGGCAACCATGGTTTAAGAATTTTAACGAATAAAGCGACCACTTGTTTTAATCAAACTTGAAACTTAGTTCATCTTTTTGAGGTGTGATTTTGAAAATGCAATGAGAAATTTTAATTTGGGGTAAGTCGCAGTATTATGGTTTGATATTATTAAAACACTAGCATTCCGCTCGGGACTTCGTTCCCATGGGAATTCGGAAAAATCAAGTACCCTATGTCCATCACGGATAATCTAGTTCTAATGGTGAAAGAATTTTTCAAATCGGTCCAGTAGTTTCGGAACTTTCGGAGCCTATTCGATGCAAACAAACAAACAAACAACCAAATCATTCCTCTTTATAATATTAGTATAGATGATAATTCCTGGACATTATATTTTCATATTAGCACAAACGCGAAATAAGATATTCGCAAATAAGAAGTATATTCGTAAAACATCCTAAATCTATAGTTTATAATATGCTCAAAGCCACACATTATATTCTAAGTACAGTCTGGCTGAAAATATGATTTTCGGCGACAGATCACAATTCTGTTATTTAAGAGAAATGAAACTTTTTTTTTAATTTGTAATAAAATATTTATTCTTATTGTAAACAGTCAAACAAAATTAAATCCAAGTAATTCTTTAATATTAATTTGAAACAAAATATTTATTCTTATTATAAACAGTCAAACAAAATAAAGTACTTGTTATTCCGTAATGCATTTAACCGTTTAATTAAAGAAAACTTATTTTTTTTAAGTACACGACCATTGTCGATATTTTAAATTTTTGTGTTTTAGTGTACTGATGTTTTACTTCTTTTCGTTTCAGTTTAATAAAAATTGTTCCTCTCCAATTTAACTTAATGTATTTTTGATTTTTTTTAAATAATGGTATTAATTGAAGCATAGTTGGCTGTTTTAGAATTTTTGTTTTGATGCGGCGATGCCAATCCTTGACGCTATTTGTCGTCCTATTTTTTTGGTCATAACGGCTTAATGTTTCGCTGCTTATTTTCTGCATTCACTGAATGTTGTAATAATCAATCAATTTATTCATTTCTTGTGATAGTAATGACCAGGGTCCGGAATTTTTGTGGCACTTTTGAATTACAATAGCGAATGTACATTTATCGACTTCTAATTGTGTCGATAGATTTCTCCATTTTTGTTTCGTGCAAGTAAAATGAGTTTACTGTACAAACACTTAATAAAAAAATCCAAAATCTTTTTAATTCAGTTAATTAACCAGTAAAAATAGGACCATAATAATTACTGTCAGAGAATTCCGTTTTATACGAGCTTTCGGTACTGGAAGATTCTATTTTAGATACTCTCTTGTGCGTACATGAAAATGAGCATACATTTATTCGAACTTTTCAACAGTGACACAGACATGAGAAATGGTATGCTTGTTTCTTTCAGCTTTAAATGCCTCTTGTAAATTTACACTTATAAATAGATTTATAAGAGCTATAACTTTTTAAGCCGTGCTCTCTTTCAAATATGTATAGGATTATTGACGACTTAATTTTCTAGTTTTATTTCAAAACTTAAATTCACTCGCAAATTGATCGCTTATTTTCACTTCAAAATATGATTATACTCTAAGAAAAAAACAAAACACGACATATTTGTTTGTCATGCAATCATGGATCTAATATATAAGGAGAGAACTCCTCGAGCTCAAACGCGGGCCGAGGAAGAGTTAGAGCAACGAGGCAGAAGGTCTCATTCTAGTAGGGTGACAATGCGATTACTAGTGTTATTTATTTTTTGGAGGGCTAAGTATACGTAACAGACAAATACAGGCTTCCATTTAAGGATAGAAGTTTTCCTGTACTTTTATTTTTATATAACAAACCATCAGCAACATTTACGTTAATACACTTTTGTTATGAAACACCAAATTGTATGATAATATACAAGGAGGACACAGAGTAGTGGACATCAGGAATGTGTAGTTAGGTTACGAAAAAATAAAACAAAAACTCACCTTTCGTCTAATCTTATAATCAAATCATTAAAACATGCTTTTAACTTTTCCCATGAAAACATTTTCCCCAAGCAATCCATATTGGATTTTTGTAAAATTGGAGTTTTATGCTTAGAATTTGTTTACTCCTATTTTATCTAACGGACCTTTGGGAGAGCCCGTTCAGTTCCATAGGGAAATTAATATCTATAAGTTGATTTTGATCTTATGTTAATTTTTAGTAGAAATTATTAAATAATAAATTAAATAATAAATTTTGTCAATTCCCCCTTTCATAGGGGATATATCTTTCCGCGGTTAGACCCCCTCCCCGACCAACCGATTTTAATGAAATTTGCACTGTTTCCTAAATTAGAGTAAATATAAGCAAGTAAAAAAGAATTGTTAGGTGTAGGACTCTCTGATTTGCAAATTTCTTGACATTCGCAGGTCAAGTATTTCGGGTAATAGACAATCCATGTAAAAAAAATTAAGTTTTCCTTTTATTTCCTCCCACATCGCATCATCACGTTCAATGATTTCTGTTTTCATATTTTTGTTTTCGTTTTCCCACACGGCAAATAAGCAATACTTTTTTTTGAGTGATGTGCAATTGTCCTTGTATTTGGTAATACCACTCATGTTTTTTATTTACAATTAGTTCACTCGTTTTAGTTTTTCTCCAGAAGTTTACTTTCTTTTGTTCAATGGCCGCTTCTAAACCCAATTTTTATGTGGTCAAAGGACATTTTATTTCGATCAAAGTGTCATCTCCTGTCAATCCATCGGGTGACGCACCAAAAAAACAAATTTCTGGGTCCAAAAACAGATCACATGGTCTGATTTCTATCTGCTCCTGTTTAGCAAGTTGTGAAATCGCAGAAACTTCATTTGTCTGGCCGTGTTTTATGGATTCGACATGGTCCAAGTTTTTTTGATACAAGATTTCTTTGACTAAATTGGCACAAGATGTAGTCTTGCGTCTTTTAATGACTTTGCCAAACTTAGAAGCAGTCAACAGGGACCTTCTTAGCTCCAGCCATTCACTATTAGCTTTTGGAGAACTGTTTTTCTCTCTATTAGTGCGCGTTGCTCGTCAGTTTTTTCAAAATTTTTAAAAAAGTCTTTTTTCAACTTGTTTAACATTTCTTCTGGCACATCAGGTTTTTCGCATTCTTGTCCGTAGTTTCTGTCCGAACGTTTTGCTGTTAAAGGTAGCCGTCTCTTTTTTTTCGCATACCTTTTGCTAAGAAGTTTTTGTTTTAATTTTCGGTCTTCCCAGACCTTTAAGTATCCTCGTGGACTTTTAGCGGCAATTTTTTTGTAGAGTTTTGAAAGCGAATGCTTTTCATTAAATGAAACTGCTGAATTCAATTCAATTCAATCATTTATTGCTATTCATATGTACAGAGTATAAAAGGTCTTTATCTACATTATGTTCTTCTATATACATATGAACCCTGTCGGGCATTGCAAAAGTGGAACGGCAGGCAGACCGTGCATCTCGTCTGGTAGGAGTTTTTAAGGGAGAAATACACCCTCTTCCCTCCTATGTATTTTGCAATAATACTGTGGTAGCGTTCGACTACGTTACTGTCCACGTCTTGAAGAAGGCTACGAGCGTGGCTAGCAATGCCTTCAATTAAAATACAAATACGTTGCCATAAAGAACTTAAATTAAAATCATTTGGAACACCATCTTGTTCAAGCTGTCCTGTTTTCCCGCAGAAATGCGACTTGCATTTTAGATGATTGCCGAAGGCGTGATGGTGGGCTTGTAAAATGTCTTCAAATAGATTTTGTTCCTCTGGGAATTCATCACTTTTATTTTTTTATTGCCTTAACGATGGTGGATCTCATAGTCAGAATCCGAGGAGTCGTTAACAACTTTCGATGACTTATAAGATGTTTCGTTTCTTTTTGAAGTGCCTGCAATTTACTGCAAAAGTTTCGTAGCAAATGATTCCAACATTCTACTTTTTCCACAGTAACATCTGTATAAGGTCGTGCTTGTAATATTTTGGAATAAGTACTGCAGTCACCGTCTGATATAAGTCGTCCATATATGAGACCATGGGATGAGAGGGATTGTTTAAATCCCTCTACTATTATCTCACTTTCCATGGCTGTGGACGGACCGGTATAATATTTAAAGCATAATTGTGCTCAGATGCTTCTATGTTTTTCTTTTGAGCTCGATCACAATGGTAACAGCATTTATTCCTCACCCCCAAATAAAGGATTTTTCCAGTTTTTCGGCCTATGATAGCAGCAGCGCCAGACAAAGCTGAGTAGTTTTTTTTGTATGATCTTTTCCCATAAACACCATCTGATATCACATCAATGATCGGAATATTATTTTTGTTTACTCTTCCTTCTGCAATTGCCATGTTTTTTTCTTCTTGAGCTGCTTGCTCCATGGACTCAAGAGCTAATTTTTGCCAGTTCTCTGATAGCAGTTTGTGATGTTTTTGATAATTTGTTTGGGAAATCGATGGCAAATTTAATGCAGATGTAAACTCTTGTAGCTGAGAATGACCACATCCTATAGAAATAGTAGCAGCAACAGCGCAATTGTTTACTGGCAAGTAACCGTCATTGTCATCGCTTTCGATGTAAAATCGTTCATTGCACATTTTGCATTGCAGAGTAAACTTTGAAAAGAGTCCGCATATTTTTTCACTTATTAATTTTATATTACCAAGACAGCATTGAAAGGGCCCGTGATTAGAAATGTCCGCTAATTTGTTAAATAAATGGGTAACATTTATTATTCTTCGACGAATAATTGTTATGTCCTCCTCAGTAGTCTTTTCCGCCTGAAAAATAAATAATAATGAAAAATACTCCTCTATGAATATGGACTGTGCACTGTGCAGTGAATACATCTTTTAAAAGTTCAAACGTTCAGTTCTTCTCTAAAAACGAAAGTAAGAAATTAGTATATAAAATAAACAAGATTTACCTCAATACTATAGCTTGATTCATCTTTTTCATTGTTCGTACTCTCGTCTCTAATTAAATAATTTGTTTGTGGTTCCACTGTTTTCAACCTATAAAAAATATTATTTAGTACCTAGTAGATATTAGTAGTACCTAAACAAAATAGTCAATAAATAGTTAAAGCATTCTAAATTTCGATATATAGGAAAATTTACAAAAATTATGGAGTAGGTTTATCTATTAGTGAGATATGTTCATCAAAGACTAAAGCAAAATTTATCGAAATTATAGTACATACTTCCCAGTTTATAAAAAAAAACAAACGCGATAAATCAAAAATGTCTATGGATGAAATGATCCTTAGTAAATTTACTATTAACTTCTTTTACATGCAAAAGCTACCTAGGTATATCAATATCATTCACAGTTTTCTCATAATCCGACTCAAAATGTGTTAAGTTCTCATAATTTCTCGATATAAACTGGGAAAAACATTAATTAGATAAATTTTAACTTCAGTCAAAGACGAAATATACAGCAGTAGATAAACGTACCTACTCCATTATTTTTGCAAATTTTTGTGCTAACATTACTATTAATAAAATACCTCTGTGTTTCACTGCCGACCTGAAAATATGTAATACGTAGTTATTATTGATCATGTTATAATTTCAGATTTATTATATTTTACAAGATATGGGAATTGTTACAAACCTCAGTATTTTTTTCTGTAATAACATTTGGTAGATCCGTGTGTATTTCGCTAGATTCATATTTTTTTTGTGGTTCCACTGTTTCCAATCTATAATTTGTTTTAATTATAATTATTAGTAGTCGTAAACAAAATATAATTAACAAATATACCTAATATTTTATCTACACTTAGGTTATAATTGAGGAGGTTCTTTTCAAATCTTGACTATTCCACTTTTTGTGTTTTTGTATAATTTAAAGAAATATAATTTTGAACATGGCAATTCGAATAGGAATACCTAATCTACTATTGACGAAATCATGCGTTTTTAAATATATTTTTCCAGTGTATCTATCACGTTTTGTCAGGATTTTGTTTTCGATGCATATACATTTCAATGTTACCAACCTAAAAAAAAAAAATCTACTTTGGTCGAAAATTGAAATATTTCAGGTCTATAGCTCAGGTAAAATTTGGGTATTTAGAGGTGACTTTGTGAGCTTTTTCTATCGAACCAAAAGTGCTTAATCATGTTTTCAGCAAGGATCTTATCTATTTTATGTCCTGAATATTACCTTAGTATTTTTTTCTCCGTTTTAATGCAGTGCGTCATGCTTATCTACGCATCATAAAATCGTAATTTAGGTGCTGTAGTCGCCTTAATTACGAAAGTGAAAACACAGTAGGTAAACATAAATTCTATTATTTAATTCAACACCTTATACAAGACAATGATTTTAAGAATTGTTTTAAAGAGATTTTGTAATTTAAATAATCAGAAACAATATTAATATTTATACGTTGGTCTTTTTTTCCGCATTTTTTCGTCGATTGTTTTTTCTATGTGTGCTTCACACCTATTCATTTCAAATAAACTATTAATAGCTTCACTTCTGAGGATATAAATAAACTGAATTAGAATTGTTTTCTTTCGATGACATTTATTGTTTACTTTAAAATGCCATCCCTCCAAGCTGTTTATGGTGCGGTTTCGCTCATTGTAGTAACTCATTATATTAATGTTTTTTGGACTCAGCCACTGGTTTTCAAAATATTGATTAAAACTTTCTGTACCACTCGGTGCATCTTCAAGAACATGAATCCAAGCTTCAGATATAATTACGACTGGAAGGTGTGCAAGCGCAGTGCAGCGTGAAATATGTTGAGCAATTTCTTGCATTTCATCCATTTTTAATGAGCGAGCTTTTTTCCATAGGGCTTGTCCCAAATGGAAAAACAACCGGTCACAGTAACAGTTGGAAACACTTCGCGTATGGCGTTGACAGCTGCGATTTCAAAATCTGTTTTAAATTTTATAGGATTCAGTTGGGGCACTTTTTCTTTTATTAGTTTAAATAGTCTTACATACGTTCGTTGGGTCTTGTTCGGCAGTAATGCGAAAAAAATTGGTAAAATATTGGTAGATGTATCCGTGCTATAAAAATCTCCATGTATTGAGTAAAGTTGTACAAACGGATTTGGAACTGACTTGAACGTGCCGTCGCCGAAAAATATGGTGATAGTTTCCAGCATGCCTTCCATTTCTCTTAACATGAACACTATCATTCTTTCATCATTCTCAGTGTCATCGATAATTAAAAAATCATTTATTAAAATGTCCGGTAGTTCAACATCATTCAATGCATTGAATGTTATTTTTGCAACGTTCAAAGCTCTATTTCGTGCTCTTCGCAAAGTCTTTTTTTCTGGTAAAAATGAGGCAAGTATTAGACATAATCACTTTGTTTTTTTTAAATGAAGCGTCTCCTCATCAAAAATTGTCTTCAAACCTGCAAAGTCGTGCGTTAT
This sequence comes from Aproaerema taeniolella, assembly GCA_949987775.1. Taxonomy (NCBI): domain Eukaryota; kingdom Metazoa; phylum Arthropoda; class Insecta; order Lepidoptera; family Gelechiidae; genus Aproaerema; species Aproaerema taeniolella. The sequence continues at coordinate 29,758,916 of OX465242.1, read as the reverse complement.
TCTTGTTTTAACTTTATCCATTATTTTCTCTACTTCGTTTTCTTCAAATTGTGGAAAACAAGTATGTTTATTCTCTCGAAGTATGCTTCTTTTATCGCATTCCATCTTCTTTTGCACGAATCGTTCAAATTTCGTTTTGAAAACAGGTATCGGTGTCCGGCGTAGTAGTACGTCCCCGCCTCTCTTGCTTTTTACAAATACTATTTCCGGCGAAGTACTACTAGGTCCTGGGTCATTCGTTTTAAATTGAGACAAGGTAAATTATCTGAAAATTACCCTTATCTTATAAAATAGTTTGATGAAGCTAAAACTTTTAGCTTAAAATAATTTTTACAAATGTGTCATTCATTAGTGACTTTTGAATACCTATTCAAAATATACCTATCATCTTTCTAAGTGACCAGATATAATTTTCCTGTTATGAGCAAAGAGTTTATATATTTGCGCTTTTTCATGTTGCGTGTACATCATGACAGTATACGAGCCGCGCTCTTGACGAATGGCTGAAGTAGGCGAATCGCGCTAGTAGGCAAAATCAAGTTGTCGAATTGCGCAGATAGCAAAAAGAGCAAGTTGGCGAATAGCGCCGGGTTGCGAAACGATCAAGTTGGTGGTACGCGTCCCGACCCATGATTTCTTGTTTGCGCAGAGGATTTCGACGAATCCGCTCAGCCACGGCTTTGTTAACTGCTGCTGGTGTCCTTGATTCACGGGGGCGGCTGCTTCTGGGTCAGTCGTCGACAGAAGACATCTCGGTGAATCTTTTGATAGTCCGATTAACGAATTTTCTTGTTATATTGAGCGACTTTAACAGATTGAAAATTTCGACTGGCGTTTTCTTACACTTATGTAGCGCTATTACTGCGACACGATTCTCTTTGACACCCCATTCCATGTTTGCAGTTGGGAATTTCTACGTGTGGAAGACTGATACCGATTTATGTGACAATAAAACAAATGAACATCATAAGATAACTCAGTTTTAAAATATTTGACATTAAAAGATGTAGGGACATAATTTATGGCCAGACTAGGTATACATTACTAGCATTCCGCTCGGGACTTCGTTCCCGTGGGAATTCGGGAAAATTATGTAGCATATGTCCATTGCTAAGCGCAAAACTCGAGATCGGCTGGACCGATTTGGATGATTCTTTTTCTGTTGTGTTCCTTATTGTCACGACCAGGTTTATAAGTAATTAAAACTAGCATTCCGCTTGGGACTTCATTCCCGTGGGAATCCGGGAAAATTATGTAGCCTATGTCCATTGGGGATGTGTAGCTTTCTAATGGTGAAAGAATTTTTCAAATCGGTCCAGTAAATGTTTTTCCATGTATCTCTGTAGTTTATTATACTGATCGAGTTCCATGCTTGTATAATATAATTCCAACCCTGTTCCGTACAGTGGAAGTATTCGCCATGTCACTTTTGGTTTATTAAAACCCAGATCTCGTCCCTTTTCCATAAGTTTCGTTGAGAATGGTATAGTCAACGGCACATCAGGTTACCACAAACTGTCAAATTTCCCCAATGGATAATAAACTGTAAGAGTTAAAATTGATTGAAGAAATTTGATAGTTTTGAATATCATGATGTGCTGTTGTCCCTGTACATACCAACAACCGATTATTGCAGCTTCCGGATACATTTCGCGAACCGGTTTTATAGCTGCAACTTCAAAGTCAATCGATATCTTAGTTGATTTAACTCGGATTTTAATATTTGGAAAAGTATTTCAGTTTGTCATAAACACATTAAATAAGAAAGAGTGTGAGAAAGAGTGCTTCCAAAATCACCATGAATTGTATATACTTATTTGGTCAAATACACTGGAGAGCAAAGAATCCAGGTCACTTAAAAAATCCTAAAAATCTCGGAAACTAAAAATGCTAGCCTAATTTAAAAAAATTGTGTTTAATAGACCATTTAATACCCTTTAAATAAAAGTAATAAAATTAATGATTTACTAAATTTTATTTACAAAAAATTACATAAGAAATAAAACTGGTGATCTCGCCATAAAACAAAAACAGAAAACATGATATTTTTGAATAACATTACGAATTTCTTGAATTTTTAATACTTCGTATTGCCTCCTCGTGCTTACATTGCTGCGTTTACGCGGTTCAACATACTGTACACCAAGTTCCTGATACAATTTTGGGAAATATTCTCCCATTCCTCTGTGAGCAATTTTGAGCTCACGAAGCATGGTTGGGGAGGGTTTCGTTGTTTTACGCATCTCCCTAGCTCGTCCCAAGCATGCTCGATCGAGTTGATATCCGGGCTGCGTGCTGACCACTCCATACGAGTAATGTTCATCTCTGCAAGATAGTCATTCACAATCTGACCTGTTTGAGGTCGGATATTGTCATGCATAAAAGTGGCATCCTCACCCAAATTGACCATAAATGGACCAACATGTTCATTTAGGATTTCTTCCACATATCTTTCGCTAGTAAAATAGCCGTTTTCTATGAACACCAGTTTTGTGCGACTGTCAGAAGAAAATCCGGCCCACACAAGTACATACTACATACCCACCGCCGCCGTAGGCTACTTTTCCTTCGATGCATGCTTGCGAACCTTTCCCCTGATCTTCTATACACTCTGTGTCTTCGATTGTGCTTGTAGAGCATAAATTTTGATTCGTTGGAGAACATAACTTTTGACCAATCTTAAATATTTCAATTCAAGTAGTTTTGGGCATACCTTAGTCTTGAAATACGATACCCACGCTCCAATTTTGGGCCGTTTGCAGGTCTTAGTGGTTTCAAGTCAGCCTCAGCAAGCCGTTGTCTTTCTTACCTTCCATGCGCTTGGGTTACTTCCTCCGAGGCGTCGAAACTGATTTGTAAGTTCAGTTCTTGTTAGAAAGCGATTACGAAGCATGGTGTTTACCAAATATCAATTTTCTCGTGCTGTGGTGGTTCTGCCTGTTCCTGATCTGCGTAGGTTAGAGCCAGTTTCCTTATCGGAGAACTCTTTGTAATGTTGACAGCGACACACCGACAGTCTGGCTGTATCGTGCTGATTCCGGCCAGATTTCAGCATTGTGAGAATTCTGGTGCATTCTTCAGGTGAAAGAGACATGATTACATCTTGAATAATAAATATTGAACACTATCAATATACCCACTTGAATGACAGCTTTAAGTGGGTATATTATTTCTACAAAAGCAAAAGTAAATGCAGAAATTTTGAAAGTTCTGTCTTCAAAAGTCTCCCTTTTTCAAATTTCTTTTTTTTGACATAATTTTACAATAAGTAAAAAGTAAGTAAAGTAAGTAAAAAAGTATTTATTGTCACAAAAAAATTACAAATGAAAACTTAATAACTAATTTAAAAAATAATAATAAAAAAGTGTGACAAAAGGAAAATAGCTCAGCTTGTGCAGTGAAAGGCCGAAACCACGTCATTGCGCTGATTTTCAGCCATTTCCTATTCCCTTTAAGATGGTATGCGGGAACAAGTAGTATTGGCTTAAGGCTAATAAAATTTATAATATTAATAGTTTTACAACAATCTTTAAAAATAAAAAAGGCAACATTTTGAAATTGAGATCACTATAAGTAGGTACTCTCTGTGCGCATGAGTGGTGCATGCGTGTGTGTGTGTGTATGTGTGTATAGTGAGTGTTTGTGTAAATGGGTAGCTGTTAATATTAAATAATTCATAGTATAGGGTATAAAGTATAAAGTTTTAATACCTTCATTTAAGGAGTATTAAATTGTCTATGAAACACAATTCATTTAATTAGGCTAGCATTTTTAGTTTACGAGATTTTTAGGACTCCCCGGATTCTTTGCTCTCCAGTGTAGTATTGGGGTAATTTTAAAAGCCCCGTCCATGAATTATGTTTTGTGTCGGATATTTTTTCAAATTTTCCTTTAGACAAAAAATCATAATGCTTGTACCTTGATCCCGTCCGGTGCATAAGGAACAAAAAACTAATAGGCCTTATAACTGAATTGATTGATTTTCAAAAAGATCAAATCCCAAAATGCCTGAAATGTGAAATGACTGATTTTGGAAACGTCTGAAAGAAACATGGCCGGTGATGTACAGTCATGAGCAATATCTTAGAAATACCCTTAAAATTTAAGTTTTTGTAGAATTAAACAAAATCTGTGAAATAAAATTAATGCGATTTAACTTTTTGTACATAAATTCTCTAAATTATTAGGGTGTTTCTATGGAAGTGCTCGTAAAATTATTGTCTTACTAAGGAGTATAAAAAAACGAATAAAACCAGAATGTATAACAATTTATGTAATTAACGAAATATTTACCCATTTTACATAAAATGATGACCTACCTACCAAAATCTTTCATGTTTCTACTCAATACTTCAGTCAACTAATAAAATAATTTTCTTATTATACATATACATATTTTTTAAAACTAAATCGGTGTAATCGTGCCGTTGTTAAGTTGCAAAGCATAGCGATGATCGAAAGAATAGTACATTGTGATACAAGGCTGGAAAGTAGGTTATTGCAAACGAGGTGTCATTAACAAGCCCGAGACGCAGGCGGGTGTATCACACGACGTTTTTCAATACAGTTGTAGATAATATCTTATACTTTATATGCATCAAAAACCTTAAGAATGTAGAAGAAGCAAAAGAGGTGTCTGGATCGTACCAGGTGGTGCTCTGTGGTCTCTATCCCGCTGGGACATACACGTGAGTTTATGTATATGTGTGTTGCGGATAATAATAAAAAACAAAAAGAATAATTCAATATGTTGATTTTAAAATATTCGGAAAAGAAAAATCAAATAAAAGTAAAACAAAAATCTTGGTTAGTTCTGAAAATTTAAGAGTAAAATTCGACCAATTAGTAAAATTTATTGTAATCTGCTGCTTTGTTTTTCGTGTTTGGTATGTACTTAGACAAGAAGCATTTCGCCATGGAATTCAATGTTATTCATGTCCATATTGGCTAACTCCTGTCTTCTCATAGCTCCGGTTTCGCCAAAAATCAGTATAACCTGAAAACAAACAAGTATGTTGTTTAAACTATAAGTGAACATCCTCCATGAATTGTAACTAGCGCTAATGCGTATACAATTTTTAAAACAAACCTTTAATAGCAGGCATTTATCGTCCTCTGCTTCATTAATAAATTTTCCCACATCACCGGCTGTAAATGTTTTTGATTTTTTGGTTCTAAAGCCGTCAGACTGCCGCTTCATGAAAGCAGTCAATTTTAGGTGAGTTCCGAGATTTGTGTCATTTTTTGTTTCCAGAGTACTTTTTAACATCGAGTGAATTGACCACAATGTGGATGGTTAATATTTGTCACTTAATTCGCGGAAATACGCTAAGAAAACATTTTCTGACAATGATTTAGATTTTTTTTGTATTCTCCAAGCCATAAATTTTGGTGGCAGAATCTCATCTTGTGCTGTTTGGGTCTCTAATAAAATATCTGGTGGAGTCAATTCCATGTCACTTGTACTTGGACTCATGGTTAAGAAAATATTTTCAATATTTCACAAAACACAAGACAAAATCAGAAAATGGCGCGTTTTGTTGCATTTTCTCTTACAATGACACTGTAAGGCAACGGGCTCGAAGTGATACATTTTTCCTTGGTTAAAATCGATCTGATTTTATTCTACGAATGAAAACTCCTTGCCCCTAAACTTTTTAAATTGGCTTATACTCCTGGCCACTAAACTTTTTAATTTAAAAATAAACTGCAAACGAAATGATCGACCCCCGCCAAAAAAACGCACGGCTCGTAAACTGTGCACAATTTTCAATTTTCGAATCATAGTCATAGCCTTTGAAAGTACGCCATGTTGGGCAACTGTATTGAAAAATTCATTTTTCCTACTTTTCGCGGTACTGAGCATAGGGTTCTTGAAGCGAGTATCGTGGTAATCGCTTATTTTTTTAATTTGAATAAAAAACGGACCAAAGTTAGCTTGTGCGGCATACGCACATTGAGACGTATGTGCCAACCTTCAGTGGCATCGTCGCTACGATGCCTGTCATCAGCACCACTTAGCATCGAGCCATCCAGTTTGAGCCATTGTTTTTCATGTACTTTAGAAATTTCTGAATTTCTTCTGTTTCCGGAGCAATATTTAAGATACCTAATTCTCCAATAGGACATAATTTTTCGGCAGGCAGTAACGGCAAGCTCGCCAAAAGTTTAACTATTTCACGACCTTCTCTGGTCACCTCAGCTCGTGTGCCTTTTTCCAGACAGCATGATTATAATGTTGACCTGACAACTAACAATTTGTAAAACCTCCTTTAAGGCGTTTATTTGTGCAACCTCGTAATCACACTAGTAGTTATCTCTTGTAAGTGTTTTCACTTTTGTCAGGCAGTAACGCGAAAATAACAGGTACCACGTTGGTACTAGTGTTACCTGTAACCTGTAACGATATCAAGGTGAATAGAAAAAATCTAGTGAAATGGTTTGTTTACCCTTTTGAACGTACCATCGCCAAAAAATTGTTTCCTCTAAAAATCTGTGTTGAAAATATTAGTATTTTGTCCTCTTCTCCATCTTCAAAACATTGAAAATCTTCAACTAGTATTTTGGGCACTTGGACATCTTTTAAATAATTACATTCAGTGTTTTTCTGCTGCTAATATTTTTGTATTGCCCTTTACAGTAATTTTTTTTCTCTTCAAACGAAATCATAATAAAATCTTTGTCTTCGTCGCAAAATTCCACAAAGTTCTTCTCGAACACCTTTTTGATCGGTGTCATTTTATTGCTTACTTCAGCCTTACATTTAGTTAAAAATAAATCGCGTTTGTTTTCGTGAGGATGTGATTTGCAGGCATGATCAACGGGTTTCCTGATAATTTTATCCTTGCCAGCATTTAACGTCAGGGATGCCTGACACTCCCTCCTGTGCACATATCTCCACAATGACGACCCACCTTTATTCGTACGTCCTAGATTATATTTGGGCCCGTCAAACAGCAACGCGGGGTAACCTTTTTTGTGGGTGGTGAACACCAAAGATAATTTAAATCACTGCGTTTTAAGAGGCATCATGCAGTGCGTGCCCTGCCACCTGCACTCAAAAAGATCTAATGGACGCTACTCCATCCGCCGTCCAGGTGGCTACGTTCTGGGCCACAACATTATAACGACTACTTGCCATCGATTCGCTAAGAAGAAGAGGCTAAACTTCCATAGATCAGAAAATTAAAAAAAAAATTGTACAAATTTTCTGTACAGATCCTATGGTCGGACCGCTATTATTTGTCTTTTTTTGAACAGGTTTGGCCTGGTTTCGAGACCTTTGGGCCAATATTTTTTGACAGCTAAAATTAACTGACTAGAGATGCCCAAGTATCGGTATTTTATTATATCGATAATATTACTAGAGATGGCCATAAATATCAATACTTGCAATTGCTGTTTCAGCATAATATAGCCCACCAAAAACAAAAATGTAAAAATGTAGCCCAAGTTCTTGTACATAAAAAAAGAGTTGAAATCTAAACTACAGCCAAGTTAATAATAATCAGAACCGATATTAAATATTAATCATTCCAACTTGGCGAGTTTTCATCACACCAATACTTCTGAAAAGAGCAAATCTTGCGGAGGTAAGTTTTAGAGTTGGACTTTTTTCCTTCATTAAAATTTCAAAACCCGCCAAGTTCGAACGATCAATATCGGTTCTGATTACTATTAACTTGGCTGTAGTTTAGATTTCAACTCTTTTTTTATGTACAAGAACTTGGCCTACATTTTTACATTTATGTTTTTGGTGGGATTTCATTTATTTTTGCTCAGTTTGCTATATAGTACCTATCGCAACGTTGTTCATATTATATCATTTTTATACATAATAATGACCATAACCTGACTCGCACTTGACCAATTACCAATTTTCGATGTTTTCTTTACTTTTTTAAATGTTAACGACTATCCCCATACCAAATTTTAGATTTTAAGTCTTAGAGAAGTATTACCAACATTCTTATACATAATTTTGACTAAAACCTGACTCCACTTGACTAGTTTCCAATATTCGATATTACTCTTACCCTGACGACTAGCTAAATGCCAAATTTCAGCTTTGTAGGTCTTCTAGAAGTGGTCAAACATTTTGATGAGCTGTCAGTGAGTGAGTGAATGCGTGAGTCAATCAGTGAGTACCAAATTTACAATTTTCGCGAGTCTATAACTTTTTTTCTGTAATAGCTACAATATTGAAACTTTTTATCCAAAGTATATTAAATGGTGTTATTATGTCCGTAAAGTTTCATCCAGATCTATTGATCAGGTAAGAAGATACAGGGGGGTCAAAAGTGGCTCGAAGCGGTTCGGATAAATAGTGCACGGTGTGCGCGCGGCCTGTGGTCGGCGCACTATCGTGCGCTTTGATACGAATATAATATTGAAATGAAACAATAAAATACATACGATATTCTTTATTATAAAAGTATGGATGAAAAGAAATGCAAAGAAATTATCATTTCGTTTTTGTGATATTTTATTCTTTTATTGATATTTCTCCTTACTGTTGTTTAAATTTGCATTACGCGTGAGTATTTTTATTCTATTAAAATGTAATCACCATTGTCTAATTATCCGTGATTTCGCAAAATCCTTAGAATATTCGTGAAAATTCGAATTATCAAATCATCCTACGACGTAGATACAACATTAACTTAATAAACATAGGAATCAGCTTATTCTATTAAAAAAGTATCTTAAAGTTAGTTATACTTAATAATACACTTTAGAAAAAAAATGTGTGCTTATATAAAAAAATGTGGACTTTACTTTATATCGTTCCCAGCAGTGGGATAAAAAGTAGCTTATGTCCTTCCTCAGTCTAATAAATGATGAGGTTGGATCCAGTCCCATATGCGCTGAATACTTTTCTTTTCTTAAAGTTCTCTGTGAGCTTAATTCTAAGTAATAACAACATTATTAAGTTATTCTATTAACAAAGTATCTTAAGCTTAGTTATACCTACTTAATAATACATTTTAGAAAAAAAGTGTACTTATATAATAAACTAGCTTTGCGCCCGCGGCTCCGCCCGCGTATACTTCATATCGTTCCCAGCAGTGGTATAAAGATTAAAATGTATATCTTTTTATAGAACAAATAGAATGTCACTTAATAACGTCAAAACAAACAAAAAAAAGCTCTACGCCTATTTGCAAAGGTGCAGTCTTCCTCCGAAAGAAATAGGCAAGAAACTCTTAATGGGGTTGTTCTTTTCAAATAATAAATTTCCTTATAAAATGTAAGGTTAGGCTGGAGCTAAGCAATTTTGTCCCATGGTTGCTTGTCTGATAGAAAGTCAGAAATTCTGTAATAGCCCTTTATACAAAGATTTTGTTTTAATGTCTTGAATTTCTCTAAAGGTAAGCTTTGAATTCACAATATGGGAATCTAATTATTAATATTATATTATTATAAAAAGTAACCTATGTCTTTCCTAAAGGTCTAATGAATGATGATGTTGACTTGTTCTTGTAATTTTGTTTAAGAAACAAAATGTTGATAATAGAGGTTTCATACTTTAATTTTTATTTTCAGAAGTTATTTTTGTTAGACCAGTCTGCTGGGATTTTTTTATTAAATCATCAACCTTCTGTTCTTTAAACAAAATTGCTTTGTTAAATCTGCTGCATTGGCGCCTTATCAAAACAAGAGCTAAACGGGTCAATATTAAATTAACATCACATTATAGTGTGTTTTACATTTTACATATGAGGCCTCGCCTCATTAAAGTTGTAATGGATAGTGCTAGAACATTAAATGAATGCATTACTGGAATGATTTTGTCTCTCAAAATCATTGACATTTTCTTAACGCGTGATGTAGTTGTACATACTCTGAGATGGGTAGGTTAATGATTTCTTGTCTTGCCACCACTCACGGAGTTTTATATATTCATATATTTAATTGATCTATGTTTTGAGATGTTGAAAATTCCTCGCACGCATCACATTTGTGTTTTTTCAATATACAATGAACAATATACCCACGTATATATGCAATTCTCTCCGTTCTCTCTGCGACTCTTTTCCTGCTGCACATCAACGACATGCTTTTGCCTGGAGTTGTTGCGTATGCAGATGACAGTACAGTCATGCAGAGATACCTGTCCGGATCGGGAGCCGAGGGGGATGATATTCTATCTGAAAGGAGAGCTTTGGTTGAGCGGGTAAACTCGTCTCCCATTGGGGTGACAAAAATCTGGTTAGTTTCACGCCACCAAAACTCAAGCGTGTCTGTTTCCCGCGAAACGGAGTCCCTTTAACCTGACTCTTACTTTCCGGAGTGCATCTGTACCTGTCACCAATGAGCTTGAGCTCCTTGGCATGAAGGTATCTCTTAACTTCGGCATCTCTATCGAGTCCAAAGCACTAACAGCGGCCAAAAAGCTGGGCATCCTCACCTCAACGGAGTTAAGCGCTACTTTACGCCCGACCAACTCCTTTCCCTTTATAAGGCACAGGTCCGATCGTGCACGGAGTATTGCAGCCACCTCTGGGATGGTTCGGCCAAGTACCAACTAGCCACACTGGACTCGGTGGACTGCAGAGCCAGGAGACTCATCGGTGACAGGAAGCTGGTAAAAGATAAGCTCCGATGCCTAGCTCATAGACGCAATGTAGCTTGCCTAGGTATTTTTTATGAGATGTACTTCGGGGAATGTGCTCAGGAGCTGCATGAGCTCATTTCGCCTGCCCCACGTCCAGACGCACCGCTGGGTACCAGGGATGGTATCTTGTTGATATCCCTTGATAATTGATGTTGATAAGATAGGGATATCTTGTTGATATCCCACGGATTCGCACTGAGGGCTTTTCATCATCTTTCATACTGCGCACTGCTAGGGAATGGAATTCTCTGCCTGCGTCTGTATTTCCGAGTTCATATAATCCGAATCTTCTTAAAGTTCGGGTGAATAGGCTTCTGGGTGAGCTTGCTACTTCCTCGACCGCATCTTTGCCCTTGGGCTAGATTGTGGTCAAGAGCCAACCCTTTATAAATAAAAAAGAAACGCCTAGATGCAAAATCAAAAACTAAGTCATAGTAGAACAAAAATAAAGATACTTAATACGTAGTTAATAAATTTGTTTATGATTTAAAATATAATGCTATTTTCTCTAATAATAGTGCTAACCCTATCTCTCCTGTCACTAACTGTAATTAGTTTGATTGAATAAAAACGTCACGTTCAATGTCGATTTTCCTTCTTCTGGGTAATAGTACATGTTTCTTGAAAGTGTCTTACTGATTTTTACCGAAATAACTCAAAGTGGTATCGTCTTTCAATATATGTAGGATTTGCAGCAAGTTTGAATTCTTCGTCACTAGCAAATTTATTTTGTAATTCCAGCCTTCAACTGCATTAGTTGTTCGGTGATGTCGTTAATTAAATTATGCATAGTGAATAGTGCTATAAGGTACTTCAAGGGTGGGCCCTGTTTCCATACAAATGTGCCCATTCTTCTTTTAATGAAGTCTGGTTTCGTCCAAAACAAATCGAAATAAGATTTAAATTTCAGCATTTTATCTTCATTAGGCATTTCTGATTGTATGTATTGCCAGCCACATTCAATGTCGCTGAAGAGCAGCAAAGGCAATACGCTACATAAATATAATAGGTCTTTACCTATGAAATTGCCGTTTTTCATACAATATTTTTGGAAAACTGAATTTTCCATACTAACGTTTTTGTATTTTTCTTGGGAATGCGAAATCCAAATTTAGCAAAATTTTGTGGGAAGGTTTGGACAACATTAAGTTAATTTTCATCAAACTTACTTTATTGAAAGTTGTAACTGTAACAACGGTACAGCAAAAATAAGCAATGAAACAGGCAACGGATGGAACGAGCAATATTTGAATTTCTTTTTCAGAAAATAAATCTAAAGTAAATATGAATTAATTTGTCTCAATATCTCTGTTATATGGCCAAGGTTTTAGATAAAAAACAATTTTAGTAATAGCTGTTCAATCAAATGAATTATGAATAAAATAAATCTTGAGAAATAATCGGCAATTTCATAGGTTAAGACCTATTATAATCCTACCATGCTGCTTACATTTTGTTACACCTAACGCCTTTGCTTTACGTCATAGACTATTTCTGAAGTGATAGAAACTTGACTAAATAGCTTTCACAGCTTGAATAGTTGCAACTACGAAGTCAATTCTTACATCTTTCGGTTTCCATTCAGGGATTTGAGCTTTTATTATCTCAAAAGGTTTTGAATACGCTTCTTATGATCTTTCCGACATAAAAGCATAAATAAGTTGTACAATGTTCACACTTTCCAAATTACTATCCATTTCTCCGTGAGTAGTGTATAACTGTGTAAAAGGAAATGGGCAAACTTTGACATTGTCGTCCATGAAATATTTTTTTAATTTGTTTAACTCGTCGCGCACTTGTTTACGGCATGTGCGATACAAATCCTGCACACATGGGTGTGAAAGAATCGCGCGAAGGTTAGAGATTTGAATTTTTGGGCACAAAATAGTAAAATCATTAATTTATCATTTAGGTACTTCGCCAGCAAAAAATCTTGAAATGGTTGAGGAACTTCAACATTCTCCAAATCTTTCGGACATATATTTTTCACTTGATTAAGCTTATTCCTTCTGCGGTAAATAGTCGATTTTTTATGGCAGGCAGGTCTAGTCTTTTTTAAACGCTTTTGAAGCTAGTTCTCCCAATTCTTTGACGGCCAGGTCTCTTTTTAGATCAATCTCGTTTTGGATTGTATTTGCCTTACAATCATTTTTATTAAACTGTTTTATTTAGCTTGCCCTGTTTGTTTATTTATTTGTTTGTTAGGGTCAAATCTAGGCAGGTAAGTACATTTTTCTTTTCACAACCCCATCAATATGGGCATCAAATAAAATATCTTGACTTGTAGAATAGATTACACTGTGAAAAAAAAATTAAAATCCAATATGGCCGCCAAAAACATGGCAGGTGAAGTAGGTATAAGTAGGTATAAGTAGGTATGTACCTAACGAAATTAAAAACTAAAGACTTGAAAATAAAAAGTGAGTGAGTGATTTTTAAGTGAAACGGTTTTATTGAAAACTAGCTTTCCGCCCGGGACTTCGTTCCCGTGAGAATTCGGGAAAATTTTATAGCATCTGTTACTCAGGGATGATTTAATATTCTAATGGAGAAAGAATTTTTCAAATTGGTCCAGTAGTTTTGGAGCCTATTCAACGCAAACAAACAAACGATTAAAGCTTTCCTCTTTATATTATTAGTATAGATAAAGTGTACTAAAAGCTCAAAAATGATTCGGTAGGTCCTAGGTACTAGTCATCCATCACCACTCATCAATCTAGGGCATTAAATAGACAAACAAATAAAATCGTACAATCATTAGTACAATCTTCTTTTTATTTAATGACTAGCTTTCCGCCCGGGACTTCGTTCCCGTGGGAATTCGGGATTATGTAGCCTATGTTCATCAGAGATAATGTAGGATTCTAACGGTGAAAGAATTTTTAAAATCTATCCAGTAGTTTCGGAGCCTATTCAAACAATCAAATCTTTCCATCAAGCTTGATACAAGGTATCAAGAATCTGGGGTAGCGATGACGTTCGTCTAATCCTTGTGTCGCCAAATCCTACATTCGTCAAGTCCTTATTTCGGCAAATACTTGTTCCGTCAAGCCCGCTTTTGAACAGGTGACTATACAAACGAAAAATGAATATCTAATGTAATTTTTAAAAGATTTTATATTACAACATAACTGAAAAAGAAATTATTACAAAATTTGACGAGTTAATAATAATGCTTTAAAATATTTACAAATATAAAAATATCTAGAACTTTGAAATGTTTTGACTTTATATGTACGAGGGTGGATTGAAAAGTTCGCGGCCTCAGCAAGAAAACAATATAAAATATAAACAAAAGTAATTTTGTTTTTCCACGTAATCTCCACTTAACTCGATGCACTTCTTCCATCTGGTTTCCAACGCCCGTATGCCGGTCATAAAAAAAGTTTCTTCAAGGCCTTCAAAGTCACCCACCGCAGCTTCGTCCTCCTTATTTGATGAATTGTTTTTACCTCAAAGGTGTTTTTTTAGGTTTGGGAATAAATGAAAGTCTGAAGGTGCCAAATCAGAGGAATATGCGGGATGGTGCAGTAATTTAAAGCCACAATCACGAATTTGAGCCATAGATTCAACAGACGTGTGAACGCGAGCATTATCCTGATGGAAACAACACTTTCTTGCTGAGTAATCCTGGCCTTTTCTCTTTGATTGTTTCACGCAAACGACGTAAAAGGACGCAGTAATAAGCCGAGTTTATAGTTTCACCTTTTGCAAGGTAATCCACCACGATGACACCCTTAGCATCCCAAAAAACTGACGCCATCATCTTGCCAGCCGACAAAATTGATTTGGCTTTTTTTGGAGACGGTTTATCAGGTTTTTTCCACTGCTTGGATTGCTGTTTTGACTCTGGGGTGTAGTGGTGTACCCAGGTTTCATCCATTGTCACAAATCTGGCCAAGAAATCTTGTGGGTCAGCCTCAAACATTTCCAAACATATTGACCGAATCCTTCCCGAACTACAAATGTTCGGTCAATTTTTTTTTGTGTTTGGCAATTTAACCAAAAGTAATTCGCCGTCTTTTCTACATTTTTCACAGTGAGATTTGTGAGCTCAATGTTTCTACATGCGCCGCTTATGCCAAAAATCAGTGCAAACTGTAAAAAAAAAACATTTGATTATCAATATTATCATTCATATTCACAGATTGTCATCGTTGCAGACTTTAAGTTAAATAGTACATTGATAAGTTTCTCATGAAAACTTGGTGTTTTTATTTATATTAATTGACTTTACTGTTTTCACATACCTATACTGCCAAATATATCTCATCAGGCGCTTGATTCAAAAAAGTTTCCACCTCCTGTGCTGTGAAAACTTTCGACTTCTTGCTTTTAAAACCACTCGACTGTCTCTTCAAAAACGATTTCAACTTGGTATAATTCTGCAAATTGACGTCGTGTCTTGTATTTATTGTATTTTTTAACATTGAAAATATGCTCCATAGAGTTGAAGGCTGAAGTTTATTAGATAATTTATTGAAATATGTAAGCAACACACTTTCCGACAAGGATTTCACTCTATTTTTGGCTCTCCAGTTCATAAATTTGTTGTATGCTTTAATGTACCGTTCTTTTGAGATTGGCGGTAAAAGGTTCTCCACGACAGTTTGAGCCGCTTTCCTTATTAATTCAGGTGTTTGGTCCATATCAGAATCACGAGTAGAACTCATTTTAAATCCGAAACTTAGTGTTTTACTTTATTACTAGTCGAACTCACAATTCATTATTTTATTTGCTAATGGCGCGCAAATTAAAACTCAATGCGCATGCGTGAAAATTGGCAGCCATTAAAGCAAAGGCCTGATGCGTTTTGCCAATTCGTGTATAAATAGTTAATTATTTTCTAATATTTACTAGGAAATAAAATGAATTAATAATATGATGTTCTGTAATTTTATATTTCTATTGTAGTTAAAAAGGTTCTTTTACTTTAAATTACAATTTTTTCAAAAATTTAAAACTTTTACAGTGTAAAAAATAATTGTAGTGTGGCCGTATGGCTTCTGCCGTTGCCAATTATAACTACCATTCAAACTTCTCACCACATATTTAAAAACAAATTACTTTCTGTAGTAGCGTGTGTACACTAAATTATACGGCGATTAATGATTAAGCAATTTCCTTTTGCATGATTAGTCATTAGGACTAAAACAATGATTTAAGAAGGGGAGCCACCTTTTTTTTTAATGTAAATTTTTATTATTTTTTTGGCAGTGGGGGGGACCCTTATGACTAGTATTGTAGCTACTAGCTTATGTTTGGTATCAATTTCGAGTAAATCAAACACGTAGAATTCATTTCTGCTATTCATTTTGCAAGATGTTTCACAGAAACGAAAGAAAATAAAAAAAATCAAAATCATCATTTTCCTTTTTTTGTATAAAATCGTCCTTATCATTTTTAATTTAACAGATAATAGAAAAACAATAATTTATTTAGAAAGCCGATTTAATCTCCTTTTTAAAAAGTACCCACATGATGTATAAAGAATTTATAATACGGATGAAAAAAATACATCTCGTCAGAGTATAAAAAACATTATAATTTAAAAAGACCTGTTTTTGACTTCAAACTCGTCTGATAAAAAATACATACAGACGAATTGAGAACCTCGAAGTCGGTTAAAAAAGATAGTGCAGTTGGAGATAAAATTGGCGTCTCTAAATTATTATGATGTTATTGAGATTCATGTATAAAGTAAACAAAAATGCCTTATTTTCCAATATTTATTGATTACATCTATAATCACAATAAAAGTCGCGTCGTGGCATATTATTATGCAATGTCATCTTCCATGCCGTCTTCCACTTCGTCTAGTAATGCCTCGCTGTCTATTACACTGTAACAAAAGAAATAATGATAAGTGCCTAAGATAGATAATTATTAAGTTTTAATATAAACATATAACTGTACCTTGAATTATCGCAGTTTCCTCTGCAGTTACATTACTGCGTGCATAGCAACCCATTTTGGCTGCAGGAACATCGACCTCTGCAACCCTTTTTACAGGAACATTTGGTAAGCTGGCTTACAGATTCCCAGATATAGGCCTGCGTGGTCCATGTCGGCTTCCATGCATCCCCTGTGTCAGTCCATCCCCAGTTCGCCGGAGAGACAATTTCAGGGAATGATTTTAGGGCTTGTCCCCACACTTGCCCTGCCTGGTAAGCCGCCCGCATAAAATGCATCTTAAGGGCATCTTTTGTTGGAGGAATGTTTTGGAGAGACCTATTTTTTGATGCGAATAAGAATTTTCTTGCATCGTTTACACTAATGATGTCAACGTCTCCACAGTAAAGACGCACCACATATTTTTCTAACGCATTGAATACATTCTCGGGCAGTTCTCCGTGTGGATTAGATATCGCTTTGAAAGCTACAGTAGTCTCGGGATATCTTTGCCAAGTATTTCAAGTCAACGTTTTGCCCTTAGAATGAAACGCTGAAACGGTGTCACACCCTGTAAATTTTAGCGATAAGGCCGCCTATTGCGTTATATCCACTGTATAAATTGTTATTTGTGTTCTGTTTAGTCAATAAAGTAGTATTCTATTCTATTCTATCTTTTTTATCAGACGAGTTTGAAGTCAAAAACAGGTCTTTTTAATTTATAATGTTTTTTATACTCTGACGAGATGTATTTTTTTCATCCATATTATAATTTTTTTATACATCATGTGGGTACTTTTTAAAAAAGAGATTAAATGGGCTTTCTAAATAAATTATTGTTTTTCTATTATCTGTTAAATTAAAAATGATAAGGACGACTTTGTACAAAAAAATGAAAATGACGATTTTGATTTTTTTATTTTCTTTCGTTTCCGTGAAAAATCTTGCAAAATGAATAGCAGAAATGAATTCTACGTGTTTGATTTACTCGAAATTGATACCAAACATAAGCTAGTAGCTACAATACTAGTCATAAGGGTCCCCCCCACTGCCAAAAAAAATAATAAAAATTTACATTAAAAAAAAAGGTGGCTCCCCTTCTTAAATCATTGTTTTAGTCCTAATGACTAATCATGCAAAAGGAAATTACTTAATCATCAAACGCCGTATATTGCACTTTTTTGCCTTCTACAGATGCAACTACTGCTTTAGAGTAGCGATCCACTTTCTGCACGCTAATTAAGTAAACACTGGCCCACTTTCAGAGTATGAGAAATGAAAAACCTCTTTCGACCTCCTTTTCTTATTAGTCGTTCCAACTGTTTCCTTTCGTAATTGATTTTGGAAGTATGTAAATAGCTTCTTTTTTTATTACTTTCCAAAACATAAACAATAGTACATTGTGCATCAAGGGGTGAAAGGCACCGATTACGAATCGGACTTTCTCCCGAGTGCTACATAGTGCTTTATACTACACCTGTGAGGAACATTCAAAGACTTGTATTGTTGAAACTATTTAATTAAAATAATAATTACTACAAAAAACGAAAGTAAGGAATTAACCTAATTAAAAGTTATGTTACAGTTTGTGCAATTATTTAAAGTAAATGAAATAGTTTTACCACCAGGACGACTTATACTAGTGTGAGATATTTGAGACAAAGAGGGTGCCGCCGCACTCGCGTGTTCTGAGACTTCAGGTTTTGGTGTTCGGTCAGAGCTTATAGTCGAAGGTTGGGGGTCTTTTCGTTCTAAGACTTCTGTCTTTTGTGGTGCGACACAGCCCATAGACGCTGCACTCGTGGAAGGTTGAGGGTCATGATAATTAATTGAATCTGTAATTTGGTTGCTTATGCGTCTTTTATTCTCAATTGAATTTTCAATATAACCTTCTGCGACAGCGGACGACTTCCAACCACCGTGACGTTTAATTGTAGTCAAGTCGGCACCGGAGTCTGCGAGAATGGTTGCTGATGTACGGCGAAAGCAATGACCTGTATATTCTTGTGGATCAGGCAAATTTAGAAACGTTGCTATATCCTTCGCAATAGTGCTGATTTTGTTCTTTCCTACGATTTGCTGAGTACATTTTTGGTTCCTATATTGAACTAGAAAGCGGTTTGTCTTCATTCCAGTCGGGCGAAGTTTCATATATTTTTTAACAATGTCGTGATGTAAGCCGGTTATTACAAATGAGCGCTGGATTTTCGTTTTTCAACCGACTTCAAAAAAGGAGGAGGTTCTCAATTCGACTGTATGTTTTTTTTTTTTTTTTTTTGTATATTTGTTACGCGATTAATCCGGCAACTGTTGTCCGATTTTCAAAATTATTTATTTGTTCGAAAGAGTATACTCCTGAAGAGGTCCCATATAAATTTTATTGAAAATGATTCAGCGCTTTTAAAAAAATCAACAAAAACAAAATATACTACAAACTAGAACATCATCTAAATAAATGAATGACATTTCTGTTTGTAGTTATCTGCTAATAGGCATTGTAGTCCGCAAAAAACTAGATATCTACTTTGTGCGAACTGTTGTTGGGATTGAAGTCGGTGACTCATACGTTTTTAACGTGGAAAATTATGTATTAGGCAACTTAACAATAATCACATTTTGTTGTCATTCAATGTTGTCAATAGTCAAGTCCGCAAGTTCTTGCGAACGACAAGCACCAGTTATTCCGAGTATTAATACAACCTGTAAAATACATTAAATAAATGAAATGTTCCTTTAAATAATCCTACAAAAGACGATTTTTCATTAAAATTACAAAAAGTTACCTTCATTAACAGATATTTGTCATTGGGGGCATCATTTAAAAAGGAAAATACATTGTTTGTAGTTAGAACTCGAGACTTTTTACTGTGAAAGCCACATTGAAGTATTATGTACTAGGAAAGCCATCAGATTTTCTTTTTAGGAAGGCCATAAGCTTTGTGTAATTTTTTATTTCTATTTATGTTTTGTCAGCAAAGTACTCTTTAGCATGGAATATATTGACCACATGGTGCATGGCTTATATATTGTGGATTTTTCACTAAAATAGGCTATTAGAACATTTTCAGAGAACGATTGCGCCTTGTTTTCTAGCTTCCAAGCCATGAATTGGTCATACGTATGGATGTATTTTTTTTTTATTTCTCTGGGAGCAGGTTTGACATAGCACTTTCCGCTGATGTTTTTAAGTCTGGCGGTGTCATTTCAATGTCTATTTCATCACTTTCACTTAAACTCGTCATTTTACTCAATTTACTGATATAACGCAAAAACACCGAAACAAATAAAAATTCCACTGACATAAAGTGTATGGACTGGCAGTCCTCTATAAATTACAGCATTTCTCTTTAGGACGCATTGAAAGTGACAAATTGAACGGAACTTGACGCAGTAAATTGTAAACAAATTGAAATATATTAAAATTTTGTTAAAATTTTAAAGACTAAGTGAATTTTTGTATAAAGTTTTATTAATATTCAATTTTGTGACCATGAGAATATGCTTGGTTTGTAAATATAAACAGAAAAAAGGAGATAATCGGTCAATGTACAAGTATGTTTTTTTACAAACTGTTTTATTGACATTGAAGTATTATGTACTAGCGTACTAGAAAAGTCAGCGCGAACAACATCTTTGCAACAAGCGCGGCAGTGCGGGGTGCGCGGGGGGCGGCTAATGATTCATAGAAGCGACGTCACCGTTATAAAGGCGACACTTTGTTTATATTCTGCCTATTTCATTGGGTACCTCTTACGTGCACATTATTTGACTAACAATTTTAATAATAATATTTATTTTTGGTATAAACTGACTTTACTCTGTGGAAAAAACAATATTTGGCACTAACTGGTTCAGTCAGGGTCATGGGAAGTTTCATTCCTTACAAATAGTGCCTTAACTATTTTCAATTAATAACCACAGTTTCTTCTTTTCTAAATGTGGAAGATTATTATTTTCCACTATAAAAATAAACGTCAGCTTATAATATGTAATGTACCTACACTGTTACACATCCAATGTCGCTTCTCATATTTTTAGTCTATGACAAATGACGCAAAATGGCATCCACAAAATATTTTGCTCGAATTAAGTTTTAAAAACGATTATCTAGTTAGTTACTGATGGAAAGTTGTTCCTTTGCATTTTGACGTGTTACTCGAATTATTAGTGCAATATCGTAAAACACACGAAGGCATATTTATTGAGTTATCATGGGTTGTTGCTTTAAAACACACAAGACCTAAACGCTCAAGAGCGAGCAAGCGACTGAGTGAACTGCGGCCGGCCGACCGCAGTTGAACGGAACACAGAGTTAGTGAGCGGCGTCTTCTCTATACGTAATAGTAATAGCTCAATGTTTATTGAAAAATGTTGTTTTAAAACGTCTTAATTCTACTTTAAATGATTAGAAATTGTCGGGAAGACATTCCTATTTTTCTAAGTATATATATAGTTATGTTAAAATGACTATAAAAGATAAAATTTTCGCATTTTCAATTTCGCTTGATTCGCCTGCTTTATTTCGCTAGTGCTTCCAAAGACAGTCGATAAAAACAATGTCGATAGAAACATGTTATAGGTATATTAGTGTAAAATATTACTTAATGTTACGTACAATGGCAAACAAAACCGTTTTTATTTTGTTGAGTACCCATGATTACTTTTTTAGGGTTATGTAGTAGACTACAAAGTTATAGTTTCGCCATATCCGTCTACTCGCAATTTTCTAAGAGACCCTTGATACTACAAAACTGTAATCACACCTTAGTACCTAAGCTTTTCAAGATAACAAGTAATGTTTGATTAATTTGCGCGTCGCTCGACACGCTCTTGAATGATTTTAGATAAATATTTAAGAGTTTACTAATCTTCATAAGAACAGTAAGACAGAATACCTAACCAACCAAATTTCTTACAACAGATTTCCAACCGACGAAGTTTAAAAAAAAATGGCTTCAAAATATGAATGTTTCGAAGAATTGGACATCAAAGAAAAGCCACGAAATATGTTCGAAGCATTTTGACCCTAACTGTTTCATAGGAAGTAGGAAATTGTTAAAATTTGGTAGTGTTCCTACAATATTTGAAGAAAATGTTCAAGGTAAAGGTTATACTTAAGGGTTACTAGAAACATGTCACGATCCCCGCTAAGGGATAGTAGTAGGCTTTATGAACTATTGAATAATATTTCAAAACTGAAAAAAAGAGTACCAGTTTTGAAAAATTACATACTTTAACTTTTTATAAAGTAACACAGCTTTAAATATTATTGTTTTTGAAACTAATGCAAAAGATAAAGCTTATTTCTTTAGTTTGAGTCATGCTAATGTGAGAAAATGGTTTTATTGTTTACGCAAAATTGATGCTCTGCTGTAAGAAAAACAGATCATCTTATACTTACATACTTTTGGGGGAAAAGAAAAAATTAAGCTGTACATTCCGCTAGAGAACATAAATAGTCGACTTATCGACTTTTGGTCCTCAGTTGTTAAAAGTACAACTTGAGCTGATTGCCAAGGCAAAGTAGGTACTAAGCACTAAGGCAAAGTACAACTTGAGCTGATTGCCTGCCTACCCCGCTGGGAATACATCGACTAATCGACTTTTGGCCTCACTACGTCGAGTTCGGTTTTCTGCCGCTGCCGCCTACAGCGCCAAAATGGCGAAAATCAAGTGGTCTCGTTTTTGATTTGACAACAGCCAGTCTAGTGGTATTTAACTTATTTCTATGTCTATGAAAAATTCGCAAATTTCGCGCCTCTTTTGTTTTTTAATGAAGACAAGCGGATTTGAGATCAGTAACAAGGAGATGCCATATTTAAATTTCGTAAAAACTGCTTGGACAGCTCACGCGTGCGCTGACCAAGGAGTTTTTACTTTAAGAAGGAGTTTTGAATGCGGACGCCATAGATTAAATAACACGTTAGAAATGAAAATTCGTAAATTTTTCCCTCCCGCTAAAACACGTTAGAAATGAATTTTCATACATTTTTCTCTCCCGCTTATTTTGGTCGAGGAAAAGACTAACATTCTCTTCTCATTTTCAGGGAATAATGACTATTATAATTATTTATAAATTATTTTTGTGCGCTATTAATTTCGCTTTTATTTTTCGATGCCACCCCTCCAACGCATTTGTAGTTCGGTGCCGCTCTTGAGGATACCATCACATATCAGCCCTATTTTTTTGTTTCCGCTGGTTAACAAAGTAATATCTGAAATTTTCGGATTCTTTGTATTTTGTAGCTTTTTCCGAAGTAGTTAGCCAGGCTTCCAGTATATACTGAGGGGGCAAAAGAGCAAAATTTACCGTGTCCTAAACTATTCTGGTTGTACTTTTCTTCCCTTCACGAACTTTTTTAGCATCCGTCAATATATTCTAACATTTGCAATTCTTTTCCTTTTTTCGATATTGCTTTATAAAAATGGAAGAAACATCCTTTCCCTTCTGGAAAAATCTTTTTAGCTGCATTAATTACAGCAATCTCGTAATCACATTTAAAAAAAGAAATTCTCAAGGAAAAATTCTCTTTAGGAACTGTAAATAGCTTTTCATAAGTTTCTTGTTTTTTATTGTGAAGTAAACAAAAAACAACAGGAGTTATAGAAACACTCTCTGGAGCCCCTGGTATCCACATGTATCGAAAGTAATTGCGAAAATGGGACTGGAACTTTTAGAATGACGGAACCTCCGCTTGTCGAGGGACAAGCGGGGGCTTGGCCCGCCATGTTGATAAAATCAACAACCGTAAGGTTTAGCAAATATAATAACGTTAAAAAAGTAATACATTATTTTTGTGCGCTATTAATTTCGCTTTTATTTATTTTCAAGAGATAAATAAAAATTGTTTCAAATAATAAATCACCAAAATAAGACTACTAAAAACATTCTCTGACTTATGCCAAAAAAAGAAACAAAATGCATAAAAGGAAGTGGTGTTCAAGTGATGAGATGTGAAGGACAGAAAAAATATATGTTTATTTTAGACACAGACAGTAGGACTACCTACACTACATGCATGTACGTGCCGACTGCTGGTAACAGACAGATCAACATCTATTTCTGGTAAAAATAATTAAAATCTAGGTTCTTAAAACTAAAACTTATCGTTAGCTGATGATGACTGATGACTGTCGTTGGGATTCCTTGGATCGTAATCAGATGGTGTCAGTAATATGATCACGAGCTGCTGGGTTAGAATTTCTTCCTTTTTTTGGGGGTAATCGTAAAAGCACAGAACTAAAGCAAGGGAGCAGAGCTATATGTATAATCGAAATAAAAATAATGAAAAGAAGAAACCAATAGCAAGATAAGTTACATTTATCCAGTTGAAATTTATAAATGTATTATTTTCCACAGTTTAATACTTTTAATCTTCTTTCGAATGATATGTCGATATTATTAAGATATTAGAATAATGTATTTCACATATTTACTTGTATTTTCCAATGTCAATTACATTATAATACCAAAAATTTTCAGAGAAGTAAGTAATGTCATTTCGGAAAACAAACTAAGCCGAAAAGGGAATTCGAAATTGAAATGAAATGAATTTTTATTCGCAAGAGAAGTAGTAAACTAGGTGTTAATTTTACAAAATATGTCCTGTCACTCAACCTTTCGGTGTACGAATATTATTGTATGTAAATGAATATTATGATTAGACATAATATAATTTTAAACACAATTTAATGCGGTATTAGGAAAAAATTAAATTAAAATACAGTATTTTTCTTATAACTATGTAGGTACATTAAAAGTAGTAGCTCTTAAGCATTAAGATTGGTAACTAAATAACAAAAATTTAGGAATTGTATTCCTTTACTAAAAAAAAATATTTATGAGTAATTTATAATTAACATTAACAAATAATAACATGAAATTGACATTCGGTGACAAGGCTGATATATTTATACAATAAGTAAATCTGCAAGCTTGCCATATTCACTGACGTGATAGTTAGTCATGTTACCCACTTATTCGATGATTTCCAAAACGGAGTAATTAATAAAAAACTAAAATTAAACAAAACTTTGTTTTTATGTGCAGCTTTGAATAAACCACTTAGTAAACAACTGAAATTTACCTATTATTTGCATATCAAATCAGAGTGACATCACAACAAAACAAATGATTTCAGACTTCCCTTCTTACTTTTACGGGCTTAGGACCGTCAAAAACACCTGATTGCTTTAGCAGTGAGATGAGAGCTTGTAGCTAAGTTTGAAAGTTTCTTTAACACACAAACAAAAAAAAATGATATTACAAGAAATAAAGCATTTTTGGCGTAGTAAAAAGCCTGAATCACATTATTTACAACAATTTTGAAGTTTATTTACACGGTAGGTACTTACAGTGTCCTAAGTTGTATTTAAAAGTTGTTAAAAGTGCCCACCATTTTGCACTAAACACAATCTCGCACGGCGAAGCAAATTTCTGTTTAGACTATGTAAAACAAATACGTTTTCTCGCACTGTATGGAAGGCAGACACAATCCTGTTTCGTAATACATCAACACCGTCAATTTCTTCAGTGTACACCAACCGTTTCACATCTCCCCACAAGTAAAAGTCTAAACGCGTGAGATCTGGGGATCGCGCTGGCCAGGCGACTGGACCTCCGCGTCCGATCCATCGTTCACCGAATGTATCACTTAGGTACTCGCGAACTTGACGTTCATAATGCGGAGGAGCTCCGTCCTGTTGGTAGTAAAAGTTTTGGAAAAGTGCGATGGGTACGTCGTCCAACATTTCTCAATCACATGGTGCAGCAAATCCAGTAAGATGGCCTTCGATGAAATAAGGCCCCAACAAGTGCGACCCAATTATGCCGGCCCACACGTTTAAGCTGAATCGGTGTTGGAACGATTCTCGTTTAGTTTTTCGCGGGTTGTGGTCACGATGATTCCACCAGTGTTCATTGTGTATGTTGAACACGTCAACTCGTGTGAACAGACTTCCGTCTGTCCACAGAATGTTGACGTGTTGGTGTTCCAGGAGCCACTGGCAGAACGCGATTCGTGGAGAGGCGTCGGTATCCAGGAT
The DNA here is from genome assembly GCA_949987775.1 of Aproaerema taeniolella. NCBI lineage: Eukaryota > Metazoa > Arthropoda > Insecta > Lepidoptera > Gelechiidae > Aproaerema > Aproaerema taeniolella. The sequence goes on along the minus strand of OX465242.1, from coordinate 29,733,361 downwards.
ATCCGGCACTCTTCTGTAGTGGAATGGATACATCTGTTCGCTTTTTAGTATGTTCCACACGGTCATATGGCTTATACCAAAATGACGCCCTGCCTGCCGGGTGCTAGCACGGGGCTCATTTTCAAAGTACTCCAGTATTTGCTCTTGAAGTTCAACGCTGATGCCTACTGAGCCTCGAGCTTGAGCGTGGATTGGGACGTCAAACTGACGATGATCTCTCAGCCGTTGTGTAGCAGCAAGCATCACTTGCCGGCTGGGCCTCGGCCGTTCCGGGAACATGTCTGCAAACATCGCAAACTATCACCGCTTATTGCGTACAGCCGCACTATTTCTGTTAGCTCGACATTTGAGTAATTCTCAGTCATTTCACGTATCGCCCCGTGGCGTGATAATGATAACAATACAATGGCAATCAATTTATGATAAATTGGCAATCGCTTGCAAAAAACCAACAAAAAACAGACTACCACTTCTGTCAAAATTTCTGCCAATGTCATGTTTTTAATTTTTCTTATTTGGCAGCAAATAGTTTGTGTATAAGTTAAATTGATCAGTTGACAAACCGTACACACCATGTATCAGGGATGTGCATGAGTTTCGATAATGTATCGATGGACTAGTGCTGTGTGCATTAATTGTCGATGAAAAAAAAATATTTTTTTTTTGAAATTTTTTCAATTTTATTTTACAATTTATTTAATTTCTTTACAAGCAGTACAATGACCTCCGTGAATATGGCAAGCTTGCAGATTTACATATTGTATAAAAAACAACGAGACGGATCAGGGCGATAATATTCATTTACGGAATAATAGCATTTTTCAATAAGGTATAATTTTAATTTTGTCTTAAATCCGGGCAAAGGTAGGTATCTTATGTTTTTAGGGAGAGCGTTATAAATTTGTATACACATTGAGAATGCATTTGCTTTACTTAATTTAAGATTAGTTGGAGGAAGGTAAAGAAAATGTTCATATCGTTTACTGAAGCATTTCATTTCCTTTCTAGTTTTAAACATATCCATATGATATTTAACAAAAAGACAGGTTTCTAAGATATAAATGCATGGTAAGGTTAAAATATTCATATTTTTTTTAAATTTCTTTACATGGTTCTCTCCAAACGCTTTGCAAAGACTTCTTACGTACCTTTTCCGAGCTAAGAGCACCTTTTTAACTTCCACTGAGTTTCCCCACATTATGACACCATATCTAAGGACAGCCTATATGTAGCCGTGGTATACATGTTTCGCCGCTTCTATGGAAACCGTATCCCTTATACTTTTAATTGCAAATATAAATTTATTAATTTTTTTACATACTAGATCAATATGTTTCTTCCAGTTGAAAAGATTATCTATAGTTTTACCGAGAAAGGTTGTGGAAATAACTTCTTCTTTGTGTTGTTCATCATGTGAGACTTTTTAAATTTATTGGTAAAGAATTTTGTGTTCTGAATCTAATTTAAGTGTATTTAATCTTAAATTATTAGCATTGAGCCAGTTAATAACATCATTTAATGCTTCGGTATCTTTGGTGCACTAGTGCTTGGAACGTCTTGAACACACCGTTGTATTATTTGTGATGGAGTGTACATACTATTTAGCGCATTATCCTTCAATTTGTTGTTAATTTATTTGGTGATGAAATCTTCCGCATTATTGGAATGAAGATGACAACTTCGTTCGCTATTTTCTTCGATCAACTATAAAGAACTAGATACACAATCCACAACAAAAAAGTTCCATCACTAAATGATCACCCACTTGACGTTTTGGGTTGTCTTTTCGTTTAGTAGCATTCGTTCGTTCCGAAAGTAAGCATGCCTCAGTGCGCACTGAAAAATTGTAAAAATCACACCTCCAGAACATTAAAAGAATATGGAATGACATTTTTTAAATAAGTAGTTTTGTAATTATTATATGTGAATTGAAATTATCTTGGTATTTGGCCAAGAAAAGGTTATAAAACATTTTTTTAGTTTAATTTAATAACATTCGGCGAGAGTATAACCCTTTAAATTGAATAGACACTAGCGGAACTTACAAATCCATACCGTTGTATTTCAACATCATTTGTTCGGGTTATGCAGTGACTCTGTTCTAAAACAAATAGAGACGCTTTTTTTTTAATATTGTTTTTTTTTCATTTTCATCTGTGTTATAAAATTTAAGTGTAAAGAGTATATATATTAATTCTGTTTTCTATACTTACATTAAAGGTATTATGGCAAAACCAATAATCATATAAAATTGAATTAATAAAAAATTTAACGTGCGTGACGTTTACAAACAAAGTTTTATTGGATTTTTAGTTTTCCTAGAGATCCTGTGCGATGTGGACAGTGGACATACGTGGTCGCACGTCAAAGATGTGAAGATTTTTTATTTTTAAAGTTTATTTTTAAAGATTTTAAAGTAGTGTCTTTTGCTCCAAGCATTTTTTAGAAAGTGACTCGTATGTCATTACAAAAGGAGTCAAAAGGTTACACAAAACAGCTGCACCTCAAATAGTATGATGTACCTTTTTATCACTTTTGATTTGGAGTTTCTTGTATTGAATAAAATAAAATAAATATATTTCATCTTCAGGACAAAGATGATGACAGCGAAGAAGACAAATGTTTTTTTTTTGAGTTAGTTGCTTTTTTTTAAATAAATTATTACTTGTACTTAAATATCTATTCAGTTTCATAGCTAATTTCTTCTCTTAAATCTCAATAGGTCATTTCTGTTCAAAAAATTATACTAAGTTTTAAATAAGCAAAACATAATATATGTGTAATCGGGAAAGACACAGTTCTTTTCTTTTTTTATAAGTTATTTCATATTTCATAAAAAAATAAGCATAGAATATTAGGTTTATAAGCAATAATTAAGAAGAATGGCGGCGGCTGTGATTATCAATTGTAATGTATATTAATCGTCGGTTAATTTGAAATGAATGTGATTTTTTTAATAATAAAAGACCATAAAAACTAACATAAAAGTAAACGGCTGAACCAATTTTGATAAATCATATCTGAAATCCAGCGCAAGAAGAAGCTTTCGAATAAAATAAACTGCACCATTAACATCATCAGTTTAAGAGCTATGATGCTCCTATACATACACAACACAATCAGGGGTTAAAAAGAAAACCACACCATTTCGAAGCATTTTGAATTTGTTAAAAAGTTTGTACGAAGATTTTATATGTGAAATCGACCCAACTAATATATTTTTAAAATTAACAAAGGCAACTCCACTCCTCCCATGTTCTACGTGACAGCCAGTGTCATCAAATTGTCTTACGTTATCCTTTGTTCAAAACCCAAAGTGGTATTTTACAAATTAAACAGATTTTATTTTCGACCTTATAATATTACGTTAAGGTTTAAATTAGATTAAAATGTTTGACACTTTAGAACTTTTTCATAATACATGAAGTGGTATACAACTATCTAAGTACGTATTGTAGTTAGGACACTTTTAAATTTCATTTTGTATGGGACTGTGTATCTAGTTTTCTATAGTTGATCGAAGGCTATTTTTCAAAATATGTTTATCATTGTCACAGTTAAAGACAGTTTTTACGCGAACACCACAATTGATACTTTTTTCTTGGAACAACTCCAATAATAAAAATCATTAGTATAAATATCCGTCAACCACCAAAATATTACGCCCATACTTGGATTTAATAACACTCACATTCATCGTCACTCACTAATGTACTTTCTATTTATCTTTAATTTAATCTTTAATGTAACACTACATACAAGTCAATTGCAGTTCTTCATTCTTGACAGGTTATGGCAAGCGATTTGTTCTTGAAGGAATGACCATTTACTGCTAGTGTCAAGTAATAGAAGAGACAAGAAGACAGAAAGGAGCTGTATGTTATAAGATCCGAAAAGTCGATGGAGTCTAGGAACCTTGTTAAGACATCTATATCTATACTAATATTATAAAGAGGAAAGATTTGTACCTATTTTGTATGTTTGTATGTTTGTAATGAATAGGCTCAAAAAGTACTGGGCCGATTTAAAAAATTCTTTCACCATTAGGATGCTACATTATCCCTAAGTAACATAGGCTACATATTTTTTCCGAATTCTCACGGGAACGAAGTCCCGAGCGGGATGCTAGTAAAAAATAAAATAGTAGAGAGCAGAATACAAGATTTAAGTACTTATTACTGTAATTTGATATTAAAATGCCTAATATATTTATAATTACATCTGAAAATGATTTGTTGCGTCAATTATTTAAAGAAGCCCGTAATATTAATTAGCTTTCCGCCCGCGGCTCCACCCGCGTGGACTACAGGTTATATCGTGCCCAACTGTGGGATAAAATGTCCTTTCCCAGGCTCTAATCTATCCCTGTACCAAATTTCATCAAAATCGGTTCAGTAGTTTGGGCGTGAAAGACGGACAGAAAGACAGACAGACAGAGTTACTTTCGCATTTATAATATTAGTAAGGATTATTTGCGGTGTGGTAATAAATAAAATTTTACTTTAACACTATCTAAAAAAAAAAAATTAAAAACCTCGTTAGCCCTAATGCTGCGCTAGTTTTTAACAGCCTTACTAATAATAAATTTAAGACAGCGTTCAACAAGGTGAAAACTTTTTTGACAGAAATCTGACTTATAAACGCATGTGAGACTGTCCAAGAGACTGTCATACTATACACCTGTTGTAAACTGTTATAAAAACGTTTTTAACGACGCAGGGTTATTTTGATTTGAATAACCTTAATACAGCGATTAAAAAGCATGAGCTTACTCGTATAGAAACACATTTCAAGACTACGTTGAAAGTTTTCTCGTTTGGCAGAAGTCGCATAGAAACGAGTTTGAGCGGTCAATTAAAACTAGACAAGTTCACTGCCTACCCTGCCTAAAATGTCTATGCACGCCACTGCTAGTAATATGTCGTCTTCGTATTTTCTATTCAACAGTACTTTACTAAATTACGAGCTGATTTGAAGAACGGGAAAAAAAATCCCGTTGGCTAGACCAGTCTGACCATCAATCTGACCACTGGGAAACACTGTTTAGCGGCTGTATAAGAATTATTGAGATTTTATGTAGTGAAACGTTACGTAAAGTAAAAGTGGTCTGCTATGTGATATGCGGATCAAACGCGTAAATGGGTGGATGTATGGATGGTAAAATGAATAATATGTTAGGTTTTCGAAGAAACGTACGGTAATTTCTTCAAAAAACATTCAAGATATTTTAGGTCCATAAATTCTTTTATGATGTAGAAAGTGTTTTCAAGAAGGCAGCATCTAATTCTACTCTTTAGGGATGCGCCGGCTGGCGGCGGAATCCGGAGACTCGGAGCACAATTATGAAGAAAAACAATTAAGCAGGACTACATTTATTGGATTACATCAAACACTTAAAACTTTTAACGTTAACTTATTACAAAAACATAAAAACAGAATAGTATGAGCAGGCGTGCGCCTGTGACAGAATCCCAATTCACGGCCGCGACCCGTGCACCTACCGGTGGGTGTAGGGGTAATTCCTGTTTACCCGTGTACCCACTACGATATGGTTGGAATTAATTATCGATGAAAAAAATAAAATAATAATACGATAAGTCAATTTGTTGAGTCCATAACCACAGCCACAATCGAAATTTTAATGTTTGACTATGCCAAGAATTTCTCAAAATTTGTCGTATACGATTGGCAAAGAAAACAGAATTTCTCGGGGCCGCGTTTAAAAGTTATCGGGGGTTGTTTGGGGCCCAGCTGCAGTGACGTCACTACAGCTGAGCCACACCTGTATCTCGAAGATGGAACCATGTAGCGGAGACCTGACTACGTAGATAATTTCTCGTGAATTTCTCGGGACAAACGCCAAAATAAGAAAACTATCCGGTCTCGCGTTCAAAAGATATAAGACATTCGTTGGGGCCCAGCTGCAGTGACGCGTCACTACAGCTGAGCCACCTGGATCTCGAAAAGGGGAAGACGTAGGGGAAATCTGCTTGCGTAGATAATTTCTCGAGTATAATCATCGAACAATCTGAGTTTCTCGGTGTCCCGTTCTAGAAAAAAAAATTTTTTTTATCGTGAATAGTCTAGGAGCCAGAAGGCCAAAGTGCGCACAGAACTGTTATTTTTAATATTTGGCGTGATTTTCTTTGGAGAGTATAACTTTAATAGTTACACAGTAATTAGTGAGAGAAAAGTCAATAATTTCAATGATGGTATTATCATTTTCATATTGCTTAAATGATTAACTCGATCAGTATTATATGTACAATATTTTGGCATCGAGCTCTTAGACTACCCGAAGTAAAATGTACACTCGCGTACAACTGTCTTTCAAAGTAAGAGTTATTTTTTTTATGGCATGGATACTAGTCCTTTTAGTCAAGTCCAAGTTCAGTGGCTTATGTTAGACCACTTGATTCACTTTCACACTTTTTGATGAGTTCTTTATGAAATATGGTACGACTTTAATGAGTGAAGTACAAAAATTACATTAAACCATAGATTAAAATAAAATCATAAAAAATGAAGGTTGAAACACGCTCTCGGGAGATGGCAGCATGGTTAGGGTCAGCTCCAGGCTTTTTGCAACTGTCATTGTCATTAAAAAAAAAATATTGCATTTGTACGGAAAAAAACGAATGGAAATTAAAATACTGGAGAAAATAAATTTCGGGATTTAACCGCTACAGTCCGTAATCAGCACATTTTTTGAAATATTGCGTAAGTATTCTTTACAGTTTGTCTTTGAAACAAGGGTTGCCTACACAGATTGTGCTATAAGGCCGCCTTTGCGCACAGTAAAAATAAACTCTGTAGTGTTAAGTATTTTGTAATTTTGTGTAAATAAAGCGTTTATTCATATCTGTTTTTTTTATTTTCTACGTAGTCGAATCCCTCGAGGTTCCAAGATCACAAGTTTTCTCAAAAACAATAATAAATGGCTTAGTAAAAAAACGTTCTCCATTTACCGAAATTTTATTAAAACATCATAAATTATTGAAAAGTCACATGATAGCATGAGGTATAGGTATTTAATTAAAACTTTTCTGCAACCAGTTTTGATATTACTAAGCAATATTTGTGAATTTATTTTAAAGACATTTTTAAAGGTAATTGTTTTTTACATTAAAACTTAGCCATATTATTGAGATTTTGAATTAAATTAATAAGGCCCGTGTTCACCAAAAATATAACCAACGGTTAAACCGCGGTTAGAAGCTAATCAGACAAAATGTCAAGAAAATGTATGAAATGACATTGTCAAATCTCGGGTTAGTTTCTAATCGTTTGTTAAATATTTGGTGAACACTGGCCTTAATGTTTCAGTTAGATTTATTTACTAAAAACAAAGCTCAAATATGGCTTGTTTTAACTGTCGCTTGTTTCAAAATTTATTTTAGCTATACCACTATTATACTTGCCGCTATGTTTCAAAATTTATTTTAGCTAAACCACTATTATACTTGCCGCTATGCTTCAGAGGGCGTTAAGCTGTCAGTCCCGGCTGTTCTTGAATGTAGGTCAGGACAGCTGAGACATGTCGTCCGGAGAAATCTCGCATATTCAGGTCGATAGCAAATCGTATGTGACGACAAACAAGCAAATCAAAAAACATGGTTCAGCCAGCTGGATTTTTCACTTTTCGAGGACATCAGATCTCAGCTCATTGGTTGACTTATACAAGGTGTTTCAAAAAAACCCAAAAAAAATAAATTCCAAAATTAATTTTAAAAGTGAAATAGTCGCAACTCTAGTAATCAGTTGCACGGTTTGACATCTACAAAATGAAAGTTTCATATAATTAATATGACATACTTGTCATATTTGTGATAGAGCTGTGCAATAAGCTAAATTTTAATTAATTTTGAATTTGTTTTTTTTTGAAACACCTTGTATAGCATTGTTTTATTTAATTCGATTCGGCACTGTCCTTGCAATACTGAAAGCATGGTCATCTAGTTTCATCAATGTATGGAAAAAAAGAATCGCTTGTAACTGTTTTTGGGCTACATTTTGAGCCATCACAAACAAAGCAGTGTATTTATCATATCTGTCACATTCCATTAGTCTTGATTCCTCGAGTGTAGGGCACTTGGAAGTGGTAGAAACAGGTGGTGCAGCTGGCCTGACTTTTTTCAGCTGAACCATTTAGTTTTCTGGAATAAGTATCTCAAAATTGCATGCGTTACGGGCGTTCAAACCTGCTTGGTATCCTGTCACATACCCATTACATTCCCTTAATCACAAAATTTTAGAGTGAAACGCATTAGTTAGCGAGAAATCGACGAAAAACAAATGGATCAGCCAGCCGGATATTGTGAGGACACAATAAAATATCGAAGTTAAAATAAACAAATGTATTTTCTTTTGTAGGATATTGATGTACAATTTATTTTTTGACAATCAATAAAGGTTGCTAAGCAACGGAGACCAGAGACAGGGCTGTGCTGGCCTGTGCTCACACTCCTCTTCACGGCACTGTCGTGGTCTTCAGGATAGCCCCATACTGCTCCGCAATTTCAACAGTCGCGGACCAGCCAAAGCTTTAGTCAGCAGATCAGCCTCCATATCCTCAGTTCTAAGATAACTGACCTCTAGGACTCCTTCTTGAATGCAGTTCCGAATGAAATGCATCTTCAGGTCAATGTGCTTCGACTTTGAAGTCACCATTGCGTTTTTACTTAGCTTAAGGGCGGCTTGGTTGTCATTCAGTACGACAATCCGTTCATAGCTGGCTCCTAAATCTTTGTACAGACTTCTGAGGTGAATCGCTTCTTTAGCAGCCTCAGTCAAGGCAACGTATTCGGCCTCAGCCGTTGATAACGCAACGCTCTTTTGCTTTTTAGCCATCCAACTTACAGCCGTCCCAGCATACTTGAAACAATAGCCGGAGAACGATTTACGGTCAAGCTTACAAGCGCCCCAATCAGCATCTGCCATTCCGTACAAATCTTCATTAGTCTTCCTAAAAACCAGGCCGACACTCTTCGTTCCTTTTAGGTAACGTAAAACTCTTTTTGCGTTCTTAAAATGCTCTTCTCCATAGCAATCATTGAATTGAGAGAGATAGCTAATGGCGAACATTATGTCAGGTCGGGTTGCCACTGCTATATACATGAGCGTCCCAATTAAGTTTTTGTATGGAAGGTTTGGACAACTATCTCTTCCACCTTTTTCTAGAATAAAACCTGGCTCTACAGGTGTAGATACAGACTTGCAGTCTTCCATTTTGAATTTCTTAAGAGTATCTTGAATAAACTTCTCTTGGCTAAGTTTGATCTCGCCTTTCTTGTAGGTTACGTCAATGCCAATCAAACGTCTGGGTGCTGCTAAGTCTTTCAGCTCAAATTTGGTGTTCAACAGGTCTTTTATCTCCTGGAGCTTCTTTGGACATGAATAGGCAATTAAAAGATCGTCGACATAAATTACAATGATAATTTTAACTCCTCTTGTCTCTAGTAGGTATACACAAGGGTCAGCCTCTGATGCTTTGAATCCAATATTTTTCAATTCTGTGTCGAGCTTCTTATACCACTGTCTCCCTGCCTGTTTAAGTCCATACAGAGCTTTTATGAGATGACAGACTTTTCCTTTAGGGTTATTTTTTATGTCTTTTAACATCTCAACTGTTTTATTGTATAAAGTCAGATCTTCTTTTGTACTTTCTTCGACTACAATTTCTGTCAAATATTCTTCCAAATAGTCTGGATATTTCATTACAATTTTTTCTTCAAGTTCACCATTTAGGTATGCTGTTGTTACATCCATCTGGTTCAACTTTAACCCTTCTTCTATCGCTATTCCGACGACGGATCTGATCGAACTCAGTTTTGCAACAGGAGCGTACGTTTCATTATAATCAACACCTGGTCGCTGTGTAAACCCCCGTGCTACAAGTCTGGCTTTTCTGGTAATGCTATTATCAGGTCCAATTTTATTCCTCAGAACCATCTTATAGTCTACTACTTTCATATCTTTATTTTCCTTTTCTATTTTCCAGGTACCATTCTTAACATGTGCTCTTATTTCAGCTTTTATCGCATCATGCCAGTAATCATCGTCTTCATTTTCTTCAGACTGGTCACATATTTTCGCAATTAATTGACTTTCTTCAGTCTGATCCATTATATAATCTCTTGTCCACGCTGGTGGATGCCTTTCTCTTTGAGGTCTCCCATTTTCAGGTGTTTCAACAACTTCAGATGCGTCATCGTAAGACTCTAGCTCGTCTACTGAAGATGCGTCATCTTCTCGGTTGCTTGAATTTTGAAAGGTATCTTCATTTCTATTTTCGGTTAGTTCAATTTCTATTATTTTTGGTTTATTTTGGTTTACCTTTTTATGAATCTTTCTTTTTTCTTTTTCAGGTGTCTTCGAGTTCTGTTCCTCTTCATCTAGAAGTTTTTCATAATTGTGTTCTCCTTTGTCATAATACATTTTATCTATGACTTTTACATCCCTGCTGATTATCACATTCTCCTCTTCAGGTATGTAGACTCTGTACGCCTTCGAGGTCATTGAGTATCCCATGAAAACGCCTTCTTTAGTGTTCTGGGTAAGTTTGCCTCTTTTATTTTTTATTAGAACGAAGGTCTTCCTGCCATACACATGAAGGTGATGTGCGCATGGTGTTCGGCCCACCCACTTCTGGAACGGAGTTTCACCATCTAGGGCTTTGGAGGGGCTACGGTTTATAAGATAGTTTGCCGTAGCTAGCGCTTCCGCCCAGAGCTTCTTGGGTGCATTGGCTTCAATCAATAGACATCTGGTTTTCTCGAGCAATGATCTATTTTTTCTCTCGCTTATGCCGTTTTGTTGTGGTGTATAAACGGTGGTCAATCTTCTTTGAATGCCATGCGATTTGAGGTAGTCATTAAACTCTTTATTTCGGTATTCAGACCCGTTGTCTGATTGAAGGAACTTTATCTTCTTGTTATGGAACGTCTCGACTTCATTTTTATATTCTTTGAAGATCTTAAATACATCGCTCTTCTTCTCCATGAAATAGACGTGACAGTAACGAGTAAAATCGTCTATGAAAGTGACGTAATATCTCGATCCTGCTAGTGACTCACACTCGAAGGGGCCACATACGTCGCTATGTATAATTTCTAGCTTGTCCGTTGTGTATAGGTCATCATGTCTTGTAAATGGTAGTCTTGATAGTTTTCCTTTAATGCAGGTCTCGCATGTTTCTAACTTCTCGTCAGTAAGCTTCAACCCGTACATTAACTCCTCTTTTGCCATCATCTTCAAATCTTTTTCATTAATGTGACCGAGTTTGCGATGCCATTCCATGATGTTATTTCCCATCTTCGGTGTGTAGTGTGCAGTTTCTTTTTCTCCATCTTTAAATTCAATGTAGTAGAGTCCATTTCTCTTGTTTGCTGTCATCGCCACCTCGCCGCTCTTTTCTATGACGTAGGCCTTGTTCTTGTCAAATGTCACCTTGTATCCTTTGTCTGTTATTTTGCTGACGGATAACAGGTTGACTGACACATCGGGAACGTAAAGGGTATCGTTTAAATTGTAGCCTTGTTCCTCTGCGTTGACAGTGACTCTTCCTTTTCCTTTAATTTGGCTCGTTTTGTTTGATGCCAGTTTCAGTATGCCACTTTCAGGGGTTATGGTAGAAAACATGGATTTTTCACCACACATATGTGATGAGCAGCCGCTATCTAGACACCAGGTATTTTGATTGACGTCTGAACTTACGGTGCTGAGACAGACGTTGAAGTTTTTATTTTCGTTTCTGTCTTCTTTCTGATTTGCGTTTTTCTTCTTGTTTCCCCAGCACTTCTCTGTAGTGTGACCCTTTTTCTTGCAACTCTTGCAGTATGGCTTCTGTTTATTTTTCTTGAAAACATACGCTCCTGAGTTTTCAGGTTGTTCGCTGCCACTCCTGGCCTGATACTCTTCAAAGATTTTTACCTTCAGGTCTTCGGGAGAGGGCAGTGTGTCACGAGACTCTATGGCTATTCTGAAGTTTTCAAATTCCGTAGGCAGACTGTATAGTAGCATTATACTCAGCAGTTCTGACGGTATTTTTATATCCATATCTGCGAGTTTATAGTTTGCCGCTATTTTTCTTAAACAAATGTTCATTTTTCTTCACATATAAAAGATTGTCACATATAATATATTGGGATGCAGAAGTCAGAATGTTTATTTCTTTGAGTATTTGTCTAAGAGACATTCTAGGTCTCATTTGATAAATCGCGCGAATAGCCCTTTTCTGCAGAACAAAGATCTTATTGATATCCGCAGCATTACTCCACAGTAAAATGCTATATGACATTAGGCTGTGGAAGTGAATATACGGTTCTCGCGGTTTCAACGTCCGATAATTGACAGATTTGTTTAACTGCGTAGGCTGCTGAACTGAGTCTGCTCGCTAACTTATCAATATGAGGACCCCATTGAAGCTTTGCATCAAGAATTATTCCTAAGAATACAGTAGATTCCACAACGTCCAGTTTTACATTCTTAACCTGTACATTGGTACTAACCTGTTTAACATTGGGCATGGTAAACTTAACACATCGTGCCCCTCGGTGGAGACATTGTATGGGCTGATGAGAGTCAGAGAGATATTTGTTATACATGAGTGCAAAGTTGCTTTTAACCGCGTGCTCAAATTTGATGACCGACCAAGCGAAGGATTCTAAAATTGGATCACAAGCGCAGCGAGTGCTACAACAATTAGAATTCTGAGCGTTAGCGAGAGAATCAAAAGAGCACAAGGTCAAAAATTGTGGCACTCGAGTCTAACACGTAACTTTTAATGAGGTAGTAGAAAATGAGGTAAGCTTCCAAAAAAATCCCATAGATGGTGCTGTTTAAGAACGCTACACATTTTCGTAGTTTTCTTCAAAAATAGAGTATTTTATAAAATATCAACTGAAGTTTAAATTAAAGATCTCCCTGATACTATAATTTGGACATGATTGGAATTTAAAACACTTTGCAATGTTGTATTAAAAACTGATCTTGGATTTTGTTTCGCTCAAAAATCAAAACTAGAAATTGTGACTAGTACTTCTTACCATAGGTCATTTAAATGTCACAAGGTTGAGTTACGATGAAGTTATGTAATAAATATTTTCTTTATCAAGAAAATAGGTAAAGATGAGCCACTGATTCTCTGCCTACCCCCTTAGGAATTACTGACGTGAGCATATATGTATACAGGTTGAAAAAGAACCTCCTAGCTTTAAATGAAAATCCTGAACCAGTACTTAACACTTACTGAACACTTTTTTTTATTTATTTTTATTTAATTTTGACATGGTGTCGTTCGGCGCTGAGTCTATTATAGTGTTGGGCTCAGGTATACTTTAAAAATATGTTTTACCATATTAGGGATTTAAAAATATACCCGACATCAACGCGTTTCCGGGGTATATTTTCAAACTGGAAATTCCGTGTTGTGTTATTGCAAAATATATCAAAATATACTTCTAAATGCCTTTATCCCTACTGAAAATTATAAATGTAGGTAGATAAAAGTTGTTTATGAAAAAGCTTAAATTTTCAGTTTAATGGGCCTTTAAGTTTAATGAGACTTTAGTTTAATGGAACTATAGTTTAATGAGACTTTAAGTTTAAAAGACTAAGTTTAATGAAACTTAAAGTTTAATGACTCTATTTAACTTTTTACGTACCTAATGAAAATTCGTTACTCGTCAAAATTAAGCGGGCGTTCTGATCTAATGTTTTCAAATACCTACGCGCGCGTTTAGTAATTTGAAAATATACCCGATGTCAACGCGCGCCAGTGACGTCACAGTGTTGGGTAAAGGTACATTTAAAAAAAATCTTGCCTTTTTTCGATTCGTTGTGGCTAGGTATATTTTCCAAATATGCGGTTATTCATTAGGTTGTAACATCCTAAACAAGTCAGCAAAAAATCAGAACTACCAGATTTAATTAATGCAAGGTCGCTAGGCTTTCAAACTACAAGGTAGGTACAACTTTGTACCTGGCCTAATTATTTTTTTTACATTGTTAAATTACTGTCTTAAATTTCTCTAAAGGTAAACTTTGAATACCATGACGCAACTTTGAAATTTCACTCTCAACGCGCCCAAAGAAGTTTCATTTCAAATACTCCAAGTTTGAAAAGGATGATGATGCTAACTGTACTTGGACGGGGGCGGTTTGGAATGAGGGCGGAATAAACTAACCCTGTATTGTGAGTGGGACCTGTGAGCGGAGGGTCGTGGGTTCGATGCCAGGTTGAGGCCTGTATCACTATACATTCGTCTTTTAATTCGTATTTAATAGTTATCACTTGCTCAGCGGTGAAGGGAAACCTCGTGAGGAAACCCGTAACTCTAAAGGTTATTTCCGAAAGACCCACCAACCCGCATTTTAGGCCAGTGTTGTGGACTATGGCCTGAATCCCCCTTCACTGTTCGAGGGAGGCTCGTGCCACTCGTTGGGGGTTACATTTAAAACTATAACTGTTAAGTAGTATTTTATAGGTCTACAAAGGTGACAGTTGTAGCTAGAAGAACTTGTATTGTAAATAAAGGCGTCACCATGGAAACCGCGGGCCAAAAGATCTTTGTAGACATGTAACGTGTATTTATGGTGTATTGGTGTGCGAATTCAAAAAAATACAATTTCGCAATAGTACATAGTTTTTACCGTGGGAGGAATAGTAGGAATTGCGTTCATTTTGAGTAACTGGCGGGAATTCCCAGCATAAAAGCAAGTTGGCACAAAGTGCCGGCTGCATACAACGGAATTTTTTGTTATCTTTTGTCTAATCTCAACGCTGTTGAGCCATTTTTGTCTTTGTTCTGAATCTTTATGCACTCTGCAATAAAATAGCACAGCATTGTTGAGAACCTTTCTCCGCCAAACACAAGAAATCATGGACAACATAGTAATAGATTTATAAGAAATTATTTTAGCTTACTTGTGAAAAGATATGTTACATCCACCATACGATTCACTTGAACAAATGTGAACACAACATCTTTCTACCATTTTGTCAGTATTTTAATTTAAAAAACTGGTATAATCCTTGCCGTTACGAATTATTTTTATACGATTTAAAGCATGCCGCCATGACATTACGATGACACTTTACGGGATGCCAGTAGTAATAAATAGTTTGAAAAAAATGTACGTTTTCTTTTGGTAATTTAGGAAAAGATGACGAAGTTATTATGATTACAATTAATTTACATCAATTTGAACTGAAATTCATTTCAAATGCAACGTATTTCTTCGTTATTAACTTCATTGTCAAAGCCGGACTTTTTTGATTAATGAAGTTTTTTTAAATTGGCAAGAAAAAAGAAAGAGACAATCCGCCTCGCACATCGGTGTCCCTTTCGGTTTCAATAGAGGCTGTCGGAGAAGCAGTCGAAAGTGTACCTTATTGCTATGGGGTTAAGTTTCATATTTCTTAATACGATTTTTCTAAGTAATTGGTCCTTTAAAAGAGAAAGTACTAAGTCCATGCATCTGACGCAAGTTTAACATTTTTCCCCATACTAAAAGTGCTCAACGCCGCTAAAGAAGTTTTCACTTTAAAAAAATAATTTCGATTAAATTGACTTTTCTGTCAAATTTTTACTACTAATCATGAAATTTGAGCTCGTTTGTCTGGGGCTTACTTATTAAATTGTAAAAAAATGTGGAAAGTTCTCCGAATTTTTGGACAGAAGCTTTTGACATTGATGCTTGTAAGTGGTTGCGTAGTCAACTCAGCCGTATACTGCCGTATACATACAAAACCCAAAAAAAATAAAAATTTAAAACTCATTACTAATTCAGCTTATTGCGCAGCTCTATTACAAATATGACAAGTATGTCATATTAAATATATGAAACTTTCATTTTGAAAGACGTCAAACCGTGCAACTGATTACTAGAGTTG
This sequence comes from Aproaerema taeniolella, assembly GCA_949987775.1. NCBI lineage: Eukaryota > Metazoa > Arthropoda > Insecta > Lepidoptera > Gelechiidae > Aproaerema > Aproaerema taeniolella. Next base: position 29,717,466 of record OX465242.1, on the reverse strand, counting down.
CGACTATTGCACTTTTAAAATTAAATTTTGGAATTTCTTTTTTTTTGTGTTTTTGAAACACCTTGTATATAGGCCAGGCAACGAATGCTCAAAAAAGGTATAAAGGTAAATGCTTGGAACACAATTTTTGACTTTGTAACTTTGTTTGGACTAGTTAGGAGGTGAACATATCAAAAGTCCCCGCCCGTAGCTGTTAAGCCGAAGGGGAGCTGTTAAACTATACAATATATCAAAAACTTGAATGAGCAAAACTTGTCAAATTTTTGCTCATTCAAGTTTTTATATATTATATCAAACCCTCGTCAACCCGTCTGCCAAGCGTGGTGAGTATGGCATTTACCCCTCATGTTATCGAGGGAGGCCCGTGCCCCAGCAGTGGGGACTTATATGGGCTGATGAAGATGAAGATTAACATATGAAAAATAAACATTATAATATTTATTTTGAATAAATATAGCACGAAAATTCTTTTAGTTTAACAAAATGTTAACATGAAACAAACAACTGCGTCTGTTCCGAGACTTCTAGGGGATTTCCCCTCCATAATTGTTTTTATTTTTGATTATTTTTGATTTGATACCTATGAAGTATGATTCAGACTCTCAGGCCCGCAATATTAGAAGGAGACTCGACTCTTGATCTATACTTAAGTATTGACTCTCTCTTTCTCTCACTATCAAAATGACAAAAACGACTGCTACTTAAGTTTAGTTCAGAGTGTGAGTCGCGTTCTGTGATCCGGACCTCAGTCTTCTACTTCTATGTCTACAGTTTAGTTGAGTAAGATCAAGATGGACTGTTTATTAGAAAACTTGGAAAAGGTGATTCCAAGTTTCCAATTAAACAGTCAAGTCAATTAAAACTCAATAAAAAAACTAGCATATGTTTGACATTGTTTAAGTAGCACTTTAGCATATTTCGTATCAGTCTTGTTGGAAACACTGGACTCATGTAAACAAAGATGACGGTCTTTGGCGGGAACTCGGAGTGAGCAGTTGCTTTGTCAATTGAATTTTCGTTTTCGGCGTGAAAAAGTTGTTTAATGTGTAATAGTGATAGTGTATTATGCAGTAAATTGACTAAAATTCGTGTAGTGATGAAAAATTCAAGTGATAACAGTGTTTCTGCTCCGTTTGGACAAAGATCCTCGCGGTTGTGCTTCTCGCCGCCAGTTTTCGTAAAACAGACGCTATCCGGTTTTACGCAGAACATGAGGAGCTTAGGGCTTAGGTTAAGTTGAAAAAAGAAGATTTTTCACTGAAGACATGGCTGTATGGACATAGTTTCCTTTGCCTTTCCCGAAAGGGATAAATTTAACAAAAAAAAATCAGACCTGACATCTGCTGAGTGACATTATAAAATGTCACCTGAATGTCACTCAGTAGCTTTGACCAATACACTCTAGAGTGCATGGTCTAAGCTCAGCAGATGTCACTCAGTGGAACTGAAGCTCGATTCACGACTGAGACGCCTTTGAGAATACAGCCCTAACTGCCGTACTCAGAGACGTTAATTAAAGTTAAGAAGTAATTAAATGTCATGCTATCCTACGGCAGTTAAAGTCTGTGTTTTACTGACCTTATTTTTTTTGTCAAAGGTTGAGTAAAGATGACTTTCAGTCTACAATGCATTTTTAACGGGATTTTTAATGACAATGAAATTAAAAAAGGACTGACAAACACCCCTATTTACCTAATGGCAAATTTTATATATTTCTGTACGGAAATAAAGTGATTTTTATTAGAGTGAAAATGTATTTTCGCTTATCTCGACCAGTAACGACAGGTGGAAAAAGAAAACATTTTTACCCACCAGGAGGATTAGTTGGTAGAGACAAGCGGACTGGGGAAACAAAAATAAAAATGAGACAAAACACTATGAAACATATAATTTTTCAGACAGGGTTCACGTGATTGTTCCACTGACAGTCGCAAGTAAAATTATCACAGCCTTATCCTGAAAAAAAAATATAATTTAAAGTTTGACGAAAACACGTGATTCGACCTATTTCGATTTACATACCTACGTAGGTTTTAAGGCCAATGTTCACCAATATTTAACCCACGGTTAAAAACATTACATTTTCATGTCGGTTGAATTTTTATCAAACCGTAAAAATAACCCTCAAATCTCGATTTAGCTTCTAACTGTGGCAATATTTGTGAACATTTGCTTTAGCATTTAATACTTGCGCACGAATTTTACTTATAATTTATAAACGTTCGTTCCGTTGTTTACTTAACTTTAAATATACCATGTAGTGAAACGACGAAGGGTGTTTTCGTCTCAAAACTTTTCACCAAGCTACAATCAAGCGCAAGTTATGGCGCAAGTAATAAACAACATAAAGGCGGGGAGGAATGTTAGTACAGTACAAAAGCGGAAAGAGAATCCCGGTAAAGGTATCTTACGTCCCAGAACGATCATAACGCCGGAATTCCTATTTCTAAGGCCTAAATGGTACGCAGTATTTTATCTTTTTTCAAGAAGTTTTTTAGCCCCTTTGGCCTCCTAGGAAACCACAGATGAAAGAATTATTTTTCTTTTTACGAAACCTGGTCTATCCTACGTAACTGGTTTCGATGGAGGAATTATTCTTCATTGAACGTCACTAATCTGGGGGCACGGTAGTGTGCCCTATAACTATAACTTCGTTGTGGATAAAACTAGAAGCCTGAATTTTCAGTAACTTCGCATAAACACGGTATATTTTAAACTTCATTCAATTTGAACCAGTAGTTTAAGAATTATAACTGGTCAAAGTTTCTTAATTTTGTAACTCACTCACTCACTGACCGATCATCAAAACTCTAAGGCACTTCTAGCGGATATAGAAGCTTCAAAGAAGATGGCCTATTGTACCGTAGTGCTGTGCCCCAACAAGTTACATCAATAATTTATGCAACTCACGAAAGAGGAAAGCATGTATTTTTAATATGTACATACATTATATATATAAAGCAGAGGTTTAAAAGTTATTTGCAATTTTTCACATCACCACAAAATCTGCAATCATTACCAGTTTTGATGCGTAAATGAGTCGACATAAATCCTGGAACTGGTCCCATTTCATGCCAGGTACTCGAGGGCTCGCTAAACGGGAACGCAACGCTATATACCTACAGTTTACCTACTCAATGGGGAATCGTAAGTTTTTATTTTCTGTAAGTGGGGAACGCCGAACAATAACAATGACTGCATGCGAGTAGAATAGAATCTTGTATTACGGCAATCTGCGTGATCGCAATTCCGCCAACTTCACGTTGTAGAGAGAAAATGCACGATGGGGAAAGTAACAGATACGTTCCCAAAAAAAAATAAACAGCTAAGAGGAGAGAACTTAAGTGAACTAAACACAAATCACAAAAAAAAAAACCAAAGAAAAATTAGTATCTAGCTACAATTTTATGTTATTGACAGATATAAAGTTAAGAAGGATATTAAACATATTATTATCAGGTAGAGATAACAGAAATGAGATATTTACCGGGAGGGGAATATGAGAGGGAAGAGCGTCAAGAAGAGAAAAATACAGTTTTGGACAGGAGAAAAAAATATGATCCAAGGTCCCTTCATCAATACCGCATTCACATAAAGAGGAGTCCCGAACCCTAATCTTCGTCAAATGAACCGGAGAACTGCAATGACCCAGTCTAATGCGACACAGTGAGGATGTAACGGCTCTAGAGAAGGAGCGGAAGTGAAAAAACCAAGGTTTAGATGGTATTTGGGGCTGGATCTCACCATAAGATTTCCCTTTTACTAATTTAGAAGAAGACCAGAGATTGTTCCATAAGCACCGAGATCTAATAAGGGAAAGATTGCACAGATCCTGACTGTAAATGAAAGGGTGGGATTCTGAGCTAATATGAACAGCTGCTTTGGCAGACCAGTCCGCCGCCTCATTGCCTAAAATGCCACAGTGACAAGCAAGAGCAATTTTGATGTTTTTAACATGACAATGAAATAGCGCCTCTTTGATTTTTAAGATAAGAGGGAACTTGACCTTAGACCGGAAGGGATTGGACGATATGGCTTGAAGGCAACTAAGGGAGTCAGAAAATATAATGACTTGATTTTATCCGTGAGAGCTGATATAAAGAATAGATTCAAGGAGGGCAATGGATTCCCCAGTGAAAATAGAAGAAAGGGATGGGCATTTAGAACTTAGAGTAATCTGAAACTTTGGAATCCAAACTGCAGCACCAACCGGAACTTGATCTGAAATTTTGCAAGCATCAGTAAATACAGGCAACCAATTTACCCAATTCTCACCAAGAATCTGATTAAATTTCTGATTGGCGTTAGGGAAATTTTTAGCAATGTTAAAACTCACTACTTGGGGTTGAAAAAGGAGGGCATCAAAGGGAATAGAAAACAGAGGATTAGGGACTATACTTTGATAAAAGTCGTAAGGAAGGCCAAGGAAGTGAGAAAAAGAATTCAAAAGACGAAAATCAGAATTACCAGGAACAAGGGACCTTAAGGTTTCAAGTTTAGAAATAAGAGGGTGATCTTTAAACTGAAGGGCTTTATAGAAATATCGGTCACTAAGCAGCTGGCGGCGAATGAAAAGAGGAGAGTCAACGTATTCTACTTGAAGAGCGTTAATAGCGGTCGACCTCATCGCGCCGACCACTAAACGTAGACACCTTGATTGAATCTTTGTCCATCTGTCTAATGCACGTTTATTGCAGGGTTCTAGGACAAACGACGCATAATCAAGATGACTACGAACAATGGCATTATAGAGCAACTTCATCGAATACTGATGGGCACATTGGGCACCCCAACGAGTTCCAGCAACAGCACGGAGGACATTGATACCTTTTTCGCACTTCTTACTAACATAATCAACATGGGGAATGCCAGACATCCTGGAGTCAAAATAAACCCCCAAGAACTTCACCTTTTGCTGGATGGGAATAGCTTCACCCTTAAAGAAAATGGAAAACTGAGGGATCAGACGTTTTTTTGAAAACACTACCGCTGAGCTTTTTGCAGCAGAGAGGGACAGGCCATGCGCATCCAACCAATTGCCAAGATAATCCAAAGCAGAATTTAGTCTACAGGAGATTTCTGATATTGAGTTGGAAGAAAAGTAAAGTGCTAGATCATCGGCATACTGAAGCACTTCACAAAACGGGAGAACAACTGAGTCTAGGTCATGAGTGTAAAAGCTGTACAAAATAGGACTTAGGACTGAACCTTGCGGTAAGCCACGCCAAACTGTTCTAGGAGGAAGGAGGGAACCTTGGGAACGAATAAGAATATTCCTGGATGAAAGCATGTTGCAAACAAACCTTGTGAGCCTCTGAGGAACACCCAACAAGAGTAGTTTCTTCCTGAGAGTAGGAAGCACAACACTGTCATAGGCCGCTGCAATATCAAGAAAAACACCAACCAGAAACTGTTTTTTTTAAAGGCTATGTTAATGTCAGTCGACAGAATGCTGATATCTAATGTACCAAACCCTTTCCGAAAACCAAATTGGGATTTAGATATCATTTGCCTAGATGCCAGGAACCATTCTAGGCGATTTTTCACCATCAATTCAGTGACCTTACATAAAACCGAAGAGAGGGCAATTGGTCTGTAAGAAAGAGGATCTAACGGGTCTTTACCAAGCTTTTGAACTGGGACAATCACCTGAGTCTTCCAGCTTTCAGGGACCATACCCAGGGAAAACATCTGGTTTACAAGATCAAGGTACATTGATTTAGCCTTATCACCAGCCTTGACCAAAAAAGAGTATGGAATACCATCGATACCAGGAGTAGAATCCGACACACCACCAAGGGCCATTTTTAGTTCATCTAAAGAAAAGGGGGAATCAAACCGGTTATCCGACAAAATGAGACACGGAGGGGAAGGAAAATAATCTGCAGAAGGGGCTAGAGCAAAACCACCCAGCCAAGACGAAGTGTCGTTAGCAGAGGGGCTATTACTGATAAGAGAGCACCTAAACCGCCGAATTTGTCGCCAAACCAAAGAAGGGGGGATCTAGGAGACATTGACTCACAAAAGTTCCTCCAACCACGAACCTTTTTAAAAGCCAAGAGACGTCTAGCTTGGGCAGCAACTCGTTGGTAAGCCAAAAAGTTTTCCTCTGACATGGAAGAGTTAAAATTTTGTTCAGCCACTTTCCTATTTTTAATTACTTCAGTGCACTCAGAGTCCCACCAGGGGGTGGAAGGTTTGAACCGGACAGAGCCTTTTTTAGGAACACTTCCATCCGCTGAGGATATAATCGCATCAACAAAATAATCATACATAACCTGAAGATTCTCAATGGACAGGAAAGGGAAAGGGGGGATTTTGGAGTCAAGTAGAGAGGAAAAAAGAGACCAATCCGCACCCGCAAGTCTGTATTTAAGGATCGGATTATGGACATGAGTAGAAACAGGATGAAGAGACAAGCTAACGAGGATGGGAAAGTGATTACTGCCATGGGTGGAGCGCAGGGTAGACCAGGTACAAAGAGAGGCAAGGTTCGAAGAACAGAAGGATAAGTCAATCGCACTTTTGGGGTTTTGATGGGGGAGGACTCTGAGGGTGGGAGAGCCATCGTTAAGAAAACAAAGGTTAAATTCTTCAGCCATTTCCAAAAGACAGGAGCCAAAAGCATCAGTTTTATGAGAACCCCAAGAGGTATGATGACCATTAAAGTCACCCATGACTAAAATAGGAGAAGGAAGAGAAGAAATAATATAATACAAGTCAGGGATAATGCTAGGAAGAGGGTCAGAAACATAGATAGAAAGAAAAGAAATGTTAAAGAGACTGACAGCGACAGCATGAAAGCCATCCCTGTGGGGAGGAATAGGAAGTTGGGAATAAGGGAGAGAGCGTTTCACCAAAAGCGCACAACCAGCACACCCATCAGAGCGATCATCCCGAAGGCAGGAGTAACCACTCACTCGGAACAGAGAGCCCGGTACTAACCAAGACTCCGAGATGGCAAAAAGGAAGGGGCTGTACTTATTAATAAAATAAATAATTTCAAACTTTTTGGGGCGGATGCTCCTAGCATTCCACTGAACAATTGTTAAAGGAGCCATTCTGATTGAAAATTGAAGAAATACGTTGCTGAATTTTTAGGGCATCGTTGGGCGGTATGGCATCAGAAAATTTGTTGAAAAAGTTTTCGATGAAAGAGAGGGCAATTTCAACAAGATTGTCATTATGGGAGAGATTAGAGGAAAGGAAAACATCAGGAGAAGAAGGACGATTTGAGAGAAGAGCATGACCATTCGGGAGGGAAGAAGGAGGAACCCTGGTGATTTTATTGTGGGTCACTTGGTCGAAACCATTTTGGGAAGAAATCCTTGGGCGAGGAGAACGGGAAACAGTCTTTCTGTATGACAGGGAAGGGATCTGCTGGGAAATAGCCTTGGAGAAGGAAGAAGCAGTGCGGAAAGAAGGTGACGGATAAGGAGGACTGCATGCGAGTAAGACAAAATGACAGACAGACAAATGACGTAGAATTGGCATAAAATATGGCCATCTAAAGAGATGACCTAAAAATATCCCGATCCAACCTTCATGGACTAGGCAAACACTCTCACCACGGACATTTTATATCAGTAGGTACGAACTCCATGGTGAATGATAGAAAAAATAAAGTTGTCACTAGTTCTCGCCATTTTGGGATAGTTTTCGGTTGATAATAAATACAATATCTTTTTTTATTGGCTTTGTTTCCGAGTTTATTTATTTTTCAATTATTAGTGTAAATAATTGAAAGAACATGAGAAACATTGTAAGTGCCTATCAAATTCAATGGTTGCCCTCGATTTTCATGGGATTTCATTATCAGATCCTGACTTGTGACAATAGGACCCCCTCTGGAGTATGCTGTTTAGAACAAAAAAAAATAATTTTGAAAATCGGTCCCCAAGTAGCGGAGAAATCGATGAACAAAAGAAAAAAAAGATACATACATACAGTCGAACATAGAACCTCCTCATTTTCGAAAGTCGGTTAATTAATGAGTTGTGATTTTCTATGTATATTTGTTTATTTGCGATGAAGCTGGTGGATTGTCAGCAGATATTAATGCTGACACTAGAATATGTAATAATTGATACTCAGGATACAAACACTGAGTAATGATCCCCAATGCGGCAGCCTAATTGCTATAGAGCACTTTGTGATACCTAATAAAAAATGACAAAAAGGTATCACTAATATTGACATAACATGAAAAATATGTATAAAGTTTCAACATTTAAAAAAATTATATTTAAAAAACTGTTCATTATTTAACTTTGAAACTTTGTACACTTGATCACCGATATAAAGGCTACATTCTCCCAAAATTTTAGCCAAATCGACCGAACGGCTTTTCCCGAACATTTTGTGCGGGGTTCTTTGTAATCCTATATAAATATATAGGATTACAAAGTTAAATTTGCAGTAAATGTATTTTCCATGAGCAAAGAATTTTTCAACAAACATGGCAAAATAACGTAATAAAACATGACACCGTAACACCCGTTAAAATATACTTATAATAATTCTAAAATTGATAATCAATTAAGATTGTATATCAAACTAAAGAGGCTCTTGACTTACTCCGCATTATGATAGATTCTGATTATGTTAATGGTGGTTTCGTAAAAAGAAAAAACCATCTTCCATCGAAACCATATAGTGAAATTTCCTGGTACGTAACAGAGTTTCGTAAAAAGAAAAATAATCCTCCGTCGAAACCAGTTACGTACAAGGATGAAAAATTCTTCCTTCGTAACCGGTTACGAAGCTGTGCTTTCGTAGGCGGCCGAAGATGATCATCTTTGCAAAATAACCTAACCTTTTCAGCTACTAAAAGAAGATAGATAAAATCTTTTTTATCTGCTGTTACAAAAATTCCGCCGTGTGGTGTGATCGGTTGAGAATAACAGCACCCTATCTCTTTCCGCAGGTGTCGTAAGAGGCGACTAAGGAAACACAAATGAGACCTGCCTCCTAAGTAATCCATCTTAGGCAACGACACCTCAGTTTGTTTTGAATCTGAGGTGGCGTCCTATGGTCTCATGCCGTATGGTAGGCTCTGTAAAGGGCCGTCTGGTTCGCGACCACCCTCCTACCGAAATCCGACGCCAAAGAGCTTGCTGTGTTCCATCGGTGCGTGGGAGTACCAGTGCCTTAATTGGCATTTTCTGGGTTAACTCGCTCCATCGTCGACCTCATCTATGACCTTGGTCAAGATTGGGGTCAAGAGTCAACCCATCTCATAATAAAACATAATAAAAAAACTAGGTTCAAGGGCGGATCCAGTCTTAGTGTCAATAAGGGTGTTTTCTCAAGTATCCACAATTTGCACGTTAGCAAAATTTCGAAATAAATGGAATGATGATTTACGAAAACGTAAATGTAATCAATCACACTATTAGCAGAGTAGTCGTGGTCGTCACATAAGGGGTGGTTCCAAGCTTAACAATCCGTAGCTTGTAGACCATTGAGAGAAGATTTGACGAGATCGGTCATGCCGTGCCGCGCGCTCATGCACCTGCAACCTTTGTCATCCCGACGTGTGATTTGACATCTCTACGTGTGTGTGATATGTTCAAAGAAAGCAAGAATACGACTTTAGTCGATGGAAAAAATACTATGCTTGATATGGAGTTCTTGGAGGATTGGGACGTTGGTTCGGAACAGTCTCCAGGTTATGCCAAGCATTCCGCCCTTGAGTAGATTTCAGTTAAAGACTGTGTACTTATATTATTTCTGCTACGAAGGTACCAAAATTTAAAGCCTAGAGTACCAATTTATTTCTAACGAGCTTTCCGCCCGCGTGGACTACAGGTTATATCGTGTCCAGCTGTGGGATAAAATGTAGCCTATGTCCTTTCCCAAGGTTTAATCTATCTCTGTACCAAATTTCATCAAAATCGGTCCGTAGTTTAGGCGTGAAAGACGGACAGACAGACAGAGTTACTTTCGCATTTATAATATTAGTAAGGATTGCCTATTTTCTACGAATCCGACGTAAGTATTAATTAAGTACATTTCGTTGTGTTTTGCATGTGTTTGTATAAGTTAACCGATCAAACCATTTTTTGCTCTACAGAAATTCGTAGGGAGATGGGTTTTTTTTAGGGATTGCTAAAGTTAAAATCAACAAAAACTTTTCTGGGCTAAAACAGTTGATATAAAATTGAGTTTGGCCGGTAAGAAACTGTATTTTTAAGCGATGAAGGTGTCACACCTCCCACCACGACCGGTGACAGGGAGCGTTTTTGACGACGGTACCAAATAGCCTGGATTTTTTTAGGCATACCTCCCAGCACGACCATAGCATGCATCTCTGAGGCCTAAGAGGTACAAAATCTAGGCTATTTTGTACCATTCTCAAAAACCACTTCCTGACACTTTGGTCGTGCTGGGAGGAATGACACCGATGAAGTCAATTAAGCGATATCGATTTTTCGTACATTGCTGCATAATCGTATTCGACTTCACCGTCTAGATGATAAAGTTGAAAGTATTGTCGGTTGCGGACTTTTAAATTACGAAAAATGTTACATTTGCCTGTATATTATGTATTGATGTACAGTGTAGGTTCCATTCGGCCGCCTACAAAACCCGGGCTACGTAACCAGTTTCGTACAAGTAATCATTTTGCTTACTTATTTTAAGAAATCCTCTACTAGTATCTTCATTCTAGATTTTTTAGCGGAAAAATTTATAATTAAGTATTATTGCTTTTGGGTTATACCTATAGGTGAGCACGTTATAACACACAACCCTCTCACCACCCCCACCCCCCCCCCCCCCGTATCCTGCTTCACCCCTCCCCCCTTCCGAAAAGTGTTCTTTTTCCCAGATTTTCGCAATTTTCAGGAAAACGATTAGTGGAAGGCCGTTAGGCCAAAAATCGTCAAAACCTCGGAACCCAGTTCCACTGAATGGATATTCGTGAAACTTTTTTACTACTCCCATACAAAAGAAATATCGGATTTTTTTACCCACTGATAAAGATTTCTACGCAATATCAAAACTATTGAAGTTATTAGTTTGAAATTTTGCAAAGATGATCATCAAATATTGAGAAAGCTTACCTAACAGAAATTACACGGAGTTCCTATGGGAAAGAATTGTAGGGCGTCCGCTAGTTGGAATGCACGTATAGTGGTTTCAGTCGTAGCCCTCTATCTTTTAAAGTATTATAGAGAGCATGTAAACATTTTCAGAAAATACGTGTTATGATGTTAAGTATCGTGAAATATAATAAAAAGGAATACAAACTTAAGGAATAAACCACAGTGGAATCCCCATACGATAGTCGTCCAAAATATCGATTTTTTTTTTAACAACTTTTGTTACTGCTCTTTTTCAAAAACTATGTAATACACACACTTCAAACTAAGTACACACTTAAAACATACTTTAAATTAATATAAAATTATATTAGTAACTGTTAAGAGTGAGTCGGACTTAAGCTAAACATATTTAAACAGAAACTCTCACTCAAAACTGTTTTTGTGACATTTACCTGGTCATTAGTTATAGAATTACTGTTATACAGGGTGTTGTGATTCGATCTTATCCTCTCAGGTGGTGAATCAGCCCATGAAACCGAACAACTTTCCCTAAGAACCAATTCCAAAATACAAAAAAAAAAATTTTGACTACCCATACAAAATGATTTATCAGCTGATGCAATTTGTATGGGAAGTTAAAAAAAAAAATCGTATTTCGGCATTTGTTCTTAGGGAAAGTTGTTCAGTTTCATGGGCTGATTCACCATCACCACCCGAGAGGATAAGATCGAATTACTTAACACCCTGTATATAATAAAATGAATACAAATACATCTAACACACGGAAAAATCATAATGTAAATATTAACAGTAATTCTATGACAAATAACCAGATAAATGTCCCAAAAACAGTTTAAGTGAGAGTTTCTGTTGAAATATCTTTAATTTGAGTCCGACTCACGCTTGACTGTTTTTAATATATTTTTTGATAAATGTAAAGTATGTTTTCAATGTGTACGTTGTTTGAAGTGTATGTATTACATAGTTTTTGAAATAAAGCAGTAACAAAAGTTATAAAAAAAAATCGATATTTTGGACGTTATTGTATGGGGACTTAACTGTGGTTTAAGTTTTTATTCCTTTTTATTATATTTTACAATACTTACCTAACATTATAACACGTATTTTCTGAAAATTTGGACATGATCTCTATAATAGTTTAAAAGATAGAGAGCTACGACTGAAACAACAAACGTACATTTCAACTAGCGGACGCCCTACAATTCTTTCCCATGGGAAATCCGTGTAATTTCTTTTAGGTAAGCTTCCACAACATTTGAAGATCATCTTTGCAAAATTTCAAACTTATAGCTTAAATAGTTTTGATTTTGCGTGGAAATCTTTGTCAGTGGGTAAAAAAATCCGATGTTTCTTTTGTATGGGAATTCCTAAAAAAACTTATAGTTGAGATCGGCAAATTTTGAGGGGTAAACTTTATTATGTATACCTCCAACAGTGTAATAACAAAAATTTCACTTAAATCCATTCAGTGGAACTGGGTTCCGAGGTTTACACCTAACGGCACTCCACTAGATACAAGCTAGGACAAAATGGTCACGAACTAAATTGTTAATTGAAAAATTACCTACAAATAAGTTGTCAAAATCATTTTGGTACGACTTATAGTTTCCAAGATATGATGTATCAAAGTTTGCTAAAAATCTGCGCGCAGCAGAAATTTAACATTTAACACACAGAATAAAAAAATAACATTTTGTTTCCCAAGAAAAGCTCGTAGCAATGTGGCGCTATCTCCACCGATCAGTGAGGTAAAGCAACGTACACATAGGTAGGGAGCCTGATGGGTGACCAAAATGGCAATTTATCAAGAGCGTTTTCATGCTTCGGAGGGCACGTTAAACTGCGGTCCCGGCTGTTGTCGATTGACTACAGTCGCTAAAACCAAGTCAGAGGTCATTGCGCGGTATGAAAACTCTGACGCGCGGTTTTCTCGTGGTTCTGTATTTTTTCCTTTTTAGGGTTCCGTATCACGATAATAAAAAACGGAACCCTTATATGATCACTTTGTTGTCCGTCCGTCCGTACGTTTGTCTGTCTGTCAAGACCCTTTTTTAACCGACTTCAAAAAAGGAGGAGGTTTCTCAATTCGACCGTATATATATATTTTTTTTATGTATGTCCGCGGATAACTTCGTCGTTTATGAACCGATTTTGATTATTCTTTTTTTGTTGGAAAGGGAGTATTCCAAGTGTGGTCCCATGCTAAGGAAACCAGGATCTGATGGTGGAATCCTGAAGAAATTAAGGGAAACTCTCGAAAAAATTGTCTTTTTGGGAATGAAGTCGGTGACTCTTACGTTTTTGACGTGGAATTATTTTCAAGAACGCGTGGAGGTATCAAGCTGTGAAAAAATCAAACTTCTAAGCCAACGCAACACAAAGATACAGCCGTTTATGCCGCAAATTTTCGACACTCGCAAGGGAATCAAAACCTACAGGGTACTTCCCCTGAACTCAGAATCTTGAAATTTGGTACGAAGCAACGTCTTATAGCACAGTAAAGAAAAAATTGCGAAAACCGTAAATTTTTATCTACATCATATAATAAAAATATTTTTATTTACATCATATAATTTTTTTTTTAATAATTTTAAACCTACAGGTTTGTACGGAACAAACGGTACGCGAGCCCGACTCGCACTTGGCTGGTTTTTTTAATAGTTTATGGTTTGTTCTTGACCACAATTTAACCCAGGGACAAAGATGTGGTCGAGGATGTAGCAAGCTCACCATATTCACGAACTTTAAAGATATTCTTGTTAAATGAGCCCGGAAATAAAGACGTAAGCAGAGAATTACATTGCTTAGCGATGCACAATATAAAAGATGAAAAAAGCACTCAGTACAAATTCGAGGAATCTCTACAAGGTAGTCTGTACTCCGCGGCCGCGGTGCGACGTTGGACGTCCGGTAGAAGAAAGGGGCAGACAAAAATGGGCTTGTGTAGCTCATGAGCACATTCCCCGCGGTACATCTTGTAGAAAGCACATAAGTAAGCTACTTTGCATCTATAAGCTAGTTGCTAAGCTGCAACTTTCTTGGAACGCTCGTCCATGGGTATTACCACCGACACTTTATATTTATAATTAAGGTTTGTTCTATAGTCATATCCGTTTTTGATGAAATTTACAAGTTTATTAAAGTATTTTGGATCAAAAAGTCTATTCATCATACTTTTATTCCCAAAAAAACCCAAATTTATGTTTTTTTGTGAACACAAAATCTCTTTTTTTATAAATATTGGGTTTGCTTTGCTCTTGACCACAATCTAGCTCAGAGGTGGAAATGTGGTTGAGGATGTAGCAAGCTCATCCAGAAGATGCCTATTCACTCGAACTTTAAAGAGATTCCATTCCTTAGCGGTGCGCAATATAAAAGATGAAGAGAAGCGCACAGTACGGATCCGAGTAATCTCCACAAGGTAAGGGTGGTACCCCGCGGTGCGTGGACGTCCGGTGGAAGAAAGGGGCAGGCGGAATGAGCTCGTGCAGCTCATGAGCACACTCCTCGAAGTACACCTTGTGAAAAACACATAGGCAAGCTACTTTGCGCCTATGAGCCAGGCTTTAGAGTTTACTGTTCACTAGCTTTTTGTCACCAATGAGCCTCCTGGCTCGGAGATCCACCGATTTCAGGGCGGCTAGTTGATATTTGGCCGAACCATCCCAAAGGTGGCTGCAATACTCCATGCACGACCGGACCTGCGCCTTATAAAGGGTTAGGAGTTGGTCAGGTGAGAAGTATCGCTTGACCTTATTAAGGATGCCAAGCTTTTTGGCCGCAGTTAGAGCTTTGGATTAGATGGACGTGCCGAAGTTAAGGTTGGCAGATAACTCCATGCCGAGGAGTTCAAGCTCATCGGTGACTTGTACGCGGAAAACAGACTCCGTTTCGCGGAAAACAGACACGCCTGTGTTTTGGTGGCGTTGAAACTAACCAGATTATTGTCTCCCCATTGGGAGACAAGAATTAAGGTTGAGTTCACTCGCTCCACCGTTGCTTCCCTCTCTGACCGAATTTTATCCCCGCCGTCTCCTGCATTGGACAGATATCTCTCCACGACTGTGCTGTCATCTGCGTACGCAACAACTCCAAGCATAAGCATGTCGTTGATGTGCAGCAGGAAAAGAGTCGCAGAGAGTACGGACCCCTGAGGAACTCCAGCGTCAACAGCCATGAGGTCAGAGGAGCAGCCATCTATGACTACTCGGGTCGAACCGACCCAGTTCACTCAGGAAGTCAGCTATCCAGGAACAAAAGTCGGGAGGTATTCCGTATGCAGGAAGCTTGCCTAAAATACTTGCATGCTAAAATCTGCCAAATGCCTTCGAGATGTCGAGTGACATGGCGAGAGCTCCGCCAGAGATGCAAAGAGATCTGCTTTATTTCAAGAAAATTATCAAATAAACACATATTAACGAATAACTTTGTTCTTTTTTTTAGATATCGATTTTGGATTTGAAAATTGTTGTTAGTCGGTGTATAGGACGTCATAATGACGTTAAAAGCAGTACCCACTGGTGGGTGGGGACACGAATCCGGGGATGATTAGACACTTTGCCTAATTCACTACTTTTGTTAATTCGTAACTTTCCCTAATACGACACTTTCTTCAACCGGACTTCTCCCTTTTTGGTTATTCTTCTATTTCGTTATTTCTGTACAATCACTGAGATAAATTAACTATTTATAAAAAAAAAGTTAATCATCCCCGGATTCGGGGACACTGCCCATACAATTTTTTGCATGGTCCTTTAACATGGGAATTTTTTAATAATTGCGAAATTAGTTATGTAGAAAGAAAAATTAATGATTAAAGGATTTTTTTCTATAGTTATGTATTAAGAAAAAATCTCTTTCTACGTAACTGGTTTCGAAGAAAGCAAAATTATTATTTGCACGAAACTGGTTACGTACCCGGGTTTCTTAGGCGACTGAAGCGTGTAGGTTATTGCAAGAAAACATTTTCAAAATCCAGTTTTTTTATACAATCTATTTTGACTTCATGTTTAAACCAAGTATAATACCTCAAAACATTAAAAGCCTAAATTATATAAACTCACGGTGAATAAAGACTGCATTATTTTCATTCTACAGTTGTTTTTTATGCGCGACTGTGTTAATCGAGATCTCATGTTGATCTTATAGTTCTTTATAGTATCATTTGGAGTACTGTTTATTGGCATATGTGAAAATGCTCAGATTTCTATCGTTCTTGGCTGAAGGTGTTTCTGTCGGTATGAGTCCAGTTGGGAGTGGATGGGTGTAAGTAGAATGACTTATTTCTTAATGGGTAACAGTGGTGAGATGAGGACAAAAACAACTGAGTACTACACCATACCATTTTAATTAAGTATTGTCTAGTTATTGAATGCACCACGACGTGCAGGTTGTGGCCGTTGCCGATCCACACAGCATTACACAATTACATTTAGCTATAGCTAAACATGATTCCAGAATAAATATCGGTGAACATTATGATTACTAATTACATTTATTTTCCATTTTTATAAGACACTCTGAGTTGCCATTAGTCATCCAAAGGATTACTGTCTCAATACTAAATACAACTATAACTATGGCTACTTTCACAACTCAAGTAATTCAAAGACATGGTTTTATTTTATATAAATTAGACAAATACTTTGGTAACTCGAAAATAAATTACGTAAAGTACGTATAACTAAAAGTATATGAAAAATGAAAAGAACAAGAAAAAAAATACAGAGTTGCAAAGGAAAGTTTATGAAGTACGATTTTTAGATAAACTTTATTACCATCTATAAGTACCTACGAGACCACACATTGATACATAGTCGAAAATAACATCTGCGTACTTCTACTTGAAGCTAAGTACAAAATACTGAATGAACACCATTAATGTTTCTAGAATAATTTAAACCGACGTTGGTTCTACGCAAGATATGCACAGCGCACCGTCGATTATGACAAATATCTTTAAAATTATCTAGGACCCAAGTTTAAGTTACCAGTTCTTTAAGGGCTGGTAAGTATAGCAGAACTTAAATCACAACACCACATTGGTCAAATACAAATTTATATAATCAACATCTAAAAAAAAAACAAAATTGACAGAAAAACTATCACAAAAATAAGTACCACGATTATAATAAATTAATACGAATAAAATAATTTAAAAAGTTAATTTGATTCAATAAAATGCTTCACTTAAAGAGTAACTGTAAATAAAATGGGTGAGTGAGTGTCGAGTGTATTGACGAATGCGCCGGTTGTGGGAGGGGTATTACTTGGCCTTGCCGCTGCCGAACATCTTGATGAGGTGGTCGGTGCTGAAGGACTTGGGCCGCTCGATGGGCAGGCCGAGCGCGCGCGACCAGATCAGCTGCGCCAGCACGCCCAGCGCGCGGGACACGCCGAACATCACAGTGTAGTAGTTCATCTCAGTCAAACCGAAATGCTGCAATCACACACTATTTTGTCAACTGAGTTCGAGTACCGATCGGAATCGTTGGAGGAAAGACAGGGCCTTAGCTCAGCAGTGTGACAAAAAAAAGGGGTTTGAATATTTTTGTTTGAAGGCTGCCGTTTCCTTTTTTTTTCTACTTTCGATACGATATATGCCTAAAATGTCACGTTTCGTACCGGTGGTGCAACTATTTTATGATCATCTTAGTCTAAATCAAGTAATACAGAAATTCAATCAAATATGTTCATATTGACTTGTGTAATATAACAGGTTTTGACCGAGTTTAAATCATAGCATCGTCAACAGTACAGAAAACATTTAGGTCTCAGCGGGCCGAGTACGATAGTGACAGCGCCGCGACAACACCTCGTTCCTATGTCAAAATTGACAACGCCATAGGGCGAGCAAGCCTATGCGCGGAACCCTCGCGCAATCAAAGTGAAGTTTCAGCGTGAGCCGAGCGCGAGTTTGTCGTTATCGTGCTAAAGCTGCAGAGAGCCAATAAAAACTATTCAATTATTTAAGTTGCAAATCTGCCAACTGTTAACGCCAATGACAATCTTTTCAAAATTGTATAATTTTAAGTAGCCAAGCAGTTGTGAATTGGTGAGCAATTAAAAATGAATTAAATCGAAGTATCAAATCAAATACAGATTAATATATAGACATACCTACTCCAAAATTACCTGCGTTTGCATTATATGTTTTATCTAATATTGATATCGAAGCATATGATTTACAATACAAAGGCTGTTCAAAAATATATTTTAAAAAAGGTTGCTTTTAAGCGCACTACCCACCAAAGCCAAAGCCGCCGGCTGTCTTTACCCGGCGAGTTAGGCTGCTAGGCTTGTTTTGCACGATTATCACAAGAAACAAGCCCAGCAGCCTAGCCAGCCGGGTAAAGCTGCCGCGGTTTTGGTGTGTAGTGCGCTTTACAGACACTCAGTTGCAAAGACGTCCGTTAAAGTGAATGCTACTTTAAATATCATATTTTCACATTCCTTCTAGTTGACGTAAACAAGGACAACATAACATTTAAAGAAGCTTTAACTTTAATAAACGTTTCTGCAACTGAGCGAGTGTCAAGATGTTTTTAAAAGATACAACTTTGGCGACATCAGAAACTTTGTAATACGCCTTTCCCGCATTTCAATTCTTATCACTCCTATACCATAAGGTTGCCTGGAAGAAATTGCTGTTAAGCAATAAGGCCGCCTATTTGTATGCATTGTATCAAATTTGTTGTAAATATTTGTATTTTCCTTTGTGTGCAATAAAGTATATTGTATCGTCAATTTTTTACCTGTAAGAGGACACCGGAGTGAGCATCTACATTAGGCCAGGGGTTCTTGACTTTGCCAAGCTCAGTGAGAATCGGCGGCACCACCTTGTAGATGTCTGTAACCAGCTTAATCAAGGGGTCGTTTGGAAGGTGCTTTAGAGCGAACTCGCGCTGGCAGGTATACCTGAACAAATAAAAATAGTTTCACTTTAGTACCTATATTGTTCGCGAATTTCAACATCAACACAATTTTATGATTCACTAGAGGATGCCTGGGACTTCGTTCCCGTGGCAATTTTCAATGAAAATACCCTGGCTCTTTGTTCCAATGCGAACACCCTGACCATTCAGTTTTTTTTTTATGTACGTTTGTTTGTAAGTAAATCAATTTTAAATGATTTGACACTCAAGAAAAATATAAATAAATAAGTAAACGCTTACACGCTCAAAGGCCCACACAAAGGTTTTCCCTTGTGTCGTGGTTCCCTTGGAACATACACGAAGACAGACACAAACACCCAAACCTTCCCAAGCCTTCGGGTAGACAAACCAGTCCTTTTTTTCTTGCTAATAGTATAATTTTAAACCTAGGTCCAAGGGGTTTGATGAATTAGTGATATCGCGACTTTAAAAGATATCTTCTAATTAATTTTACAAGATAACGCGTCGTGTTGATTCACAGTCAGTCTTCACCCGAGATACACGGTAATGATACACACTCCGCGGTAAGTACAAATGAGACACATGGTAACGATACACAACCAGGGTCAGTCTACAACTGAGACACACGATAACGATACGCACTCAGGGTCACTTTATCACTGAGATATACAGTAACGATAGATAATCAAGGTCAGTCTACTACAAAGACACATGGTAACGATACTCACCTAGGATCAGTCTTTCTGAGTACGGCGTGGCCGTAGCCGGGCACAACCTGTCCGGACTTGAGGGTCTTCCAGATGAATTCCTTTAGCTTTTCTTCAGTATAATTATCTCCAACTTGTTCGCGGAGCTTCTGGATCCAAATCAATACCTGTCCAGACAGAATGAATGCTTAATAAATAATAGAGAGCTGGAAACATTTTTTCAAGATTTAAAGGGGAGTAGATGTAAGACGGAACGAAAGGGATTTAGATATTTTAGGGTATTATCATGAACTTCAATTCAATTTTTTTTTCCCTGATCATAACTAAAAACTAACATCTCTTGGGGACATTGTCACACTTATACTCAAATTTAAAAATATACAAAGGAGCAAAATGTACAAAAACAGCTACTACTGCTTTAAGCAAATATCTCTGAGGTATGCTATGACGTCATATTAAATATCGAATCTGTCTATTCAACAATTTAGTAAGTAATTAACAAGTCCACTTAAAATGTAAGTGAAGTAAGGGTTACATTAATGGATTACACATAATTTTCTACTAACATATAGGCTATGTTTCTATACAGAAAATATTAATTTTAATATTATTAATTATTCACTCGTTCAAAGATGATCTTTCAATCTACGCTTGTCAATCGGCGGGCACGACGGCTTCTTTGTTTGCATTTTAGATACCTAATTCGGAATAGACTTTAATATTAACACGTTGGCTGCCCACCATACTACACCTACAGTATTCCTCCCACGCCCCATACAAATTTACTGATCCCACTGATGATGCTTAAAGCGGCGCTCTATTACTGAGGGGCCATGAGCAGCACCGGTGGGATTAGTAGCTCATTTTTGAGGCTATTGTTTTTCAAAGTTTGACTCTAGCCCCCAAAAAAAATCTGGAACTCAATACCCTCAAAAATAAGCTTCTAATCCCACCGGTGATGCTCATGGCCGCAAAAATTACGTGGTCCCACCGTGATTCTCATGGCAGCCAACGTGTTAAGAAAAAACTCGGCAATCTCATACTTTAGCCATTATTATAAAAGGTTACCTCTTGGTTGGCGAGTCCGTGAAGGGGTCCAGCAAGGCCGTTCATGCCGGCCGCGAAAGAGAGGTAAGGATCGCTGAGCGCAGAGCCCACCAGGTGCGTCGTGTGCGCTGACACGTTACCGCCCTCGTGGTCACTGGAATATCACAACATGTATCGCTTAATATACTTGCTTCAGCCATGTAAAACTAATATTAAGTCTTTCTCAACCTTTACCTCAGATAATTTATTAGAATTCATTACTTTGGCCTAAGACAAACTAGTTTTTAGGTAGTGTTTTTTTTAAATCTGTGCTACTATCACAATGAAATCTAACACAACTCAGTTCAAGGGATTTCTGCAGAGCTCAAACTAATTTGGCCTAAAACTGGGTTTGACTAGCAAAAGATCGATTGTCTTTCAACCTTTGTCAGAAAAAGAGACAGGAATAAAATAAAAGAACGCCAAGCGAAACACGGAGTACAGAACATCACGTGAATACAAATTACGCAAATACGCTCGACACAATAAGGTGAGTCAAAAAAACTTGCCCAGCAGGAGTAGTAGTATAATGTCATATTTTGACAGTTCATTGAGAGCATTGATCTAGCGGCCGCCACTCTTTATTTAAGGGTCTATTATCAGTCATAAGTGCGGGGTGTAAAAGAGATTATAATAACTGTCAAAAGTGGCAAATTTCTACCTCGAGGCTAATAAATATATGCGCAATGAGTCAATCATAGGCAAATACAGCCAAAATATTTTTCTTAAGTAACCCAGATCCTCCAACTATTCATGTGACACGAAAGCACATCGATATTTTCAATCGCTACGACTACGACACGAAAAAATATGCAATAAATTAACACTTTTCCGCCCCTAGGCACTTTGTTTTTGTGGGAATTTCGGGAATTACACACAATATAACCTTCCCCTGGAATCACTCCGTCCATTCGTAAAAACCGTTTGAAAATCCATTTAGAAGTTTTAAGTTTACCGCGTTCAGACAGACAGACGCGTCGGGGGACTTTGTTTTTTTATATAGCATGATTAAGGATAACCGTAATTCCGAATGTACGGACGGCCGCACATCAGGTTACCACAAGCGTGCACTCTGTGCTCTTGTGATAAGAGCGGTTTTGTCATGAAAATGGAGTAACCTAATACGTTGGCCTTTGTACTTAAATCTATAGAACTGCCATTATTAGAAAATTGCAAATAATTTTCTTCCGTATTTGTTTAAGCAATGCATCGAGCCCCGGTTAATTACGTAACAAAGGTATTTACGAACACAAAGTCCACTTAAAACGCTGATAAAGTATCATATCACTCTTGTTATTACTACCATCGTTCATTGCGTATCTCGACAGAAGGCAAAGTATCGCCATATGACAGTAGGTATTCTAACCTAAGATATGTTTCTACTGCATTTGTATTGTTGATGAGGAATCTCATTAAGATAATTAAGCGCTATCAACAATGGCTTATGTCGTTATGTTAGTAACTCCATCCATTCGTTTTAAGTAGTCCTAAGCTTTAAGTGTTTTTTTTTTAAACTGTTCTGTGATGATAAATTAATATGTAGCCAAAATTATTGAAGCTAGATAAACCACCAGTCCTTTATAATAATAATAATATTTAAAAAACATTTATTAATAGGCATCTAGGCCCATAGATAAATACCTTACACACTAACATAATAGTGGAATAATGAGACGAGACTAAATAAACTTTATTCATCTGTAAAATCTGAAGTCTTGATGATTGTCGCTTAGGTTTCGCAATCTGGCAGGTGTCGCCGGATCCGTTGCTCAAGCCTAACGTGAAAACAACGCGGTCAAATGTCAAAAAAGTGTCGAAATGACAACGCCAGAGGACGCGAGCAAGACTTTGCACGGTACCCTCGCGTAGTCAAAGACTTTACTGTCATCGGAGAGGCGAAACGAGCGAGTTTGTCACGGGCCGTGCTAGTTATACAGGCGGCTCGCAATCAGTACTAAAGTTAAACGAATCTAAAAAGTATCATTTGACAGATTGAAATAAGAGATGAGGTAAAAATAAACGGATATGACAATATTCGATTCTTATCGATATCGATTCCTTATAGTTGATTATCGATTACAGTGTTACTTAATAATCAATAAATCCTTATTATTTTATAGACTTATTCGTTACCAAAGGTGCCTAAGATACAAATTAGATTCTACTTTTGTATGTCTTAAGTTTCGGATTAAAATAAATCAAATACTTAGTTGAATTCAAAATATTTACTACTTAAAAAAATAAAATATTTTATTTTATTCAAAAACTACACTTTAAACTTTTCAGCAATTATTTCTTCGTGGTACCTAGACTTTTGTGCTTTTCAAATAAAATGTGAGTAAGCAATTTGGTAAAAAGCCTGTAGCGGCTGATCCAGCATGACATATTATATGGCGCCTACCTTTTTCCTATGGGCACCTAGAACAGGACGCTTCGGTATCATCGGTCCATGTTTGCGAGACAGAGTGATTGGCATTTAGTGATTTGGATAATACGGCCTATACAGATTTATTTCAAAATAAATAAATCAATTAATTAATTTGTAAATATTATTGTTTCGATGTATGTATATTTTAACCGATTTTTCGTATACAAGTTAATTAAAATGATTACAACTCTAGCATGAAGTATATGTCGACATAACTTTGAAACGACGCACATAAAAGGATGCATTTATAGACTGAATTGATTATTTTGCTTTCTTTGAGTTATTTGACTTTAAATTAGTGATTGAGAACTGTACATATTGTGATAAAAAAAAAATACTGCATTATTACGTGGTTTTACGAAGATGTTTTAAAATAGCATGTGCACGCCTATACAAAGTTATTGCGGCTTGCAAATTATGAAATGTCAAATGGTAGTTCTTAGATTTGATAGATTTTAAGTTAGTAGGTAAACCGTCTATTACATTACTTGTTACAACTTCCACTGAACAGAGTTAAAACTTAAGCACATTACAATAAAACAACATATTTATCTCTCACACAAATGTATGCCAAACAAGGAAACGAACCCAAGAGCTAGATCACGAAGTCTAACAATAATAGTATGGTAGGTAAGGTAAAGCTAACACTAGTAAGGTTTTGTTAGTAAAAAAATAGATTTATCATTCGCAAGGCAACGTGCAGATAGTAACAGTTAGTAACAAAAAGGAGGCACATCAAATCATTTACGTAAGTGCAAAGTCAACCATCGAGAAGAAATTCTAGAGGGCCGATGAGAAAGCAAGTCTGCGCCTTTCTTACTAAGACACCAAATCTCCGAGACTCTTTTATTTGAAACTAGTATTCCGCTCGGGATTTCGTTTCCGTGGGAATTCAGGAAAGTTATGTAGCCTATGTTACTCAGGGATAAGGTAGCATTATAATTTTGAAATAATTGTTCAAATCGGTCCAGTAGTTTCAGAGCCTATTCAATGCAACGAAACAAACAAACATTTCTTCTTTATAATATTAGTATAGATATCGCGAAAATTCATAAAACCTTAAACCATGCCGTATCTCATTCATCAAATATAAGTCATGTAGTCGGGGCTTTTTTATAGATAAAACATATTAAAGATATTGAACTTCGCAATGATATTTCATTGAGGTATATAACCTCAATGTGATATTTTACCCAAGATATGTCATCTCATACAAAACTAAAACGAAAACATGAATCCTTCGATTAAAAATGTTTCCATAAACAGACTGTCACGCAAATATCATATATCTATTGCTAAAGAACCTAATTGGGTGTTTTTGAGTGATCACACTTTTAATGAATGATTCCTTTTAAAGAGAATACGATTATTTGACTATTGCCTTTTAGCTTCCGCGCGATTGGAATTAAAGACTTGTTGGCCATGCTTCTTTTATACCAAATAAGTTTTTTTTAGAAAATATATGAGTCCACAATAGAACATGCAAGTAAAAATATTTCAATGTAAAAATAAGCGAATACCTGACCATATTCAGTAATTGAACGACCCCGACCGACATTCAAGTGACTCACACTTATAATTAGATAAAGACGAGACAGCCTTGCTGACGTTCCTTACAAAGACATACTTTTTGTATCGCCTATGTTACGGTTACGTACAGGAGCTAACATATACATTTATACACATACACACTCATCACAGGGAAAACATAACAACTATTAATTAAGGATCTTACAATAAACATTTATTGTTAATTGACAAAATAAACAGCAGTCGCTTAGAGCAAACTCGAGGAAGTAAGTAACCAATCAAAAACTTACACATTTTTTCCTCTTAAACATCAAGGTCAAATTCGCTTAGCAAGACGTTATAACCGTGATTTGTTTCATTGTGGAAAAACATAAAAACGACTTAAGGAAAACTTCCATTAGTAAGTAGTGTCCTTTCAAATACCACCTAAACGGTGACGCAAATCAGCAACACTAAGTTGAATTTTACTGCTAAAATAACCTTCATTGCTATGACTGAATAATCTGAACATGCTCAAAGAACGAAACTGTATCGCTTACGGTGCTGAGTTTTATTAAAACAACTTTTACATCTTACAGAATGGGAGAGATAAATATCCCATTTTGAGAAGATATCCCTACGGCCATTTAATATAACATAACATAGGGATGAAGAAGACGCTGCTGCGCCTTTAAATCTTAATAAATCTGAACTTTGTTTTTACAGATCAAGGTAGAGTCTGTGACGCTATGACTTATGACTTACTGCCGTACTCAGAGACGTCAATTAAAGTTAAGAAGTAATTAAATGTCATGCTATCCTTGTTTATAGCAACAAGAGTGAAAGAGACAACATCAGAGTTTAATAGTACTTAACTTTAATTGACGTCTCTGAGTACGGCAGTTAGTCTGTGACGCTATGACTAGTCTTCTTGGATATCTATTGTATTTCTTTAATATCAAAATCATATATAACGTAAAAGAGTAAGCAATGGTTTAAAAAATGTCATGGTTCCGATTTTCACACGTATACGTAACAAATGTTAAATTTCAGTACTAGCACAACCATTTTCGGGAATTATTTATAATTTCCCGAATTTGCGAAACTATTCCGAATGTCCATAGCGTTCCTTCCTTATCTTGTAGGTATAGTCAGCATCATCGAATTCGTTTCTAGATGGCGCTTTAATAGGTTTCTTAGGGCAAACTAGTAGCTCACTTAAAGTTGTTAGTTCATTACCTAGCCTAATAGGTTACTAGAAAAACCTTTATTATCAATATTCAAAAAAGTGAGAAAGGTAGAATTCTACAATAAGATGCAATAATGATATAAAGCAGTGAATCATATACAAAACCTGTAAGGGGTAATGTTTCATAGTTTTCTAATGTTTACTATTTGTGATTGTGATAACTTTTGCTACAGAATTATAATGACATGTGAAAGTTTATTTGTCCTCCTCGTAGCAACGGATCAACTTGACTTTTACACATGGTTAGTTGGAAGGCTGGAGAGTGACATACGACACTTGGGAACAAAGTCGCGGGCGGAAAGCTAGTAGATGAATGTATTACCTGTGGATTGTGAGGTACATTCGCATGAGTTCGATAAACGTGGGGTCGTCGTATCCGAGCATGGTACAGTAGTTGTGGGACCAATCCTTGCAGGCGTCGATGGCGCCGATGCCCTTGCCGTCGCGGTACGTGTTTCTGTAGATGGTGGCTGCAATCACCGGCAGCCGAGCGATCAGGTTCATTGTGTCTTCGTACACGTACTGCACACGATAATATGGAATATCAGAGCGTTCAAAACGTATTTTTTTATTATTATTACAGAAAAAATACAGCATTAATGCTACATATAAATCATACACTTTGGGTAATAAAATAACATAAGCCAAAATAGTTTCCATCAAAAAATTTAACACATATCGTTGGAATCAGTTAGGTTTTCAACATATTTAAAGAAGTGGTTTATTTTTAACGTCTTCTGCGGACATATTAGTACAGAGAGCCGCACATCAGGTTACCACATGCGTACCACTGCGCTGTTGCGATAATAACGGTTTTACAATGAAAACTGGGTAACCTGATGCGCTATCCTCTGTACTACGTTAACTATCAACTAGGGATTAATAAAAATATGCTAACCCACCCGCGGTTACTAGCTAATCAGGTATATGTCAATTTTTTTACGACTTATTAGATAAAATTTTATGTATTTGGATTTGAACCCAAAAAATATGTATATGGATTCGGAAAGTATTATGATTCCTGACTGAACTCCGAAACTTGAAAACTTGTAAACAATGGTGAAAAGGGATTTTCGAGGAAAATGGAGCAAAATCTTCGAGTAAATCGGTGACTCACCTCCCAGTATTTGGATTTGTGTACGCCCTCGGAGTAAGCCTTAGCGAAAGCTGACTCGCTGTTAAGGGCCGTGATGGCGGCTGAGAACTGAGACATGGGGTGCAGCTTCTTCGGGAAGTTGTTCAGCATCGTCACCACGTGGGAAGGTAGCTCGGCCCTGAATCCACAATACAATCCGTGTTAATTTAGGAGATAAATTACATTTCTAATTACAGCTGCCCGCATAAGCTATGAAACTTTACTCTCATGACAGTTGATTGCCAAGGAAAACATAACCTTAAATATATGAAGGTTGAATTTCTTTTGCATTCAATTGACGTTGACACATGATCTAGAATTGAAAGGACGTATGTCCAATTGTCCAAATCAACATGCAAGAGAAATAAAAACTTCTTAAAATTCAAATAGAGTCTATTTTCCTTGTGTTGATTTGGAAGTCTATAGTATCATTAGAGAGAAGCCTTATTCTCTCTAATAGCACGTTTACATACATCTTAAGTTACTGCAATGTACATACAGCAGCACGTCAGATTACCCATTTGCATTACGAAAGCCCCGCTATTGTAAGCGAGATAAGGGCGACGTCAAGGTGAACATGTATAGCTAGATGTGCTGCCGTGTACATGCGCAGAAGTTATATTTCGGAATGGCGCAAAAATATATCGGTTTGATGATGAGCAAGATGACACAAGTCTCATATTATGTCCTTAGCGTAAAGCAATAAAAGGTATATACTTCATTGGTATTCGGATTTAGTCTGCTTACGTTGCGCTTTTTCGCGCACTCGAATATTACCGCCAAAACTTATAATAGTGGTAGAACTGAAATCGTAGCTATTTAAGTACAAGTTTACTATTAAACTAACTGCTTACTTATTTTACAAAATAATTTCTATCATTGAAAGTTAACACTAAATACGCATTACAATTATTACGAATTACAATTAAGTGGCATAGACTAAACTACACAAAACGGATATACCTCACAAATTATAAGTTTTACGTGTGTATGTGTGTCTGCCTGTGGCATGTCTGTGGGTCCGAAACAAATGGACCGATTTCGATGCGGTTGAAAGCTGATATAATCGAGATGGTTCTTAGCTTTATTTGATCAAAATTAGTTTAGCCGTTTAAGAGTTATTTATAAGCGATAAATGTCGGGGAAGAAACAATTTTTTAATTTTATAATCACAAATGTTAGACGTGATTCTTTTAACTGTTTTTTGTTCTTTAATTTATGAACTGATTGAAATAAAACAAACAATAAATGAGTGAAGCACCACAACACATTTGTATAAACCGCATCAAAATCGGTTAAGCCGTTTCTGAGATTAGCGCACACAAACGCACAGACAAACAGACAAAACTAACAATCATTGTTTTGGGTTCTATTGCTCTCTGTATATATTTTCTACAGCTAATGGTTAACTGTTAAATAAATTCCTACTGTGTTTATTTTCAAAAATCCTACAAATTAAAGTAAAATTTAAGTGACGGAAACCATGATATCATTAATATGAAATTTTAAATACAGTCCGATTTTTAAATTGTAAGAACAAATCAAGATTGACATACTTGTTTGTACACTCGTTAATCGTTCTGCAAAGGAAACCATTATTTATTTTATTCATAGATAAGTAAAGTTCCTTTCAATAGAATCCGGCAATCATGTAAACTGCTGTGAAAGTGAGTGATATAGTTCGCTGTTGATTGCTTCATCCTAAGTATTTTAATTAATCTAAAATAATTATGAAGCAAATGCAAATCAAGGTAGAACCTATGTTTTCAACTAGCTTTTTAGTCTCCCATTTCATTCTCCAAATCGCGAAACACGATTTTTTTGGTTTAAAGAAAGTTTTTTTTTTATTCTCCTATGTCACTTGTTATTGTACAAGCATTCTTTATCTATAGTATAGGCGTTGATAAAACAGAAAGTAATTCATCACCTTGAATTTTTAATTTTGTTTAATCCATTTCGATGATTTTTAGTGGATGATTTTACAAAAATCGCGAAACACGTGTTATTTGATTTGTTTCAAGGCATATCTTCAAGTTTCGAGTCAAAATATCCAAAAAATGGTTTTCTCC
The DNA here is from genome assembly GCA_949987775.1 of Aproaerema taeniolella. Lineage (NCBI taxonomy): Eukaryota > Metazoa > Arthropoda > Insecta > Lepidoptera > Gelechiidae > Aproaerema > Aproaerema taeniolella. The sequence continues at coordinate 29,688,319 of OX465242.1, read as the reverse complement.
TATGTTAGTGAGTGATGTAACAAACGTTCTTTTAATATTTACGCATTAATGGCTCAGTTTATGGCTTGTCTGGATACAAAACTCTTTTGCCTTTAAAAAAATCACGCAATCTGCAACTTCGAGTTTAGCCATCATTATTAAAGATAAAAAATAATTAAAGTTTATCTTTTCGAAGTGACTCATTGATCCAAATGATTAAATCTTTTTAAAATCAAATAGTGAGTAAAAACGATGAACAACACTAACTTTTCAAAGAGAAACAGACTTCGATAAGTAAAAAATAAAATGACTGTTTTACAAATCATTCAAATTTTCGACGTCCGAGTATTTTTTAATAAAATAACTATCTTATAGAAGTTATTTGGTGTCGAAATAATTGTAAGAACAATGTATGGTTCCTTAAAATGTGAATATGATCAGGATCGATATTCAAATGTAAGCAATTACGGAGTAATCGTGTTTAAATTATCTTGTTACATGATTGCCGGATTCTATTGAAAGGGACTTTAAGTTGGTTTTATCAGGACCTACCGAGACGAAAATCTCCCTATGTTCCCACTAGTCTCCTCTAGCGCTATCCCCCCCTCTATCAATAGATGACAGATTGAAATGTATGTATGTCCCAATGCCATCCCGGGTGAAAAATTCCGCTGTGTGGTGATCGGTTGAGAATAACACCACCCCATGTTCTCATGCGGTGTGGTAGGCTCTGTGAAAGGCCGTCTGGTTCGCGACCACCCTCCTACCGAAGTCCGACGCCAAACAGCTTGCTGTGTTCCGTCGATGCGTGGGAGTACCAGTGCCTTTATAGGCATTTTCTGGGTTAGCTCGCTCCATCGTCGACCTCATCTATGGCCTTGGTCAAGATTGAGGTCAAGAGTTAACCCACCTTATAATAATAATAAAAAACACGTTTATGCACTTTGAAAACGCGCAGAGACTAGTGCGAAAAAGTCTCATTTGTCACCCTGGGCCTGGGGGACAATTTTTACTATCTGTCATCTTTGAAAACGAACCAGGAGGCACAAGTGGGAAAAAAGTAATCGGTAAATGTAATGGTATTTATACTTTTCCGTTTACATAAAAATATAAGTTTATTTTTTTTTACATTTAATTTAATTTACATAAATACAATGTTTGTTTGTCTGAATAAAGAAAATAATTACAAAGTTGTATTTACTTTGTAATTTTCTAAGCATTTTCTTTTAAAGTCAAAAACTATAAATACTATTTCCTTTATTGATAACATTTAACTAGGTTTATGATATCAGAGGGGACTTTGGCAAAACGTCCCATTTGTGACAAGTGAAACTTTTTTTCCATTTGTCCCATCTGGCACGGTTTCTATGGGACAAACGTGAAAAAAATCCCATTTGCCACCCTGGGTGACAGTACTAGAGGAGACTAATGGGAACTTAGGAAAATCTTAATTTACCCAGGACAATCAAACTAATCATAAACAAATAATAACAAGGTACTTTTTTTGGACACCTTGCGGTTTTCTTACCTATGTTATATCTCTTTCTGCGTTCTACCTAAAGTCGAATTTATAATTCCGTGCCAAAATTTTAAACAAAGGTATTGCCGCTTTAAAAAAATGTTTAACAAACCGACCATTATCAATTATTGTGAAAAAGAATATTTCTTTTATAAAACTTCTAAAACAACTATACACATTAAATCACACAGGTTTGTAACTAGCTGTACTAAAAATTTAATTCGAGCAAAAACATGTTTTTTAGCGAAAATATAATTTATGGTCCTAGCAATAGTGGTTCATAACATTCGGGTATTTTTTTAAGGTTTTCTTTTTCTGTACAAATCTTCCAGAGCCTAAAAAAAAGGACAATGCTCAAAAAAAAACAGGCTGGCAGCAAACGAAAAGTACCTAACTCCAATTATTGGTAGAAATATGTAAATAGGGGAAGATACCCAATCCCGAGCCAGTTAAGCCCATCTCTCTAAATTGTAGGCTAAACCTACTAGAAAAATTGTAAAATCATTGTTTTTTTCGATGAAATATCATAAAACAGAATCTTGTTATTCATATTAATTCAAAAAACCGAACGATGAACTCATTGTTTCGGTGAAATTAACAAAAAGACATGAGGATCCAGACGCCTCATCTTCAGCCTTGAGTGCTCCATCCCTGGCCACCTCTTGCCCTATTCCCAGCCAGCGCGCAAAAACATTTGTTGGTATAAAAAATAGACTTGTAAGTTATAAGTTATTGACATATTAATGTCATTTCATATCGTAATTTCTGGCCGAGTGGTGAAATTATCAGATCGTAGGTGAGGCGTCGAAGGATCGAATCCTGAGAGAATAACGGACTCTTTTTGTGTATTTTGTTTTATTTCCATATTAATGCACAACGTTAATTTTCAAGTTTTCACTTCTGCCAGCACTCCCGGAGTGCAACCCGTTGTTTTTTTATCACCAAATCACCCTGTATCGATGTGACTAGGTTTCAAACTGCGACATCACATTCGAGAAAATCCAAGGCGGCTGGTCACAGGCCGGCTCCCATACTTAAATCATCGAACCCCTTTGTTGTTTTATTTATAAACTTTATGATAAAGCTACAAAAGCGACATAAATTGTTGTAATGTATGTTTCAGATTATTTAAATTTTACCACGAGTCAGATAGGTTGAGCTATTAGGGCGACCTCAAAAAAAAAAACCCAAAGCTGATTTTTGGTATGGACGTTCCTACAGGTCCTAGAAGTAAGACCCTAGAGTTCCTCACATGGGGAGTGCCGGCGTCCCCCCCTCCCACCCCCCTAAAGGTCCCTTTTTCCAGTTATTGTTGTTTTATTCAAAAACTAAAGAAGCTAGATTCAAACTGTCAAAGAGTCAAATAATCTGTATTAAAATACCTATCGATTGATGTAATAATCATTCCCGTAGAGCCTTTAGTTATTATACTGTAAGTGTTCAAAGTCCAAAAAAAAATTCAAAATGCGTTTTTTCCTCAAAGTTTGCAATTTTCTCAAAAAACTGTGTGAGCTATGCCAAAGTTGTCTATGAACACATTGTTCCCTGTATATTAGTCTACAAAATGAGACCCTATTTTTGAAAATCGCAATATTATTTAAAAAGTTACAGTATTTTATCTGATGAAGTGAAATACAAAATTCCTAAATACATACAGAACGATACATGGCGGGGTACCTGATACCAAATTATCGGATATTTATGTTTTAGTAGGTACAGTAGTTATCCAATGTATCCATACCAAAATCATTGTTTTTAAAGTCACAGGTTTTCAACACTAAAACTCTACAAAGATATGAATAATACATTCTTATAAATTTCGTTATTGTCTCAGAAACTATTATTGTTTCAAAGAACACATTTACATTTAGGTGCTTTTACGGAATTATTACATACGTATCTTCAAATAAGACCCTATTTGCTTCAAACGCCAAAAAAATAGAAAAGTAACAGAGATGTTTATTTTGAACGAAAAATAAAAAAAAAATAACATTCAAAAGTCACAGATGTATTGTTTTTATAAACTTTATAGTATCTTGTACGACAAATAAGTTTACTCAACAGAAAAAGAGGAAGAAAAATTCGGGACTTGAACCCCTCTGCATTGACTTGTTGTTTTACAGTTTTATCCCGCGTTTTTACTACTGTAAAGCTTTTTCTTAGACTTGCAAGTATTTAGACTATGTTTTTTACTGGTAAACGCGAATATGATCTTAGTTAAATCAAGTAGTCCTGCAAAAAGTTTTTTTGTTTTGTTTAAACTTTGTTCAAGTATTGCGATAAAAGTGATGGCCCTTTGATAATGATTCTTACACGGTTGAATAAGTAATTCAATACACAATACAATGACATTATATGATTAGTAATTATGCTATTGTTATTCCATATAATAATTTTTATTTACTACTGCCTATCTCATTACTGAGCATTTGGGTAAAAAATCATCTGTAACTTTTCTATTTCTTTAGCGATTTAAGTAAATAGGGTCTTGTTTTAAAGATACGTACATAATCATTCCAAAACATGTACATCATTTGAAACTTTTTATGTGCTTGTAATAGTTTTTCCGAAAATTACGAAATTCATATTAAAAAAAATAACAAAAAAACTTTGTAGAATTTTAGTATTAAACCTAGAGACTTTATAACAATGATTATTGTATATACATATTAGGTAATTACTGTAATTACTAACTAAAGTAAAATTTTTCGACATTTTAGTATTAGGTACATCATGTATCAATGTTATAAACTACTATGTATTTTAGAGCCATATTTTTCGTCACATAAAAAATAGTGTAACTCTTTTAATAATGGAGCGATTTTCAAAAATAGGGTCTCATTTTGTAGATAAGTATATGGGGCACAATGTGTTCATAGACGACTTCTCCATAGATCGCATAATTTTCAGAGAAATATGCAAACTTTGAGGAAAAAAGCGCATTTTGCATTTTTTGTTAAAACTTTGTCCAAGTATTGTGACAAAAGTAATGGCTCTATGATAACGATTTTTATACGGTTGGATAGGTAATTTAATACACAATATAATGATATGATTACATTTGTAATTATGATATTTTTATTCCATGTAATAATTTTTTTTTACTACTACCTACCTCATTAGTGAGAAATTCGTAAAAAAAAACCATCTGTAACTTTTCTATTTCTCTGGCGATTGAAGTAAATAGGATCTTATTTTAAAGATACGTACATAATCTATCCATAATTAATGTATTTGTTGAAACTTTTGATGTCCCTGTAATAGTTTTTACGAAAATCATAAAATTAATAACAAAAAAAAATATTTTTTATTTTTAAAATTTTAGTATTGCAACTAGTAACATTATAACAGTGGTTTTTGTATGGACGCATTGGGTAATTACTGTTCTTACTAACTAAAATATTATAACTCGACATTTTAGTATTAAATACCTCATGTACCACTGTATTTAACTACTATGTAATTTGGAATCTTGTATTTTGTAAGATAAAAAATTCTGTAACTTTTTAAATAATATTGCGATTTTCAAAAATAGTGTCTCATTTTGTAGACTAATATATAAGGCACAATTTGTTCATAGACAACTTTGGCATAGCTCACACAGTTTTTTGAGAAAATTGCAAAGTTTGAGGAAAAAACGCATTTTGAATTTTTTTTCGGACTTTGATCAATCACAGTATAATTAATAAAGGCTCTACGAAAATGATTGTTACATCGATCGATAGGTATTTTAATACAGATTATTTGACTCTTTGACAGTTTGAGCCTAGCATGCTTAGATTTTGAATAAAACAACAATAACTGGAAAAAGGGACCTTTTGGGGGGTGGGAGGGGGGGACGCCGGCACTCCCCATGTGAGGAGCTCTAGGATCTTACTTCTAGGACCTGTAGGAACGTACATACCAAAAACCAGCTTTGGGTTTTTTTTTTGACCCTCAACCCTATCTGACCCGGCGTATTTATACCTACTTACTCATTTAAAAATTAAATACACAGTTAGTGAAAAATCTTTTTAAAGTTTAAAATAATTTTTAAATGAAAATTAATTTTATTAAAATATATTGACTTATGACACTTGATATTTATTTAAGAAAATTTCTTATTCGTTTGGATACTTGCTCGTTAAATATAATAAATAATTATAACACCTGAAACAAACATCACAATACAATTATTCAGTACTAACTTCTTTGCAAATTAATAAAATTTTAATAAATGACTGGACAAAAATGTTTTTGATAACTGGAATTTCACTTTGTCAATGACATTTCTTTGTTTACATTTTTGGCACGGAATTAAAAATTCGACTTTATGTAATATCACAATACAAAAAAAAATACTTTTCAATACATATAAAATATAAGTTCAAAGACAACAGACCTTTCAGCCCATTCCTTGGAGAGCCCTGCCACCTGGTCGCTGGTGGGCACATCTCCAGTGACAAGAAGCCAGAAAAGACCTTCGGGAAGAGGTTCTTCGCCATTGGAAGCATGGGGAAGCTGCTTCTTGCATTCCGGGATACTGAGACCACGGAAACGAATGCCCTCATCGGGGTCCAGCACTGAGCACTCCCATACCATGCCCCTGATGCCACGCATACCGCCGTACATCTGGTGATAACGCATTAAAATTAGGGCGGATCTCGTATTAATGCTAAATTTATCTATATTTTTGTATCAAATTCATATTTTACCGATTTCTTTTTTTTTGGAGTGATACGACTTTTAAGAACTGATTATATTATTTATACAATTTGAACACCCTAAAAAGTTAATCTGAAACCGAATGTGACTAAAAATGGAAAGGCACAACTTATGCTAAGGTTCACAATTAGTGTGATTAGCTATTATTGACAGCTCTTATTGACTACCTCGAAGTTGTACCTTTTACTAAACAGTAACATATATGTTACCGGAAATGTATGAAATCTAGGAATTGTATATGTTACCGGAAATGTATGAAAGGATGATGGGCGTTTTGGTATCGGTATTAGAATGGAACTTGCTACCGCTACCAATTAAAATAAATGATACATCGTTAAAAAGGTAATTTTCTGTAGAATAAGAATAACCGAAGCGCAAGTCCTGATTCATTGTCCAATCAGAGTAATCCTGCCCTGAAAGTTATTTATTTTTCATCATTTATTGTACAGTTGTCGGCTATTACAACGTGTTCCTGTTAAGTGTATCGCAAGGATATTTAACGGGGTAGAGTGGTGAGGTACTGTAAGGTTGTAATAACTGCCAACTGCACACAACAAAACGTTAAGTAGAGAGAGCTACTCTGATCCCTAGGACCCTAACACATAACGTCCTAACGGTGTGGGTGCAATCCTAAGACCTCAGGGGTCCCTAATCCTTACCTAACGGGATATCCGTTACCGGAGACCTAAGGTAACAGGCGGAAGGGGGGAAGGAAAGGGGGTGCGCACGTCGTGCAATGTTCGCAGGGAATGATTTTCTCACTGCCGGTCAAGCAGGCTCACAAGACCGATCTGCTGACGGCTAAGGGTGTCTTGGCCACAGTGAGAGGATGCTGAAGCATCACGGAACTACGGCTCCTCCACTGGGTAGTGGGAACTTCAATGGCAGCTCTTTCAGAGGGTTCTGGGTACTTCGGGGTGCAGGAGATGATTTAAACTTGACTGCCAGTTGATAATTAATATATTTACAAAAACTTATGCTATTTATACAATATTTTCTTATAATTAAATGTGGTGGTGGGAGGATAAACCTGCGACGTTTTCCTTTTCTCCGCGCGTCAGTGTTTGAGATCGCAGCGTTGCAAATCAAAGTTCTCATTTTGGAACTGCAGCGTGCGCATGTTCAAAGGTTACTTTGGACATTTATTCATTTTTTCTGCGATATTATTCTTCATTTTGGCAAAGTATTTTTATTTATTATATTAATTATAAATGATCATCATTAAAATTGGAGGTCCCGATTCACTGACTCATCAACGCCCAGCTCAAACCCTTAGACCTAGAAAACTGAAATTCGGCAAAAAGGTGTCTTGTATGACGTAGGCATGGAATAAAAACGGATTTTTCGAAATTCAATGCCTACGGGGGTGAAATGGAGGTTCAAAATTTGTAAGAAAAAAAATTTTTTGGGCATTTTGACTCGAAACTTCGTCAAGATATACCTCAAATCAAATGAACAGACACGTGTTTCGCGATTTTTCGAAAATCATCCCCTAAAGGGTCAAGAATGAAATGGGTGACTAAAAGAGTTCTTTGCGCGAGCGAAAAACGGACATCTTTGAAGGGCCATAGCTTGGCTCCTATTGGGTTTAGAGAGCTGAGGTTTGGCTGAAATTGTCACAAATTTAATGAAGGAATGTTATGTGTCGAAGACGCATAGTTTCTGACTTTTAGAGCATAAAGTGAAAAAGTCCAAAAAATTTGCAGTTTAACACGTGGTGCGCAGCGAGCACTACTTTTTCGAAGTTGCTAATTAGGATTCACACTACCCTGACTGGTCCAGACAACATCCTAAATAAAAATCCAGAACTACATCCAGCTTTGCGATTTTATTATTTTTTTGTGTTCATTTCCGCTGGCGTATTGGCCATATTGAAGATTTGCTCACTTCATGAAATGTTCGAGAATTTCAAGAAATGGTCATATTTCATGAAATGTTTCACTGTCTAACTAACCACATTATGAAGTATCTGGAACTTCGCTGCCGCGGCACGGGTCGCAGTTCTACCCTAACCTTAACGGGTTGGTTGCGGGCTCCTAACAAACCTACTTGTCGCAGTTCCGTCTTTCGCAATCGAACAAAGATGTCGAATGACTTATGAACAGACAAAATCAATCATTTTACACATTTCCAATTGTTATTTAGGAAATATATAGATTTCCTAGGAAATGTATCAAATATAATTCATTTCACACATTTCCTGGCGATTTTAGGAATTATATACATTTCCTAGGAATTATAATTTATATACAATGACGAATTGCATACATTTCCGTTAACATATACATGACAATTTTTTAATCACTAAAGTATTATGAACTTCATCATTTTGATGCTGTAGCTTGTAACTAAAGCATGTCGAAACGATTAATTTCGATAAATTAATTTGCAGCGAATATATTCAATCCCACCGATAGAACGTAACTTTGACGTAAATGAATTTTCATTTCTTTTAACACGCATTTTAAAGTTTACTTTCACGAAAACATGTCCAGTTACGTTCTATAGCAACTGTCAAAAGTAAAATAAACGCTTGGAGTATAAATATATGTTTTTCCAGCTGTAACTCGTATCCATAATTTTTGGAAAAACACACTGCTAGTTAAATGTACGGCGTAAACACCACTAAATAGTCACAATGATTTTCAAAATTTGGATTTGGTTAAAAGTGTAACAGCCATTTTGGACTATGTAAAGTTCTTATTCAGGCTTACACAATCACATCTAAATGCCAATCACGTACCAAAGAATGTTTTTCATAGTTAATTTCTTGAAAAATATAGATTTTTAGTACTCTATGATGGGTTTTACAGGATTTTTTAAAACAAATAGTTTTAGTATTCATCTATTTTTATAAAATTCCCACTATTGGGCGTTTTTCCACTTGACGGCAGGGCACCAGCGCGGCGCCGGCAACGAAATGTACTCGTATGAAAACAAATGGCAGTGGAAAAACCTGTCAATTTGCTTTCGTACATTTTCGCTTCCCGCCGTTGCCGGCGCCGCGCCGGTGCCATGCCGTCAAGTGGAACACCGCCCATTCAATCCAAAAAATAAGTTATGATAAAAAACAAGACTTGGCGTCAGTATTTATCTTGGTTATTTGAGAGATGAAATTGTACTTTTACCACAGAATACGTCTTAATAGTACGAACGCCCGCACATCAGGTTACCACAAGTGTGCACTCTGTGCTGTTGTTATAAGAGCGATTTTGCAATGAAAATGGAGTAACCTGATGCGCTGGCCTCTGTACCTTAACTGCCAAGCACGTCTTTAGTGTACCATGGTATATTTGGATAGGTTATCACTTTGATAGCTATCATTTTTTATCAGGGCCTATGTCTGGAAGTGAGTTTCTATAGTTTTTTTTTATTATGTCAATAATTAAATAATGCATATTACATTTTATGTGCAGAACTATGGAAAAAATGCATTTATACTTCTGACATTTAACATAACAATTTCACGATATCGACTTTACTATTGCTACCAGTCAATTGTGAAATTTTTAATACTACTTATATACTTTTAACTCAATAATTTATTCAATGCTGATGAATACGCACATTCACATGGCAAGCGTGACGTCAATTCGGTACAGTTTAATATGGAAACGTTGATTTATTTATTTATTTAACTTAATGCACTAAAGGTACATGGGCGGACTTAATGCCTAATGGCATTATCTACCAGTCTACCTTAGGGTGATTGGGAGATGTACGTGGTAGGTGCATATCACAAATATAAGAAAATACTTTAATAACTATGAAACTACACTAAGAACAAAGGAAAATAACTGTAATACCTACTAAATATATAATCAAATGCATACTGATGCAATAGCACTAACAAATTTATCTACAGTTTACTTAGTTTCGATATATTTAAAAATACGACGAGTCTTGACGGCAAAATAGCACCATATAGTCTTGCTACAGTTTGTTCGCTCAATTAGTGTGCATGGGTAGCTGTCAGCTGTCATCTCGAAATGTATGGCGGTACAGGGAGCAAGAAAACTTGAATGGTAATTCATATCTTCTATCTCTTTCTACTAGTTATAATACGAAAATAATAATATTTTGTGGTCTCTGTAAATATTTACATGGATTAGTATAGCTATTTTTTGAAAGAAAAATATTCGTACCTATTTGAAAATAAAATTACTTAACTGTAAATAAATTATTGTATGTGTTCATTGACACTATCGTTAACATTTACAAAATAATAATAACGTATATTTCCAAAAAGAAGTACTTAAGGAAGTTAGTTCTGCTAACTTATAAATTACAAAGGAGGGTTCAGATAATTCGTCCTGTAGGTATTACTTGCATTACAAATACCCAGTTGCAGTAACGGTCATTAGAATAAAAGCTTTTCGGTCATTATTTGATATTCATAGATTAATTTATTTATAGATAGATATGAGTTTCGACATTTATTATTTGAATTTCTTTCAAATACTGACATTGGCAAAATCACTATGCGGAGGCCATATTTAAAAGAATAGGCATAAGTTCAATAATAAATTTAGCTATTTTATTTATTGGAGTTGAGAAAGGGCATTATTAAGTATAGTTGAGAATGTTGGAGGAGACTGGCAATGACACTGCGAATAATGACAACAGCGGTGGTACGTCTCAAGACGATAACGCTCCAATTAAAAAAAGGAAGACGCTTTGTAAAAACTGCAAAGAAATAATTTTGAATGTTCATCTATACTGCGTCAACACAATGCCGCCTGATAATGATAAAGAGATGGAATTTAAAAATTATCCAATTATTGGGACAGTTTCGAAAATGGTTAATGTGCATCGAAACACTGTCGCCAAAATTATAAAATCAGGACCAGTTTCTCCCTTAAAGAGAGGAAGTCAGACGAAAAAATTCTCAAAGATAGATGATTTTGAATGCGATTTAGTTCGACGCACAGTATATAGATTCTATACAGATAAGAAACTTCCAACACTCGATATGATATTGCAAGATTTAAAGACAAATACGAACTTCCCATATCAACGTACTACGTTGTATGAGCTTTTACGTAAACTTGGATTCAACTATAAAAAAGTGAATAAACGCAGTGTGTTGCTTGAGACGCCGCGATTCCAAGTCTGGCGTTATAAATATATAACAAAGCTCAGAGAAGCACGTCAAGAGGGGCGAAACATAATCTACCTGGACGAAACGTGGTATGACACACATGATACCGTCAAAAAAAGTTGGACTGATTGTAGTTGTCACTGCATTTCAGATTTGCCTTCCACTCGTGGGAAACGCATTATCATATTGCATGCTGGATCCAAAGACGGTTGGGTCGAAAATGGACTGCTTCTATCTGCGAAACAGATTAGCGATGCGAGCGCTGATTACCACTGCGACATGAACTCAGTGCTCTTTGAAAAGTGGTTTCAGGAGCAATTATTGCCAAACATAACACCAAATAGCCTAATAGTAATGGATAACGCTCCTTACCACTCGCGACTATCCGTCAGAATTCCAAACACCACAACCAGAAAAGGGGAGATCCTTGATTTTATGAGACAGTACAAAATTTCCATTCCAGAGCCAACCCCAACCATTCCAGTGCTGCTGGATATTGTGAAAAAGGCGGGCATAGAAAAAAGATATGTCATTGATGAAATAGCAAAAATGAATGGTTGTGAGGTGGTGCGTCTTCCACCATACCACTGCATTTTTAATCCGATAGAACAAGTGTGGTCTAAAATTAAACATGACCTTAGAGCCAACAATTGCGACCCCAAAAACAGCAGTGCCGTATGTCAATTGATCAGGCAGGTCATGTTGAACGTAACATCTGACTTGTGGGGTAAATATATTGCCCACGCAATCAAAGAAGAGAATAAGTACTTTAATGTAGACCAGCATGTTGATGTTAACGGAGACACTTTCATAATAAACACACAAAGTGATACAGATGACTCTGATTCGGAATAGCTAGATTGATTTTTTATACTTATGCTACAAAAATAGCATATATGTTTAAGTTGTAAGATGGCTATTCAATTTTAATTTTTATTAAAAAATTTGCATTTGTGGACGAGTCACATTTAAGTTAGAGAATGGTCCCAATATACCGTGCGCCTGTACTGCACACTAATTGCCCGAAAGAACTGTACTTTCTCCTGTTAAGGTTTTCATCCCAACCTTTCATTTGGTTTTTACTACGCTACGTAAGATAAGTAAAAACTAATTTCTTTAATAACCTCTTGCACGCGTAAAATTTTGTTAATTACATGCATATTATCAACTTGATTATAGAATACAATCCTCATGCAAACTGGTTAATATTTTGCAGATTACCTGTATTTATTAGTGTAAGGTTCGAATGTGTGTAATTATGACTATTTATGACGAACATCATTGCATTTATTAAGAACAGCAATATTGAGATATTAACTCAATTTACAGCGAAGACAGTTTTTGTAATCACCAGAGCAGCAAACATTAAACTCAAGGTCAAAATGTTTTCGTGGATGAATTCTTACGTCTGTATTTCCGAGCTCACACGACCCGCATATCTTTCAAGTTCGAATGAAAAGGCTTTTTCTGGGTAAGCTTGCTACATCCACGATCGCATCTTTGCCCTGAGCTAGATTGTGGTCAAGAGCGAACCAATTCTTAATAAAAAAAAATGCACTTAAAAATGTCGCAATGTTTTTACACTAGGTTTACGTTACAGATGCAATCTTCCCGAGGCTTGAACGTACAAGAAACTACGAAGGTGTTACACTAATTTAAGAGGAACAGCCATACTTCACTGTCGTCGTGGACCAACAACTATTTGTATGGTCCATGCTGTCTTCTACGCTACAATACAAATATAACGATATTTTCCTAAACATAGTCGGATGCCTTGCTGTGCTGATACTGAGTTGATGCCTTGCTGTGCTGATACTTATACTTGTCCTATACAGCACTTTAAACCCGGTATGTATTCAGACGTGTTGTGCATATTGAATTGTTTATTTTCTTGTTAAACTACTACCAAGCAAAGCACTGGCCTGTTTATTAACCGTTACCATGTGCAAAATGATAGGACTTCTTGTTACGAAATTATTTTCATCACAGCCATTTACAAAGGCCAGTACTTCAGGCAACCACGGGAGTTTCTTTACAACAACTAAAAAAGGTAACATAATGCGCTGTCCTCTAGGTATAACAATAGTTGCGTTCAGCTTACTAAGAAATTATAACAGCTACTTTTTGGTATTACAGCGACATATTTAATTGTTAATCACAATTTTTGTAAATCTACATTTTGTCATATCCAGAAGCGTTGATGAGTTATTTCGTTTGGCTTGTGACAGGCAGATGTATGCGGAGCTGACTGCCACCCTCCAGTAGTGGAGAATAGCGCAAAGAAAAAGTAGTAGCGTTGGACTAGTTGACGTCATTCTTAGGCTGTTTCTTTGCGTTAGTTTACTTCTTAAAGAAACAACAAATTGACGTGGTTTTGCTCAGTTCCAGATAATAAAAACGCTAGAATGACTTAAGCTACTATTGTAGTTTAATTAGGTAAAAGGTATCTCAATTTAAAACTTACCATATCAAGAGTAACTTCTCCGACTTTGGTGGAGCCATATTGTTTGCGGAATTCCTTGATCTTAGCAATCTCCTTGGGGATCTTCTCTGCAATGACAGATTTGAGATCTCCGCCCTGACAACTGCGTTTGCGCACAGCAACAGTCGTTGGCCATGCTTTCTGTTTACAGAGAAAGATACATTTATACATTAAACAAAGAGAGCTGTTGTTAGAATTTAAAAAAATATCTTGAAGCATAATAAAGACGCCTTTTATACCTTTTTTCAATGTTACACACTAACCTAACCTGACGAAAAAATCAACCATTAACACTAAAAGATTCAGCTATATTTTTTACATATATGAAGTTGATAAAAAAAGGGATACATAACATAACTTATAGAGCGAATTGGAACAGCATTGTTTTTTCAAAGGACTAAGCTCCTTAAAATAAAGCTAATTATAGGTAGTAAAACGGAAAAGAAACTAGAGCATTAGATAAACGTATGCCAGACCAGAGAGACTTCATTCCATGCCACTAAATGTCAGACCGCCGAAGGTGTTATTTTAAATAACTGATGGAAGTCACGGTACGATATTTTTTTATATAACAAACTAGCGTTCCGCTTGGGACTTCGTTCCCGTGGGAATTCGGAAAAATTATGTAGCCTATGTTACTCAGGGTTAATGTAGCATCCTGATGGTGAAAGAATTTTTGAAATCGGTCCAGTAAACTTTTTAAGTTTAATTTTCGTACATACGTTATTCGTTCCAGTAGTTTTTAAGTTTATTCGTTACATATAAAAATACAAATTTTTCCTCTTTATAATATTAGTGTAGAATAACATGTTTTCTTATTTACGAAAATTTACAAAAGCAATTTTTCTTAAAACTCAAATTATTTAATTACCCCTAGTAAATATTTTAAATTTTTCTTAAAACTCAAATTATTTAATTACCCCTAGTAAATATAGTAAAAAGTTTTATTTTTTCACGTAAGGGGTTTACAAAAAGAGAAAAGTTTTGATTGTTTGTTTGTTTGCATTGAATAGGCTCCGAAACTACTGGACCGATTTGAAAAATTATTTCACGATATCCCCGATGGACATAGGCTACATAATTTTCCCGAATTCCCACAAGGAACGAAGTCCCTGGCGGAATGGTGATTAGCAATAATTTAATTACTATGAAAAACTATTTATGAATGAAGATAGTCTGTTTCTGTTTAAAATTACGCAAGCAACCGATGAACTCTTATAAACACGTAATATGACGTTAAATATAAACCGGAACGTTCAAGGTGATCTTCAACAACTATAAGACGCTAACATACTCCTCCGAATCAGTAATAAATACGAGTATGCTCTCGGACACCAAAGAAAACTACAGAGAAGATAAATATTCCCATTAAGACAACTCCTGTGGGGGTTTTTACTTTTTACATCAACGTCATATTCCTCGAAGTAACATCGAGATCGATGTGGAAACCCATATTTCAAATTGTCTAATTACAATTCTTTATACATTATTTTAAACCGAATCGAAAAATTTGCCAACAATCAACAAAACTCTAATTTCTGCTACATAACTCGCGATGTGGTGATGTCATTCAACAGCCAAAAATGTAATATTCGGCGTCAACACGTTACACTCATTACTGACGAGAATATGCAGGTAGAATACTCGAATAAGGCATATTACAATAGTATTTAGCAGCACGTAACACAAGCGCTACAATATCAGTCAGCCATCGTAAAAAGGATTCAGATTCTATCGTGTATAAAAGTGGATAAATTCCAAAACAGCAATTCGAGAGTCAACTTTTTAATGTTGCTACCTGACCGCGGGTAAACCACGCGACGACATGACGCCTCTACCCGGGTTTTAATGAATCATTCTCATGATAATGTGAACCGTTCATAGGTCAGTGGCATGGCCGTAATACTAGGTTGTAAGTCACACTTAAAATATACATGTCGAACGTCATATCTTTATTGTTGTAGTCGAAATTAAAGATCAACTTTGGAATTTAATACTTTTTCTTATTTGCAGTGCGTTAATTTGTATCGCACGCGCCGTAAACAGGCGCGCGACGGGTTAACATGGTTTTTCGATGTGTTTTTTCCAATCGTATTACTCGGTTAAAATTTCTAATAAACTTAAAATAATAAAATGTATAAAACGTTATCGGTTATCGAAAATCTAAAATAAAAGTCTCGCCTTCACACAACAAATTTAAAACTCGAATTATTTGTAACCTTCAAGTAACTTGTGTACGGACTAGTTTAGATTAGACTTTAGACTTGTTTTTATTTTTAAAACACATGTTTGCGGTAATTCAGAATCACTAAAAAAAATTAGTATTTTTGATTTTCTCCAAATATCTCATGGATCCTATTCTAAATATTTTCCTCATTGTTTATGTAAGGTTAGGTTACCTATGTTGCAAAAACAAAAAGTGCAAGGTGTTTAGAGAACGCGTATTGTCCACGTTGGACTGGGAGCAGTGACGTAGCGTGCCTTGGCGGGGCCCCGTATAAAAATTTATTTGCGGGCCCTTAGGAAGATTTCTCACAAAAGAAAAAAAATATTTGCATAAAATTAAAAGAAATATTTATTCATCATACTTAATTTTCTATCTGTCACTTTTTCCAAAATTTTTACAAACAATTCAAAAATATACACTCTCCTTGACTTTTTTTCGGCAAACTCATTTATTAAATCATCTAAAGCTGATGTATTTTGTCATTTTTTAAATAAATAAAAAAATTGTAAAGTTTTTATTAATTTTTGCTTACGCACGTTGGGGGGTATAATTTATACGGCAGATACGGCGGTAGCTACGCCCCTGACTGGGAGTAAAAGAAAAACTTAGAATTTACCAGCTGCCATCTCTCTGCCTTTTTAGAAAGATATCCAATGACACCGCACAAAATAGCATTGGCGAGTTTAAAAAAATCACTCTCCTTTTAGGTATGCCTGAAAGAAAAAAAATGTTCTACATTTTGATTTATCGTTTTGTCGGCCTAATCAATATGTATAATGGTGTCAAATTTCAGCTTTGCAGTACCAAGGGTCTCTTAAAAAACCGAGGACGGACGGACAGACGGACATGGTGAAACTATTAGGGTTCGTAGTTTAAATACGGATCCCTAAAAATGTCTCTAGAGCTGCGATAAGATAGAAGTGATAACTTATCATAATAACGTGGTCGTGACGTCCATCATGCAGAACATTTAGCAGCAGCGACTCTCAGTGTATCACGTGAATTATTACATACATACCAGCATACCTGTATTTACGTAGAACTATAGAACGTTACTACTTACGTAAAAAGTAGTAATGAGATTTAAGACAATGCGAATTTCACGGCCAAAGTGATACACTTTGTGATAAAAATAATAATCGACATACTTCATCGAAGAAGATTATCAAACGTATGTTAGGATTTAATACAATTGACGTTTGGAATTCAACGACGCATCAACGGCTGAACGAATTCTGGTGAAACTTTACAGTAATTAATGTAGCTTGTACCTAAATCAGAGTAACGTTAAATACAAGCAATAAAATATCGCAGTCAAAGGCGTTGTTCGAAAAAGTTCATTTTGGGATGGTCGTTCGCCGAAGCCATAGCTAATCGTGGCGTGGCCATGAGTTAACGCGTCAAGGCATCGCGAACATTCGTAGTTTTTTTTAGAATTTTAACATCTGCGTAGTGATTGTACGTCTTGTATAACTGCGCTGTATAGAAATATGTTTTCAGTAAAATGTTGCCTGTACTTGGAAGTATACGCGGTAATAAGGCAAGTATCGAGGAGTTGGGCGCGTGCCGAGGCACGTATGGTTGACCTGCGGTTATCTTTAGAGCAGGGCGCGGAGAGGACGCGCGCTTTGAATGTCATCCGGAGAGCGATTACGTAGCCGCTGCTGATATGATAACTAAACCATCATGTGCGTGACACTACGCTAACACCGATTAAAATTTGTTCAAGGTTTAACAGATTCTCGCTCAGTTAATGAAACAAGCCTCAAATTATTAAGCTATTAAGAAGCAGGAAAAATACAGTGTTTTCCTAATTGAAAGAAACCAATGCAACAACCTTTTTTCGATAAATGTTCATAGCTCTGTAATAAGTAAGCTGGCAAATGGCGTCAATCTGAGGTCGTTGAAGATTAAAATTACGTAGGGGATGCGCAACAACAGTGGAGGTATTAACAAAAGAATCACGGGACAGTCTATAGGCCGGGCCGTGATACAAGCGGCACATGACCATCATTATCAGCCACCAGGCGCAGGCGCCGCCGCGCCGTGCCTGACATTGACACAGATTCGCCACGAAAGCCAACGCAACTCTTACGCGGATTCTGAAGTCTACTTTTTAATGACTGGAAATGAAGTACAGAATTATACTGCAATTG
The DNA here is from genome assembly GCA_949987775.1 of Aproaerema taeniolella. NCBI lineage: Eukaryota > Metazoa > Arthropoda > Insecta > Lepidoptera > Gelechiidae > Aproaerema > Aproaerema taeniolella. Next base: position 29,670,151 of record OX465242.1, on the reverse strand, counting down.
ATCTTTTAAGGGCCATTTTTACCAAAAACTGAACCCATGGTTAAACCTCGGTTAGAAGCAAATCAGACAAAATACTAAACATATTTGGCCTAAGTTTTTTTTTACAAAGTTAAAATTTTAATGAAGCAAGTTCAACCCCAAATATCTTTGGATGTCTTAAGTAAGTGAAAGTTAAGGGTACGAATCAGTCCAACATTATTATATTTTACTATTCGTTTTCCTAAAGTTTTGCAGACTATTTTAATGTTATCTCATACAGTAAAAAATTTTAATGTCAAAATTCTAATTTAAGTCAATGAAGAAAGCCGTTCAGACTTTATTTTTTTTTTTCAATACCAACATACAAAGAGGATACAGAGAATTACTATCAATCATACTCTGGTTTCCCTTCAAAACGCATACTATCAATCATTGTCAATTTCACACATGCACCTTTAGAAACCAAAGATAGAAAATACTAAAATGGACACATAGTTCAAAGAGTTTTTTTAGTGAAGAGACTTGAACATTGAAATAAAATTGTACAGCAAGAAAATACGAAATATTTGTAGAAAACTTAATTTGAAAACTTGACTGGGAAAACAATCAGAATGATGGTCACAATAAATTCATAGTATCAGTTTTAGCGAGCACACCATATCTGCCATTTTAATATTAGACTAATCAGTATGTACAAAATTTATTATAGATTTGATGACTGATGATAAAATGTGTCAAAACGTTATTCAAATAATTCATCCTCAAACAATATGTAGGTAATTAAAATAAATAATATAAATTAAAATTTTTAGTTTTATTTACAAATTATTTTCAGGACATGGAATATGGACATAATAAGCTTTTGTAATTAGATATTGATAGAAAAAATAATAACAGTTGGGCATGTGCCAAGTCAGGTCCTTTTGTTTATATGTATAAAAGTTAAAAGTATTTTTTAATGATTACCTATAACATAACTTAAGTTAGCTCACATGATTTGGCTGGACTAGGTTGGACGATTGACAGTGCCTTATTAGCTAGCTAGCTGTAGATAATAATTTTAAGTAGGTACCTGTCATATGGATGCAATAAAATATTGAATAGGTATACCTTCACTTAAAAAACAGTTTCTGAATTTCAGACTACTTTATGACTGAGTTAGAAAGTTTTGAGTTAAAATCAATGTCAAATTATTAATAGACGAAAAACATACCTATCAGAGAAAAAAGTATCTACGTCTTTTACGATTATGAACCCAGATGGTAAAAAAACGGGAACTGTGTGGTCAGACAAGCGGCGCGGCGCGGCAAGTGCGGCCCCGAATCACGAGCAGGTAGGTTATGTATTGTACGTTGGCCAGGTCGCGGACACTGCACCTAGACTACCTTCTTCATACAACCTAACCACAAAACCAAACCGATAACTAAATTACACTTACATCCAGAACATTTTTCACTCACATGACATTACATAACTGCAATTCAAAACGCTAAGAGTAAGGTTATAAAACAAAAATACGGGGGTGATAGTGTAACATAGTAAAATGCTATAAAAAGTGTTATTGTTGAACTTACCTGAACTTCTAGTAATCTTGAGGTTGTTATCCTGAAAAGAGACATTTTTGAAAGCCGCCGAGCGTAACCCACCTACCACTGACAACTACTACTCTTCCCGAGCCCCGAACAAATAACAATCGATACTTGGCGTATTCGTATTCGGCGACGCGTTCGGCTTAAAAGGGTTGTCACTTAAAAATTTCAAAAATAGCTAAAAGTCATCAAAAATAGCTAAGGACTTCTCTTCCTTCGGATTTTTTTGTTTTGACATTAATTAAACTAGTGTACTATTTAGACAATGTAAAAATGTTTATTGTTGACATTCAATTCATTTTGTAGGTTTTATTTAAAAATAAAGTTTGGTGGATCAAGATTCTGATCCACTCGGCTTCTTTTTTTGCCAAGCCGAGCCGGTGAGAGGTGGTTGTCGAGAGAAACAATGATGTAGTAAGTATAACTTTGTGTAATTCGAGGAAACATGGGTTGATAGATTAATGGCACTTTTTACTTATAAAATTCATTACTTTTAATTTAAAAGAAATACAAAGAAAAGTAAAATACAAATACATCGCTAGATGTATTTCTAAGTAAATTAATTTCGCTCGCTTTTATACGGACAGTTTCGTCCCCATGACAATTCAAATAAGTTTTTATTAATAAGTATTAATTGTTATTAATATTAATTGTTATTTAATTGTTGTAATGTAGGTAAGTACCTAACCTAAGTATATCGAAGTTCACAAAATTTTGAAAAACAAAATCTTCTTACTAAGCATAGGTTTCTACTAACAGGTGAGGTTCTGTTAAAAAATATATGTGCATATAAATTTAAAAAATCCAACGTATTCCTTGTTTTTAGTCAGTCACCAATCGAAAGCGCCGTGGTTGGGACGTTACAATGCCTAAATGTGCAGAGAAAAAGTGCAAAAACTACACATTCAAAGTGCAAAAAAAAGATGGCGTGTTGTACTTTCAATACGAGTAAGTATGGTGTTGTTTTTACGATATTTTAAGTATTTTTTGAATTTCATGGCATTTAATTTGATATTTTGTAATATTTACCATAATGTACCTACCCAGCACGCGCCTATCTCTTTCACTCTTACCTGCGCCACTCATAAGTAAACCCAGCACGCGCCTATCCCTTTCACTCTTAACTACAACCCACAATAGGTGTGGAACATAGTCGCTAGGAAATGACATGGACAGTTAACATTAAACTTTATTGTGTACGCTTTAAAGTTCTTATTAAAAGTTTAAATAAACGACTTACGGCTATTTTGCATATTCCTAAAGCGGTATAATATCTGTATAAGCATGTAAATACCTGTTGTTGACGCGGTGCCGCGGTTTGCGTTTGATTTTGTATGAGAACGTGTATCTACAACTAATATATGATCTAAGCTCAGAAAGAAGATTTTGTTTTTCAAAATGTTGTGAACTTCGATATACTTAGGTACTTACCTACATTACAAAAATAAAATAACAAAGTATTAATAAAAACTTATTTGAATTCTCATGGGGACGAAACTGTCCCCATAATAGCGAGCGAAATTAATTTGCTTAGAAATACATCTAGCGATGTATTTGTACTTTACTTTTCTTTGTATTTCTTTTAAATTAAAAGTAATGAATTTTATAAGTAAATAAGTAATAAGAGTTAATGTAGAACTAATCTCCTATCTAGATTTTGTTTCTTTAAAGTGCGTGGTTTAAAAGTACATCGCTGGCTAACTGTTATTAATTAATTAAATCATTTATTTCAGGCTTTGCCCATATTATACAATTAGAATTATACAAAACAAAATACATCAATCACATACAAAATCAAATACTTATATTTACATTTACATTTATAGGTGAAGTCAACTTTTATAAAAACTAAAACGGAACAAATTGCGTAGGTATTACCTATATGTGGTCGTCCAAATCAAAAGGGACCTTATGGCGGTAACTGGTTTCCGAGATATTAATAAATTTGTAAAATACCTCAAAAAAATCGTTTTTTATTAACTGTATTTTTAAAAAGATGATTGTATTTACTACATGTGGATGTGTACAACTTTTCAAAACGTCAATTAAAAAAGTTTTGTATCCATCTAAAGTTTAGTAAAAAAGGGACCTTATCGCGGGTTGACCTAATAAATCGTTTTTTGTAATTCAAACCATATTTATCGACATTTTAATATTACAGAGTAGAAACTAAACTATTATCAAGTGGTATATCGTACTTTGTATCCCGATATACGCATTTATCCACTGTTATTGTTGGATATTATTTATACGATAACAGGAATCACAAACGGGAATTATCTATTATCTATTAAGACTTTTAGCCGTCGCCGTGTTTTATTTAATGCACGCATGTATGGCAAGCAGCCAATTGTACTGTGTCAATTCACTTAATAGTATCTTTTAATCAAAAAATACTCATTATGACCATTTATACATCCGTAATTCATTATGACATCTGTTATTTCATTTTGTCTTTCTTTTTTATAAATGTATTTGTTGACAGAAAGATGTATACAGATTGTTTACCTTCATTTAATTACCTAAAGCAGTAGAGTAAGAGATAAGTCTCAGCAGACCGTAACGGACCGCCTAAAGGGCCCTTTTTTACGTATGTACTTATAACGAAAATTTATATCTAAAATTTGTAACTAACATTTCCATACCTTGTTGTGATGATAAAAAAAGAAAATTTAAGTTCGGAGATTGGGTATTTTCCTATATGCAAGATTTATTGCGCATAAGTATATTTATTGCAATGCATAGGATTTATTGGGAAAAATTTTGGGGCGAAGTAATGTTGAAAAAATATCAAAATGGCAGCATCTTCGAACCCTTAGACCATAAGTTCTAAGTTCGAACCCCTTTCTTTAAATCAGAGGTTCCCAAACTTGTTTCGTCTACTGCCCACTTTGAAAATCAGTTATTTTGAAGCGCCCCCATTTTTTTCCCTCCTTAAAAACCTCAATAACATATCAGTCTCGCCTGGAGTTTAATTAATCTCTCGAACGATATTTTCTTTGAGCGCTGCGATGGTCGTTGGGTTGGTTTCGTAAACTTGGCGCTTGAAGTACACAAAATAGTCAATAGGGGGCAGATCTTATGACCTGGTTAGCCAAGAAGTGTCGCGAAAACGGCTTTTCAGTTTTCCAGGGAAGGAATCTCGATGAAGTGCCGTGGTCTCTAGCAGTGTGAGGGGTGGCGCCAACTTGTTGAAACCATGTGTGCGCGAGATGTTTTCTTAATATTATCAGAAAATAATCGTTCAGCAAGAGCTGATAAGAAACACCATCTTATCCATCTCATCAGCCCTTATACGTCCCCACCGAGGAGCCTCTTTGGTGGACTATGGCCTAATTCCCCTTCGTGTTTGGAAGGGAGGCTCCTCGGTGGGGAAATCTTTTTTTTTTCTTTAGAAATCCGATTTAACTCAGCTATTTTAATTCTTCGATTTTTATTTATCTGAAAATTGAGAACTTTATTTAATTGGCAATGCAAAGTTCTATCGACAAGCCGTTGTCATTGTCAAAAATGACACTAGGTAGTAGGCACAGACAGACAGACAGAGTGTTACATACACCACAGAGAACTTTTTTATATACGGAAATGTTACACTCTGAGTGTATCTTTTTATGTAGTAGGCTTTAACTTATTTTTTCTGTCTATGTAGTAGGCACAACACAAAGAGCGCACTGTTTGGCCTAACGCTTATCGCGATGGCGATGTGACATAACCCAAAAAAAAAAGCTACCTATCTCTTTTACTAAAATTATTAATAAAACGACAGTTGAGGGACTAAATGGCGCCGCGCGTGTGCTGAACCTGCTTGCAAAAACGATAACATTCATTACTGATTAGCCTGCCTATAAGGAACTATGAGGGCCGTATCGAATTCTCGATCTCGACCTTCCTTCGGCAGTTGCCACAAAAAAAAATGTCATCGTCACTCGTCACCACAACACTGTTTTGCTAAAAAAAAAAAAAGCAATACATACATAATTTAAATTGCACTACTATTTGTCAAGCTATTTGTGGTATTTGAGCACAAAGAACACAATTACTCCTAGATTGAGTACATATTTACCTCAATGACCTAGGAGTATTAGCGTTTTGTCGTGCATTCATATCCAGACGTCTTCAATATGCGCACGCTTTTTGTAATATTATGTCTTTGTACTTTGCCTTTCGGAACGTTCGCCGGGAATCATTTTAGACGTGGCCGAAGCAAGGGTGGCAATCTAGGTTCTCCAGCAGGCTATAGCGGCGAAAAACTTCCAAAAGCACAATGGTTCAACCAGAAACTGGATCATTTTAACCCCACCAACAAGAGGACTTGGAAACAGGTTTGTTTATTATTAGCTAAATGTATATTTACTTGCCTTTGATCATGAATTTAGTTGATTTACTAATTCAATACTCTCAATCTTTCAGCGTTACTTTGTTAATGATACATTTTATGACTTCAACAACCCAGGCCCTGTTTTCCTTATGATTGGTGGAGAGGGCCCTGCAGATCCTAGGTGGATGGTCTTAGGAACTTGGATTGAATATGCAAAGAAATTGAAAGCTTTGTGCATAAATTTGGAACATCGCTACTATGGCGAAAGTCAACCCACCAGGTAAGAAAATCCTTACTTAATTAATTTGAAAGTGTGTGTTTGTTTGATTGTTCTTTCTTCGTGTCATTATCATAACGGGACAATGAATCAATTAAACTTTTGCACAGGGATAGTTGGGGGGTTCAACTGTGACATAGGCTACTTTTCCATGGGAATGAAGTATGAAATACTAGAGTTTTTTTTTATGAAGGGAAAAAACAAAAAAAAGGAAATTTCACCAATTACAAAAATTGTCAATAATTTCATAACTTTAAATATTACTTTTCCCGACATCTCTTTTCCTTTCCCCTTTTTCTATCAATGAAACAAACTTTTCGTTAATACATAATGCTGAGAAAAGCCAGTAAAATTATTTACTGGTCATCTTAACAGTTTTAAGAATGAATGGTTTATTACTGATAATACACAATGGGTGTCTAAATTTATAACTGGGACCAAAATTTTCTAGAGAAAATGTAATCCGAGACTAGGTTTCTAAGTAATCTGTAAAAAAAAAGGAATTCCATGCTACTAATGACCAGAGCCTGATGTGAAAAATAGCATGTTTCATTTAAGATTTCACTCTATGTATTGCCAATGGTTTAGATCTTAAGCTTTTAGATATTGGTGTGTGTCCCTTGTAGTAATTTTGTGCATATAGTTGAAGAAAAAAGAATGTGTGACTAATTAGGTGGTCCTATTTTCACTTGTACTTTCATGAGATTTCTTACATAAAAGTAATTAAAATTAAAGTAATTTAAGTTATCTAGCTAGCTACATTCTGATCTAAAGACACGTTAAAGAAATGTACAAGGTACTGGTAAAACTTAAAAAAAAATACATGTGACCTGCATGCTTTACATATCATACCTCCCTATATAATTAATCATCAGTTTTATGTTCTTGGTCATAAACATGTTAATGTTGTTATGCTGAATTAATACCTTATTGTTGTTTCATAACCATAATTATTATCTAAAACATTCTGGTATTCATTGTACTGTACTGATAATGTATTGTTTTCTAATTAAACTAAAATAAGGTTGGTTTTCAATTTCTTGATAATATTAACATATGTTTTGAACATCATTAAAATGAGTTCCTGTTACAATGATTTTAGTTTAATAGATTAACATATTTACAGTGGAGTAACCCTAGTTTCACGACTAAGAAAAAAAAATTTGAATGGGAAATTAACAATGGCCCTAAAAATAAAACTTAGGCTGTTAAAAATTACAAGCTAAAAAGGGTTCATTGTTTGTTATTTTTCCAAGTTAGTTTTTTTCTTCATTTAATGTTGCGATTTAAATTCACTTATATTTTTTTTACAGGGATCTTAGCGTTAAGAACTTGCAATACCTGTCGTCTGCACAGGCGTTGGCTGACCTCGCGAATTTCATCAACGCTATGAACAACAAGTACAAGTTTAACCGTCGTGTTAAGTGGGTGGCGTTCGGGGGCTCATATCCGGGATCATTGGCGGCATGGCTTAGGGTTAAATACCCGCACCTCGTATATGCGGCCATCTCCTCCAGTGGACCATTGCTCGCCAAAGTCAACTTTATGGGTATCTTTTTTTAACCTTTTGCAGAGCTGTAATATGCACATTGAGACTTTTATGAGAAAGTCACCATATCAATTACGAATATCCGATATCATACGTCAGTGTATGTATGTATGTATGTTTGTCGGGCATTTTCCGCACTTAGCCTCTCAATTGAGCCATTGTGCGTGATATTGTTTGGACTAGCTCTAGCTATATGTGTTAGTGTTTAAGGGATACAAAACATTACTTTGAAGAAGTCTCATTGCACATTTTAGTCTGGCCTGATCACATTGATTCCTAAGTAACAAAACACTCGCTCATAAAGTAATCGAGAATTAAAATCAGGCAACCCCTTTTTCATTTTAGTACCCCGAAATTACTAAAATTAGTGCTTTCGCGATTTTCATATTATTTTTATATAAAATGAGTTTCTATAAATGTATAAATCATATTCATTTTGTATTGATGTATTAACATTTTGTTTATCATAATTTACCTTATTAATTATTGTGAATGATTTTATTAATTTTTCGTTTTTAAGATGTCTAAATCCTACCGGAATTTAAGGCCTGAGAGTGTATTTCAAGTGTATTATAACAGTTAGGCAGGCGATTATATTCATACGATATTTCAGAATATTTCCAAGTTGTGGTGAATGCTTTGCGTGAGAAGACGATGAGTAACGAGTGCGTGGAGCAACTGAAGCGTGCACATGAACAAGTAGAAATGTTGTTGAAAATGCACCCTGAGGTCATCGAGAACGAATTTAAGTATGTAACTTTATAATTTTTCCTAGCTTATCTGTACAGCCAAAATAAAAATAAAATTGTGCTTGTACTGAATCATGTAAATATACCTATGAAAAGCAAAAGTTTCTAGGAGGTTTAAAGATGTGTCAGCACAGAGGTAAAACTCATGCGTTGTTATCTGGAATTGGGCGAAAACCATTTTCACCAGAAATGGTCCCAAATAAGTGACTGATCACCCGCCTGTGCCTGGTGGGTCCCTCTTTTGATAGATTGTCGATTTCGCAGACCAGGTGCCGTAACGTATATCAAATGTGGTCTCAAGATTTAGGGCGTATATCTATTTTTACCGACTTCAAAAAAGGAGGAGGTACTATGTTCGACTGTCTGTATTTTTTTTAATGTATGTTCACCGTTTTCTCCGCCGATTATGGACCGATTTTCAAAATTCGTTTTTTGTTCGAAAGAGTATTTATTTATTTATTTATTTATAGCCTTTATTCAGAATTTCTATTTCTTATAAAACTAAATTAATTTCATTATTCTTCATTTTCTGTTTGCTGCTTGGCAAAGGCCTCCTCCAATCTTCTCCATTCATGCCTATTTTCGGCCACCCTTGTCCACGTTCTTCCAGCTGTTTCTACAATTTCGTCTCCCCATCTTTTCTTTTGACGGCCTCTATTTCTTTTCCCGTGCCTGGGACACCAGTAAAGTATTTTTTTGCTCCATTTATCTATGCCTCTTGAAGTGTGGCCAGCCCACCTCCACTTTAATGATTTTACTTTCAGTGTTACGTCCTGTACTTTTGTTTGTTTTGTAATAGAGCAGTGTCTTATTCTTTCTATCTTCCTCTTTCCTGTCATGCTTCTTTCCATACTTCGCTGGCAAGTTCTTAATTTAAGCAGTTGGATTTTGGTAAGAGCCCAGGTTTGGCAGCCATAGGTCAGGACTGGTAGTATGCATGTGTTGAATAGTTTCCCTTTAACTTCTGAACTCAACTCTTTGTCCTTCATGATCTCTTTGTGCATCCAGTACAGACTCCATCCCTTTTGTACTCGTGTCTCGATTTCTTTGCTAGTGACGTTGCTCGGTGAGATTATTTGGCCCAGATATGTATATTCCTTTACATACTCAATTTCCTGGTTGTTGTCTAATATCAGTACATCTTCAGATCTATTTGTCATAGCTTTGGTTTTAGCAATATTCATTTCGAGGCCTACTTTTTTGCTTTGCTCGTTGAGATCGGTTATCATTTCTAATAGTTGTGTGGCGTTGTTCGAAAAAAGGATGATATCGTCTGCAAATCTTAAGTTAGTTAGTCTTTCGCCGTTAATGTTGATTCCGTGTCCTGTCCATTCGATGTTGCGAAATATTTCCTCTAACACTGCCGTGAAAAGCTTTGGAGACAGAGGATCTCCTTGGCGTACTCCTTTTCCAATATGAATGGTATCTCCTTCTGTTTCTAGTTGAATAGTTGCTGTACTTCCTGTATATACGTTTTTAATTATTCTGATATATTTTCCTTCTATGCCTTGGTTTTTAAGGGCCGTCCATATGTTATTATGTTCAAGAGAATCGAAGGCTTTACTGTAGTCAATGAAACAGCAGTAGAGTGGGAGGTTGTATTCATCAGATTTCTCAAATATTTGCTTGACAGTATGAATGTGGTCCACCACTGAGTACCCACTTCTGAATCCAGCCTGTTCTATGGGTTGGTTTTCGTCTAATATTCTAGTTATGCGGTGTAGTATAATCTTTGCGAAAACTTTGTAAATGTTTGACATTAGACTAATGGGCCTGTAGTTGCTGACATCGCTTTTGTCTCCCTTTTTATGTAAAAGAACAATTTTCGACTTGGTCCATTGAGAGGGTATTAGTTCAGTTTGTAAGACTGCATTGAACAGCTTTGTTAAGACTGGTGTTAGTATATACTTGGACTCTGCAAGAAACTCGTTTGTTATGCAGTCACTTCCTGGAGCCTTATTTTTCTTCTGTGTTTCTATTGCCTTCTCGACTTCTCTCTGCAAGATGAATGGTACTGGTGTTTGATCAAAAGTAGCAGATACCTTGGTTATCTCAGGTGTTCTTACACTCGAGTAAAGTTTTTTGTAAAATTCAGTTGCTGTTTCGAGAATGTCTGGTCTTTTTGTTTTAATTGAGACTTTCTTGTTTATAAGTTTTGGTATCCATATCTTCCTGTCGTTCATAATTTTTATAGCTTTCTTAATACCTCCCGTTCTGATAATATGATCCTCAAATAGTTTCATTTTGAATAGTTTAATATCTTTTCTCATTCTTGCTTGAATTTCTTTACTTATCTCAGATATGTTCTTCCTAATTTCTTTTGTTTTTTGGTTATTGTTAATTAGTGTCTGTCTTTCTTCTAGTAGCTTAATTGTTTCCGCCGATACCCTCTTGTCTCTCTTTGTCCGTTTCGTGATATCTGTTTCTTTAAAAACTGTTTTGATTGTTTTCTCGAAGCTGTCGTATTTTTCTTGTGTATGTAGATGTTGTGTTTGTTCTTCAAAGTTTGCCAGACTTTCCTGGAGTTTTTTAGTTGCCATTGAAAAATCGCAGTTATGATGATCAGAACTCTCTCTGATATGTCTTCTTGACTTTTTGGGTTGATGTGTTTTTAGCTTAGCTCGGACCATTCTATGGTTAGTGTTAAAGTTGACTCTGCTCACAGTATCGCAGTCTTCAAATGCGTATTTCCCGTTGGACAATATATAATCTATCTGATTTTTATATCTCCCATCAGGTGAGACCCATGTCCATAACTTACTTTCTCTTTTTTTGAATACGCTGTTGATTACTGACAAGTTGTTTTCATAACAGAAGTTTAGTAACTTTTCTCCATTTTTGTTTTTTCTTCCAATTGTATAGGGTCCAACAATATTTTTACTATGGTTCTCCTTACCGACTTGTGCATTAAAGTCGCCAAGAACTATAAGGTTTTTGTTAGCATGTTGTCGAATGGTTTCATTTAGTTGTGTGTAGAAGTTGTCTTTCAGGGCCTCGTCTGCTGCTTCTGTTGGGGAATACGCTTGTATGATTGTCCAATTATCTGGATATCCAGGTAAGTGTAAATTAACCAGGACGATTCTTTCGGAGATTGCTATAAACTCGAGTATATTCTTCTTGAGATGTTTTTTTATCATGAATCCCACCCCGTATTGTCCTTTAGTTTCTCCTTTGTAGAATAGGATACACTCTTTGTGTTCTTCTATTTGCTCTCCCAGCCTTCTGACTTCACTTAAGCCTAGTATGTCCCATTTGATGTTATTAAGAGCAATTTTCAACTCAAGAAGTCTCTCGTCGGTTCGGAGAGTTAAGGTATTTAGGGTAGCTATGTATATGTTCGAGATGTTATTGATTGTAGGGGTTTGGTCATACTTCCCCACGGTGACCGGCCGGGTTGGGGAATGTGATTTTTTCTTGTTTTTTCTTTTGTATGTTTTTGTTTCTAGGGGGTTTTGGTCTAGTACTCCCTCGGGGACCGGCCCGCTTGGGAGACATTTAAGTTGTGTTGTATCTTGTTGTGCTGCTTGTAGTTGCTTATTTCGTTTGCTATTGTCGTGGTTGTTTGTGTTCCGTGTGCCTCTGCCTATTAGTTGCTATTGGTTGTTGCTTCTGGTTTGGAAGTAATTATGCACAGAGTTGATTTTGTTTGGGTTTTGTTTGTTTCCATGATTGCCTTCTGCTGTTGGCGAATCCGATGGTGCTCGCTTCCTCTTCTCAGTTATTTTTCCTTTCACAATTAATTTATCATAACTAAAGTAGGCAATCATCCCATTTTCTTTTGCTTCTTTTAGTTTGGGTAACAATTCCCTTCTTTTATTAAGAACTTCTTTGGGAAGGTCTTCTGTGGCATATATCCCTTCTGGAAACTTCTTATTATTCTTTAGCACGGCTTCGCGCCTCCATTCCAGTGTAACCGAGATAAGGATAGGTCTGTTTGAGTTATTCTTAGGTTTTCCAATTCTATAGCACTTGCTCAGTTCCCACTTGTCCCATGGTTCTAACTCAGCTGCAGCACTTTGCTTGTTTAAGATTTCCAGAATTAATTCTATTAGTTCAGTGCCACTTTTTTCCTTCTGAGGAACTCCGTGTAGAATAAGATTCTTTTTCCTAGCCGCTTTCTCCAGGAACTGCACTCTAGTGCTCATGACTTCTACTTCCGTTTTCAGTTGTTGATTTTCGATAGTGAGGAGCATCATTTTTTCATCTATTGATTTTGTTATGTTTTCTGTAACCATTCTAGTTATTTTTTCACCTTGCTTTGTCATTTCTTCTGTTATTTTATCCAATATAGCGTTCATGTTCACTTCCATAATGATATTTTAAATTTTTAGCACTCGAATCAAAGACGAATTTGTTTTACTACCAATTGGTAGGATTGTAATCGTTCTGGCAATCCAACTAGTGTCTATGTCGAGGAAAGCCAAGTTTCTGAACGCACTTTTTGCTTGTTATGTTGGTACTCTTATCCGTCAGCTGAACTCCTGTCAGATTTTATAACCTCCAAGCTTGTATATTTTTTATTGTTTTACTTAATTTTTCGCACTGTTTATCGTGAATCCCCGAGTTTATTATCTCAAAAGATGTTCACTCACTTTTAGTAGGCGATTTTCAGCTTTTTAGTGTTTAGTTGGTGCTTTTTACACAGTTTTCTTTGCAAAATACGGGAGCGATTTGCAATACGTATTGGTTGTCGCGAGACCGGAACCGGAAAAAAAAATCTTATCGAAAGAGTATACTCCCATATAAATTTTATCGAAAATGATTCAGCGCTTTTAAAAAATCAAAAACAAAAAATACTACAAAAACATCTACAAAGCATCTTTTTGGGAACTGTTTTTGGGATTGAAGTTGGAGACTCATAGGTTTTAATAACGTGGAAAATTAGGTATATCTACGACCGACAAAATACCAGTACTTGTAATTTTCTTGTCAGCACATCTCTGTCATACACGAGACAGATGATATTGAGAGGTAGTAACAAGTTTATTTACTTTTAGTTAGGTTTATTTATGAAAGCACCGACAAAGTAGTTGAGGGGTAGTAACATGTAAATAAACTTGTTACTACTTAGTGTAAGACAGATGTGCTGATATGATAAGTAAGGTTTTTTTCCCTAAAGGATAGTGTTTTTAGCACAATAGTAAATTTTACAGTTTTATCAAATTTGTATGTTTTACTTTTTCCTAGGGTTTGTCGATCATTCTCAAACGCATCAGAAAATGACATGAAGACCTTTTTCAACTCCATCGCGGACGATTTCGCGGGACTGGTTCAATACAATGAAGACAATCGTATCAGTGCTGACAAAAAGTACAGAAATGTTACTATAAACTCGGTTAGTTGTTGTGTATTGTTATTTTATAGATGTGAATAATGAAAATGATAATACTGTTGGAAATATATAGTTCATAAGCAGAGTCCATATTAAAAGCCGGCTTCGCTAGTGCGAGACTCTTATACTACTGAACGATTTGTGAGTGTAACACATAATTTAATTTGCAACGCTTTCAGGGCCGTCTTTTACCTATAGGAGGCCCTGGGCACGTAGGTTTATGGGGCCCCTGTGTTTTTAAGGGAAAATTGTAATAGAACACTGATGATTCTTCTTTAAATCAGTGAAGGTTATATTTTAGTGTAATAGAAAAGTATGATTTTAGAGCAAGAGTAGAGCATACCCTTAGCGCTTTGCTCTTAACGCTTGCAAAAACTAATAAGCAAAAAGTATTCCTGTCTTTTATTATAATGATCTTCTGGGGACAATGATCTTCTGGGACTTTTGGGGACCCCGTTAATCGCGGGGCCCTGGGCACTTGCCCAGAGTGCCCAGTGGGAAAGAGGGGCCTGAACGCTTTTACTCACGTTACTTAAAGCCGGCTTCACTCAGTTGCAGAAACGTTCAATAAGACCCCGTCTTATTGAACGTTTCTGCAACAACGCCATCTGCCAGGGGCCTAAAGTTAAAGCTTCTTTAAATGTAATGCCGTCCTTATTGACGTCAAGTAGACGAAAAGTGACTGTATGATATTTAAAGTAGCATTAACTTTAATAGACATTTCTGCTACTGAGTGTAAGTCGTTTATCTATCTTTACTCTCGCTTATTCACATGACCACTTACTCTTCCTTATCATTAGCTCAAGGTCTCAAGAAATTTGTAAGGGACTGAAAGACTTGTTTCACTGTAGGTGTGCGAAATGCTGACAGGCCGAGATACAGCCAAGATCCCAGCCTACAAGCAGCTAGCTCGAGTCAACGCTCTCATGCTACAAATGACCGAGCAACCCTGCCTGGACTACAGCTATGAGAATATGGTTAACCAGCTCAAAAATATTACAGTTGGTCATGGTGAAGGAGGTACTTTTTATAATACTATTTCATTTGGAAAATAACTACTTAGTTGCGGTTTTCAGAAACGAGTGAGACTGGCGCTTCTTTCATTTTAATTATAAATCTTAGTTGAAATCACTTATGGCAAAGCCTCCCTTTAAATACTCTAACATAATTGAGGCAGAGGCAATATACACACATCAACACGGTCTAGGGATATTGGAGTCCATCACCACAGCTGGGCCACAATCGAAATTTTAATATTTGACTATGCCAAGAATTTCTCAAAATTTGTCGTATACGATTGGCAAAGAAAACAGAATTTCTCGGGGCCGCGTTTTAAAGTTATCGGGGGTTGTTTGGGGCCCAGCTG